>JAMPIV010018517.1:135000-559987 GCA_024509875.1 Oreohelix idahoensis
TCAGTACTAGTTATTTAACACCGCCCACTCTACAGTAGAAAATCCTGGAGACAAAATGAGTTGTTCAACATGAGCAACACTGAGCCCATAACAGTAAGGAATCAGCAACTGGAACAGACAGACACCTTCACATACCTAGGATGCATAGTTACACCAGACGGCGGAGCAAGCAAAGACATCAGCAACAGAATGAACAAAGCAAGAACAGCCTTTTTTTAGTCTAAACAACATATTAGCTAGATTTCAGACACGATTTTTCAAGCTCTCAATTGTACAATGTTATGCACCAACTAACGACGCTCTTGATACCACAAAAGATGACTTCTATGAAGCACTTCTAAGTACCATCAACACAATACCCAAGCATGACATAATAGCAGTCATGGGTGATTTTAACGCCAAAGTAGGTGACAACAACGATGGAGTACAAAGATATCTCGGTACTCATGGCATAGGCTGTATGAATCAAAATGGCGAAAGACTTCTAGAACTTTGTGAAATATCAAACCTCGTTGTGGCAGACACCATCTTTCCACATAAGAATATCCACAAGATAACATGGAATTCACCTGATGGCAGAACTAAGAACCAGATAGATCACTTCTGCATAAGCGCTAAATTTCGCTCATCAGTTCAAGACGTCAGAGCATACAGAGGTGCAGAGATCGGAAGCGATCATAACCTCTGCATAGCTAAAATGAGAATTAAACTGAAGAAGTTATACCAACCGAATAAAAATAGAAGAATAGATGTACACAGACTGCAATCAAATGATATAAAGAAGGAATATAATGTCAAAATGAACAACTATTTCGATGCTTTAGGCAAAATTGACAACGATATCACCACCAGACAATCGATACTAAATGGGAACAACTGAGAACAGCAATGACAGAAGCAGCTGTAGCGACCACCGGATACCTAGTACATAAAAAGAAAAAATGGATGAGAGAAGATACTTGGGATAAAATACAAGAAAGGAAAACAGCAAAACTTAAACTACTAGCGGCAAGTACACATAATGCAGTTGAATCTTGCAAACTAACTTATAACTTGTTAAATAAAGAAGTGAAGACAAAAACACGAAGAGATAAAAGACATTTCATCAATGAACTGGCCGTAGAAGCTGAAAATGCTGCAAGAACTGGTAATAGTAGGTGCCTTTATCAAATTACAAAACAACTATGTCACCAGCCTACTGCTATGGAAACACCTGTTAAAGGTAAATTAGGGAATTCAATACCAACAGAAAAAGAACAAATGAAGAGATGGGCTGAGCACTTCATGGAGGTGCTAAACAGACCACCACCAACAGTAACACCTGATTTTAATAATGAAACATCCACAACCACTTTGCCAATAACTTGCGATGAATTCACGCTGGACGAGATCAAACAAGCCGTTAAAAGATTAAAAAATTTTAAAGCTGCTGGAGTTGACGAAATTTCAGGGGAAATGATTAAAGCAGTTAATGACAACAACCTCTTGAGAATTTTAGATATTATAAATGAAGTATGGAGAGAAGAACAACCACCACAACAATGGAAAGACAGTATTATTGTAAAGTTACCGAAGAAAGGTGATCTATCAGACTGTAATAACTGGCGTGGTATATCTCTATTATCAGTAACTGGAAAATTATTATGTTGCATGATGTTAGAAAGACTTAAATTGCATGCTGACGAAAAGATCAGAGAAGAACAAGCGGGTTTCAGGCCGAAACGATCATGTATTGATCAAATATTCACACTAAGAACAATTATAGAAGAATCAGTGGAAAGGCAATCGCCACTTATTATCACCTTCGTCGATTTTCAAAAAGCCTTTGATAGTCTACACCGCCCATCATTGTGGAAGATACTAACAATCTATGGTTTTCCAACAAAATATGTGAATATAATCAAAGCGCTATATGACAATGCAAGATGTTGTGTTAGAACAAATAAAGGGAATACAGAATGGTTTACAGTAGAAACAGGGGTGAAACAAGGCTGTATTATGTCACCACTACTTTTTGGAATAGCTATTGATTGGGTTATGAGAAACTATACCCACAATCAACAATTGGGTATAAAATGGACAAATGGAAAATTCCTGGGGGACCTGGATTTCGCAGATGATGTAGCATTCTTAATTTCAACACCAAGACAATCCCAAGAAGCAATAAATAATTTGTGTCATCTCTCGGTTAAAATAGGTCTCCAAATAAATGCCTCTAAAACTAAAGCTATGAACTTTTCTACCGGTACCTTTGATATCATCTTGAACGGGGAAAAACTACAGAAAGTTGAAAGTTTCAATTATTTAGGCAGTAAAATGACTCAGGATGGTGACACAACAAGAGAAATCCATACTAGAATTGCTTTGGCAGCTAGCCCCTTCAATAGATTATCTAACATTTGAAAAAACGATCATTGAAATATACATACCAAGCTTCGTCTGTTTAATTCAAATGTTATCTCCAGGTGTTAACATACGGCTGTGAGAGTTGGAAAATAACAAAATCATTGGAGAACAAGCTGAATACATTCGAGAACAAATGTCTTAGAAAACTCATGAAACATCAGTTGGAAAGAATTCAAGACTAATCGACAAATAAGAGAAGACTCTAGGCAGAAATATGTCTCCGACTATATAAGGAAAAGACGATGGTCATATATCGGTCATGTCCTACGAATGCAAAACAACAAGAATACCACTAAGGAGGCGCTCACATTGGGTTCCTGAGGGTAAGCGGAAAAAAGGAAGACCAAAAGAAACACAAGAAGACAATAATAAGAGAAGGAAGAACGTTGGGCCTAAATAATGTGCAAGAGCTAAGAGGAGTGGCGTCACAACGAACAACCTGGAGAGCACTGGTTTCTGCCTTATGCGCCGTGTTTGGCGCTTAAAGAATTTATTATTATTATTAACATCTGGAAGTCCTCTCAGTACAGCCCGGACACAAAATTAAGACTGTATGAGAGCTGTGTGCTTTCTGTGCTTCTCTATGGTGCGGAATGCTGGAGAGTAACAGAGAAGGAAATGTCCCCCTAGAACTACAGGGGCCCAATTATTATCTTGCTCAATTTTTTTTTCATTCTTGCAGCGTGAGGCTACTTTGACACATTATACATTTTTTTTTCTTTATGGCATAATTATTATTTTTTTTTTAACGTACTCCCGAAATTACTCGAGGCGAAATCTCCGGTTAGTATATCTAACCTGAGACTGATTTTACGTGAGTATCCTATTTTCCTTGTACGCTGATAGCAGTCATCTTGCCATTTAGGCAAATACTCGCCGTCTTTGGAGGGTACTCATCAGGGCTGGGTTGGCTCCGGGAGCCGTTCAGGTTATTCCAGTCCCTGTTCAACGACACTCTTTCAAATGTCTTCGCCAGGGGCTCGAATTATCCAAGTCCCGGTTGACGACACTTTTTCAAATGCTCTAGCCCGGGCTTGAACCTGGATCACCCGATCGCCAGCGCAGTGTGGTAACCATTACACCAGCGCAGCTCCCATTGCATAATTAATTATACATCTGTCTGTCTGTCTCTGTATGTCTATCTGTCTCTGTCTGTCTGCCTGTCTCTGTCTGTCCGTCTTTGTCCATCTGTGTTTGTCTCTCTGTTTTTGTCTGTTTGTCTCCGTCTGTCTTTCTGTCTGCCTGTCTCTGTCTGTATGTCTTTCTCGGTTTGTCTGTCTGTCTCTCTCTGTCTGTCTCTATTTGTCTGTCTCTCTCTGTTTGTCTTTCTCATTTCATCTTAAATCAGAGTTTCTTAACTTGTGGTCCACGGACCTCTGGTAGTCCTTGAATAGATTCTAGGGTGCCCGTGTACATAACCTAAAATTAAAGATTTAACGTTTTTTATTATGCTTTTGTTTAAATATTTTTTCTAAGAAGGAGTCCATATCCTTCATCGACTAATCAAAGAGGTCTGTGGTACAACAAAGGTTAAGAAACCCTTTCACGCACGAATACAATCTTACTTCACTCAAACATTAAATTGTTAATTCATTTCCTTACTTTCTAACTCGATTATTCAATCACTGATACTCTTCATCCATACGATTCGTAGCACTCAAAACAAAGCCAAAAATGCACGCCTACTCATGGTTTTCAGTCATTCACTCCGTTTCAGCCATCCTGTCACTCGATTGCAGTCATTCTTTCGCTAAGACTTCTCAGCTGAATTTAAAAAAAAAAAAAATTAAGTACTTTCCTTGTATTTTACAATCTCTAATTCTCTATTACAGGGATGCTTTTACGGTTCCCATTATCAACTGTCTAACAAGTTTCTATGCCGGATTTGTCGTATTTTCAACACTTGGCAGCATGGCAAAGACGAAGGGTGTTTCTATTGCTGATGTCACTCAAGGAGGTAAAGTGTGAATATGTTATTACCACTTGTAGACTTGTCGTCTTTGATTTTTATAAGAACAATAGGAACCATTAATTTGTATAATAATAATAATAGTAATAATAATAATAAAGTATAACTAACAACCATTCGTTTGCTACCGGGACCGAACGGGCAGTAAAGAACAGTAACATGGTAATCTGCCAAGCATATGCTAGAAGTCGACTGCTGGCAACTTGAACCCACAAACTGAGAGGGAAACTAATGCCTCTTTTGAGTATTGGATCTTCTTATATAACCATTAGGCGACCTCCGGTACCATCCACCACCTCATCTTTCTCAGACTTTTACCCCACCCTAAGCGTTTATTTTAACCTCAGTTAGTCGGAGGAAAGTGCTTTTGGACAGCGGAAGACGATAATATATATATATATATATATATATATATATATATATATATATATATATATTATATATATATATATATATATATCTATATATATATATATATATATATATATATAGATAGATAGATAGTCAAGAACCAATTTACTATGGTTGCATCACTGCAGTGTGGATTTATAATAACAATAATAAGCTTGCTCTTCCAGAAGTACGACCACACAACAATGGCTGACATAAGTAATCAACACCTTCTGCAGGTACTTCCCTTTAATAACTATCCACAACACAATCAGGCCTCACATGGCCAACAAATGCATGAATACAATATAATAATGAAATGCCAATGTAACTTGCCTTAACAGCTTAATTTATCAGCATCATACACGACAGTACGACTTACACTGAAAAAACTGCAATGACTATCGCTCACCTTGAGCTGCAAAACTGTGACAATGGTGCACTCAACTCAATGACAACTTATAAATCTACGGCCTGTAGCAAATACAATCTAGACACTACACTGTACTAGAATAACAACTTAATAATCCACCAGAACCGACATAAGGCAAGCACTTATAACAACTAGTCCATAACATGAACTTCCTAGCTAACTTGCTGGCAAAGGGGGAAAAATCCGTCCTTCCTGGACAAAAGCTAGATTCTAACTGACCACCTTCGCGCCTGATTTTCCCGGCTTCCTGTAGTCACATGACTCACCGGTTTTGGCTATACCCGGCGTTGCCCGGATTACTTTTCGTACAAAAGATGCACTGCGAAATAGCGCCGCGACCCACCCCCCCCCCCCCCCCCCCCCCCCTTTTCCCCTCCTAAGAAAGAAAACGTAGTTTTCTTTCATCGGAGGAAGCTTCGCCCAACCCCCCTTAGGAGTTTGGACGACCATATGCCATAACAGCATCTTCTTCTCTGACTAGAGAATGCCATAGTTCTTTCTTACCATAGTCGTTACTGCATTCTCCAACCTACCACAAAACACAACATGAGTACCGTATGTCATTGGTTACCCCCGGTTCTGGCAGTCGTGAAAAATGACAACGACTGTCCACCCCTAGTCTACCATAACACAATGCGCTGTACATTAATAGTAACTCTACGTTCCAAATAATCAATAACTAGCACTAACAGCCATTCGTCACAAAATTCAAGCAAATAGTAAATTCAACTCTATAGTTAATTGCCTTTATGGCGCCATACTCCATAAAATTCCAAGCATAACATAGTGTAGAATAAACATGATCTTTACAGTTTACAAAACATCTCTAACGTGGTTGCAATTAATTTCTACTAACTATCACATGTAAATACTTCCCCAGTTCTCCTCACTACATTATAAAGAATATTATTAAAGAATTATCAGAATAGTACTGGTGGAACTGATGACACGAACTAGACAAGTGCCAGTGGAACAAGAAATGAGAAGAAGACGATGGCGATGGATAGGACACACACTGAGGAAACCTGCTGATAGCATTACAAGGCAGTCCTTGTTCTGGAACCCCCAGGGCAAGAGAGGCAGAGGAAGACCAAGAAGTACATGGAGAAGAGAGTTGGAAACAGAGGTGAAAATGATGAGAACATGGAAAGAACTTGAGATGATGGCACGTGACAGGAGGACTTGGCATGTGTTTGTTGAAGGCCTATGCTCCTTTGGGAGTGGAGGGTTATGAATGAATGAACTGGTGGCGTAGCTCTTGAAATATGGAGGGCCAGATATAGTAAAAATTATGACAACAATTTGCCAGAAGATATGGAGTACAAAAAAATGGCCAAAAGAATGGACGCAGTCATTAGTAATACCGCTTCCAAAGAAAGGAAATCTAAAAATGTGCAAGAACTACAGAACCATTAGCCTTATTATCATCCAAGTAAGGTGATGTTAAAGATACTTTTGAACAGAATAAAACAGAAATCAGAAGAAATCTTTTCCGAGGAACAGGCTGGCTTTAGACCAAAAAGAAGTACCTCAGAACAAATCTTCAATATTAGATTACTGATCGAAAAACATCTCCAGCATCAACACGATTTATACCATAACTTCATCGATTTTACAAAAGCCTTCGATCGAGTCTGGCATGAAGGCTTATGGCAAATAATGAGAAAATTCAATTTTGATACCAACATCATAGATATCATTGAAGCACTATACAAGGACGCAAGCAGTGCTGAAAATGCAAGCAATGACATTGGAGAATTTTTCCAAACAACTGTAGGAGTTCGTCAGGGATGTATCCTGTCCCCAGTGCTCTTTAATATATATCTAGAACATATTATGCAGGAGGCTCTCTGCGATTATAAAACAATCATATCGATTGGAGGCCGACCTCTTTGCGCTCTACGTTTTGCTGATGATATCGATCTTATAGCTGGAACAGAATCAGAACTTCAAGACCTTACCTCTAGACTGGAGAAAGTAGCAAGAACGTATGGGATGGAAATTAATATAGAAAAAAGCAAGATATTGGTGAATAGCCTTAAGAAACATGTTCCGACCAACATTACGATAAATGGGCAAACGTTAGAAGAAGTTAACACCTTTAAATATCTCGGGTCCACTATATGTAGTGATGGAAGATCAAGTAAAGAAATCAAGACAAGACTTGAGATGGCATCAGCTGCCATGACAAGGCTGAATGTGATCTGGAAAAGTAACATCAGTTTTCCTGTGAAGATCAAATTATACAAATCACTTGTATTATCTATTCTCTTGTATGGGTGTGAGGGCTGGACACTCACTGCAGATACGGAGCGAAGGATTCAGGCTTTCGAGCATAAATGTTATAGAAGAATTTTGCGCATTTGCTATAAAGAGCTTAAAACAAATGTCTATGTTAGAGAGAAGATAAACACCTATGCAGGCCACCAAGAAACACTTTTGTCAGTAGTGAAACGTCGAAAGCTTGCCTGGTTTGGGCATGTAACTCGTCATGACTCCCTTTCGAAAACGATCCTCCAGGGAACAGTCAAAGGTAAACGGAGAAGAGGAAGGCAAAGAAAATCCTGAGCTGATAACATCAAAGAATGGGCAGGACACGGTTTTTCCACACTTGTACGCATTGCTGAGGATAGAGAGCAGTGGAGGACCCTGTCTGCTGATGCTTCCACCATGGCACCCCTACGACCCATGACGGGTTACGGGTTGAGATGAGATGATGACTGGTGGCGTGGGTTAGACTCTGCGGTTCGCGTTACCCGAAACACCCTAACTGAACGCGACCCCGATACCTATCCCTTGCTATTGCTGAACTATCAGCAGGTGGTTATGGAGCAACGACATGTGCTTCCACCTGACTGCATCACGCGCACCCCACCTATTCGCGAAAGTAACTCGTGCAACCTTGGTATTGTCTCGCAATGACAATACCTCAACGAACTTCACTGGCGCGACTTCATTAAACACTCGTCTGAGTGTTCGCCAGCTAGCATTCGGGGGGATATTGCGGACCCATACCTTGCGGTCACCAGCTATCAGGCCCTCGGATATGCCACTACTGTTCCTATTCATGCCACTTGGCATCGGACTGTGAGTATTAATGGATGACTGCCGCGAACCCCGTCTTAGATGTGCTTTCTTGTCAGATGGGGATACCTCAACCACCTGATCGTCCGCCTCGGAACTTTGGTTTTGCTGAGCCTCTGCTCCACCCACTCGCGTGGCGTTATGCACCCCCCCCCCGCACATTTCCGGCGATCAAATCGGCGATCGGGTTCTCGGGGACAAACGCGTTCACTCTACCTGACAGGAACGGGGTGTCCACATTAATACACGCCTGGGGGTAAGACTCAACTTTGCCCCCAAACGTGGTACACTTTACTGTTTTGCCTGTAAGGCAGGACTCGTCGATACACGAACGACGCACCCCAACTGTCGTACACCCAATGTTCCTCAATACCAAGACTGGTTTCCTCTCCACTACACCTTTGTGGCGAGCCACATTGCCAGTCTCATGGACCGCCGACAGACATGGTACTGCATGTCTGCAGTGTAGCACTATACTCTCGTTCGCATGGAACAGAGGATGATACCCCACACAGTCCTCGCTATTGAATGTGTCTAACACAAACGCGGAATTCGCATGTTCAATTGGGGTAGTACACACGTCAGCATAATGATTCCTTCCATTACAATTGAAACATCTTCTTTCCCTTTTTGACTCATCGCGTGGACTATTGCTGTTACTGCTAGCTGGTGAAGACTGCGCATCGGAATCGGATGATCGGCTATCAGCGGACCCATTTCTCCGCTTGGAATGTTTTGTTTTATAATAAACGCGATCTTCATCACGAGACTACTCAAAGCGTACCTGCTTTCTCGTTTGGCGCTCTCCTCCGTCGCTATCACTTCTCCACTGTCGGTTCTGCCAGTTCGACTGGCCATTCCGATGAGATTGGAAATTACCGTAATTCCCTCTGCGTGGTTGATAGGGACTGGAGGACTTATCGTCCTTCTGCTCTTGGCACCTGTCTGCCCCGCCTGATTGATTTTGCCATGGTTGTCGCTGAACTTTGCTGCCACCAGCAATTATGGCGTCAGACAGACCAAACCGCTGGATAGGTTTGCCCGGATGGGCCAGGACATAATGGTGCCCCAATTGGGCCATGGAAGCAATATCCTTAGGTTGACGTTCCTGAAAAAAACTACCAACTCAGTAGAACAAGACGACAACACTTTGTCCCGTAACATTAGATCAACCAAGCCATTAAAATCCTTTGTGATCCCTTCAAGCTCGATCCATCTATCAGCAGAATCTTGGTCTTCGAGATGAAATCCTCGAAGTTCTGGTCTGCACTTGGCATCGTGTTTCTAAAACGCGTCCGGTACCCGTTAGCCGTCAGACGGAACTTCCGAAGCAACCGTTCCTTCACCTTGTCTTAATCTGCCCGCTCTTCCAGCAGGAGGCTATAAAATGTCTCCATTGCGGGCCCCACTAGCAATGTGGATAACAGAGATGGCCACTGATCTCTGTCAGCCTTCCAGGCCACGCATTCGGCCTAGAACCTCTCAAGGAAAAAATCTAAACTGTCAATTTTGTCGTTAAAATTTGGCAGACGCAGCCTAAAGGGACGATTGGACTCCCTCGGAGTCGAGTTCTGACCACTCGCACCCACTTCTAATCTCTTCAATTGTATTTCCTTAACATTCTTCTTCTCTTCCAAAGCTATTCTCATTCTCTCCTTCTCTAATTCTAACTCTCTATCCTCTTTCATCTTCCTTTTCTGTAAATCTAACTCTCTATCCTCCCTCATCTTCTTTTCCTGTAATTCTCGTTCCATCTTCTTTTCTTGAAATTCTCTATCTTCTCTAACCTTTTTTTCTTGAAGTTCTCTAGCTTCTCTAATCTTCTTTTCTTGAAGTTCTAACTCTGCCTTCTTGATTTCTCGTTCATAGGCATGTAAATCTCTTATGGCATCCTGATACTCTTTTGAGTCGAATTCTGCCTTGGCATACTCCGTTAGTTCTTTCCCAGTGTACCCACATTCCTTGCCTATCCGAATGAAACTCTCTAAGTCCATGATGTATTCTCCTAATACTCAATACTATCTATGACTCTGCTTCCTTTGCTAGAGATTATCACTATGCAACTTCCTCAATAACATGTACTATAAACTACATCACTTACAAGGTATATCAACAGATACCTCTCCGCTTACAAAGTATGCAGTAATGATATATAAATAGCAATATCACTTCTCAAAGTACAAACATATGCATGTAAATATAATCTACTTCACCCCTCAATGTATATATGTATATATATATATATATATATATATATATATATATATATATATATATATATATATATATATATATATATATATATGTATATAATCCACTTCACCCCTCAATTAACCTCTTGGCTACTATCTCCTTACTCTCTAGGTTTTGGTCCTTCCGACCACTTAGTCTCTGTGAAACACCTGAAAAGACCCTTACTATAGTCGAAGGTTGTGCTATTCCACCTCACACTGTAAGGTTGTGGCATCGCCAACAAAATTGAAAAATAAGTCAGCTTCTACACTACAGTATCTCCCTAGCACCCACCCTGGTGCCTGACTCTGACAGTATTACAGTTCTTTATATTCTACCTAATACTAAATTTTATTGCTGGCAAAAATGAACACTCCACAGATGAAAAGACACAAACTAAACGGAACGATAACTAACAGTCACGGTGAATAAGATAACAATCAAAGTTGAGCAGAGATAGCTTGGTATATACAATACGTGACTGACAACGAACGAAAACAAAGGATACCTGTTAACGTATTTACAAGATAGCCAGAAAGAACGAGAGATCACACCACTTAAACACAACAATAGAATTACTGAATGTACAAGACAACGTAAATACAAACTACACCAGTACGCCTAACAAATACTGAGCTCAGAATGTTAAGTAGGGCAGTCGCAGGAAACACTTCTGCCTGATTGTAACTGTACTTTTTCTCTTGTTGAGGTGATCACTGGCCCAAGACAGTATACATGTTGTTAGGTGTGTAGTGCGAGCGGATGATGAACTGAGTGTGGGTGCGAATGAAGGCGCGAATGTGTTTAGGCTCTTATGTATGTAGACCCTGCAACCCATACACTCACATGCAGTAGTCAAGGATGCTTGGACACTGCAGACACGTTTCAAAACATTTATTGACGAGAACACACATGGTATCAACAGGAACAGTCATTGTAAACAAGGTCATGCTGACCGGAAATCGATAGGTATACATTAGGCATTCAGCAAGCTGGTAAACATTTGAATATTCGTGCATGGTCAATACAATGTTCTTCAATAAGGACAGTTCGTGGCGTCGCCCTGGGATTACTGACTAAACGCGTCAGATACCTTAATCACTTTGACACATAGGTGCAACTTGGCATTCCCCGCCAATTGCACATTATCAGGCTGTAGTATAATAGCCGAAAACACAGGCCTCGTTCTGACGTCGGCTGTGTACTTCTGATAAGCAGGTTACCATCAACCCTGCAGTAATGCTTATTGTAGACATAAATATGCCGCCAATCTGCGGCTCCCACAATATATCTTCGTCACTGGATTTCTGGATGGTATGAAGACTAATAGTCTTGGATGGCTACCTTGAGCACAACATATATGTTCTGTAATGGAGGACCGGTGAGCTGCAGTTCACAGACTAGGCAATCTTCTAACATGTTCTGCTACCGAAAGCATAGTAATGGAAAAAGTCGGTATTACCTGTAACCGAGTCCACAGAACTTAACAAGGAACTCTGCTGTCATTCCAACGCACAGAGATTCACTGGGGAAAACTGCCAGTGCAGTCACTTCGAAGATTCTCCCCGAAAAACACAATGGACTCTCGTCCCTTCAGAAACCAGGACACTTTCCGGCTTGCCGGAAGTCTAACTCAACTCCCGCTTAAAAAAAACCTGCCCATGGGCATACGCCCGAACTGTCTACCTTTGACCCTAAAGGTCAAACACAATGAATGAATAAACAAGGGAAGACAACCCCTAATCAACCTGACATCGCAGGAAAAGACACAATTATTCTTATGATAAAAACATAAGCAAATAACTTGACAGATGACTCCGTCAAAAATGACAGCAACATATTACTACCACCCCCCTGTAAAAAAAAAATGAAAATTTTTTTTTAAAATATGTCCATGAGCAAGATTGCACAAGTATCACTTATGTGCTCATGAAAAAATGAACCTAATATCAGGTACAATAGACGCATAAACAAAGCGTCTGAAGAGGATACAAATCATCTCCCAACATAGGAGAAAATATCTCCTTTAAGCCAAACAAACTAAGGGGGTACCATTAAAGAAACCTAAGTTGCTGGCAATACCAATCATATATCAATCATTACTAAATACTATAATTATAGCAATATACAAATGTCATGAATTACAATGCTATATTAGCAACATATCACTGATGGATGGACAAAATGAAATTTGTTAAATTATCTAAACATCATCCAAATACATTTGTATTACAACATATTAGGATATTAAGGACAGACAAAAGTCTGAAAGTGTATCAGGAAAAACTAGGACACAAGATTTAACTGGAATCATGTGGGCATCTGGACAATATGTCCGCCATCACATTATCCGAACCACGGATAGCTCGCACCGTGAAATGGAAAGGCTGAAGAGCAATAGCATAACGAGTAGATCTCGAGCTCTTCAAATCCTTACTTTGCATAGCCGTAAGAGCTTTTTGGTCGGTTTCCATAAAGAAATGCGCGCCCAGAAGGAACCTTTGTAGCTTAAGAATGGACCAAACCATAGCCAACAATTCACGGTCTAAAACCGAGTAATTCCTTTCTGCCGCATTTAGCTTCCTAGAAATATACATTACAGGATGCAGAGTTCCTGAATATTCCTGCATTAGTGCCGCTCCAATCCCAGTGGAAGAGGCATCACTACGAAGAACAAAAGTCTTATCAATCGTTGGTAGTCTTAAGATAGGATGAGATGAGAACAAATTCTTAACCTGATCCAATGAAGATTGGCATTCCTGGGACCAACGCACCATATTAGGAGAACCTTTTTTCAATAACGATGAAAGTGGTGCCATAATGGAGGACAGATTCTCAATGAATCTTCCATAGAATTGTATCAATCCCAAGAGACTACGCACTTGCTTTTTTGTCTTCGGAACCGAGATATTTAATATCTTCGAAATGTTTTGGTCCTCTGTCTTCAACAGACCATGACCAACTCGATGACCTAGGAAGGAAATTTCACTAAACCCAACAAAAGCTTTAGAGGGTTTTGCAGTCAAACTATGCTCACGTAGAGTAGATAGCAATTCCTTTAGACCCAAATAGTGTTCTTCCCAAGTATCGCTGAAAAGACAGATGTCGTCTAAATATGCGATGACATCTGCACGATCTGATAGAATTCGTCGCATCATGCGCACGAAAGTCGCTGGGGCGTTCATAAGCCCGAAAGGCATAAAATTCCATTGAAACAGACCCCTAGGTGTCGAAAAAGCAGTGAGAGGTTTGGCGTGTTCCGTCAGTGGGACTTGCCAATAACCTTTCGACAAGTCTAGTTTAGTAAAGAATTTAGCTTTAGAAAGTCTAATAAGTAGATCATCTAATAATGGCATAGGTTCAGCATCGAACTTCGTAACTTGATTTAATTTGCGATAGTCAACGCAAAGACGTATGTTATTGTCTTTCTTTCGAACAATAACTATCGACGAAGAATAAGCTGAAGTGGATGGTTCAATTATTTGCAGTTGAATCATTTCATCCAATTCTTTCTCGACTTGTGCTTGAAAATGAATAGGTATTGGGTATGGTCTTACTCTGATCGGATTACGATCAGTAAGTATGATGTCATGTTCTATGACATCTGTGTGTCCAGGAATGTCGGTAAGGACATCCTGATATGATTGTAGCGTAGAGGATACTTGACGTTGCTCCTCAAAAGACAAGTTCGAAGAGATTGTAACGTCCCTCCACGATTCCGTTGAATTCAGTGGAATCGCAGGAAGAGGTAAGTTAACGTCAGAAAAAAATAGTTTCCTCATCCTGTATAACGGACAGGGATGAGATGTGACCATGTTGGACTGGAGAGTCGTCCATCGCCTGGAAAATAGGCTGCAAATAGTCTGGACGTTCAATAAACTCTGTTAGCATATTTATATGGAAGGTTTTATGCTTTCCATCCACATCGACGATGTAGTCGACATCGGAAATTTTGGAGACTATAGTGTATGGACCTTTCCATGAAATGAAAAGTCTGTTCTCTCTGGAGGGAAGTAAGACATACATGGATTTTGTTGTTTCCAAGAAAAACTATTATCAGGTTGGTAACTTTTATTAAAGTTCCTATGAATATTAGAACCAAAATTCTGAGGACCTTTAAATTGTCTCCAATTACTTGAAGGGAAATTACCACGTGATGAACGCCTTTGGTGTTGTTCATAATCACGATTATCTTTCCTAGCCAAATTGTTGTTATTTTTGCCTATGGCAATGTGCTTAACATCATACTGCCTGAGCTGAGTACGATGGGTACTAACAGTTTTGTTTTCTTTTACGCACTTATCAGGAATCTGGGAATTCGATGCACGGTTTCCCTGAGGAATCTTAACATGACACTTATGAAAGTCCTCACCGTGATCGAAACTTGATTTACCTTTGTTGGCCTGACGCCAACTCCCATTAGAGGCAGTATCGTAATTCCGTGGGAAACTATATTTGCCACGAAAATTGTTGTTCCCATATTGCTTAGTATTACCATGGGCACCAAGTGCATGTGGCTGGCTCTTTGCATTTTAGAATATTGATCATTAGCTTTATGTCTAAATCTATTCACCTTGGTAGTAGATAACATTCTATTCTCCAAAACAATATCTAATAAACCATCAATTCTGTTGCGAAGTTTTGCAATTCCCACCTCTGCAACAGCTTTCTCTCTAGAAACAACTTCATGAACACTTTCGTTGACTTTAACATGAAGTCTGTTGCACTCTAACCTTAAGTCATCTAACTGTGAAGTTAGAGTCTTCTCTTTAACTATTCTATCTCTAAGATCGTTACTCAACTTTTCCTTTTGAGATGTAGTTTCTAAAACCTTAGCTTTCTCTTGAACAAGTTCAAGTCTGAGTGCTTCCATAGCACTATGATGAGTAGACCTAAGTTCATCAATTTTCTTATCTTTTTCTTTGTTTGCTGTCAACTATGTTAACTCCAGTTGCAGTGACTGAATCTCAGTATCCTTCCTATTCTTAAACATCTTCATCTCCTCCAGAGATTCCATACTCTTCTTTATAGCAGTACTTCGCAGAAGATCCACCTCATTACTTAGTTCCAGAATTGTTCTTTTATAAGACTCCTTGTCTTGTCCGGCCTGAGCTTTTACATTCTCATAGTCTATTTTGACTTGCTCTAGCTCACCAATAAGAGCCTGTTCTTTGCAAAGAAGATTGTTCTTCATTAAGCTCAATTCAACTTCTAACTCATTTTTCTCCTTTTCCAGTTGAGATTGTTTAACGGAGAATTCACCAAGTTTCTTATTATCTTCCATTAGTGCCGTCACTTTACACTTCAGCATATGATTTTCACAATTCATTTCTGTTAATATATCAGTAAGAGCTTTATTCTCATGTTGAAGCTTCTCAGTAAGAGCATTATTTTTATCCAGAAGCTCATTTCCAGTCTTCTGTTTTCTCTCCTTAGCTTCCAGTTTCTGTTTTATCTCGTCAGCTTCTCTGTCCAATTTTTTAATTTCAGCTTCTATCTTTTTCCGCTCGACTTTACTTCGCTGTTTTCTCTCTTCAAATTCTCTTTCTAACCGTTTCTCTTCAGCCTCCGCCTCTTTTTCTTGTTTTCTCATTTCCATCTGGAATTTTCTTTCATCTGATTGCATCTGCAATCTTAAATTCTCAGCTTCTGCTTTCTTTTGTTCAGCTTCTGTTTTCAATACTTCTGACCTTAATGCAATGGCGAATAGAGCAGATGAATATTCTTCCAATTCTTTACCAGACTTACCAAGGGTCAACCCTTGCTGGATGAAGAAATCCAATGTAGACATTCTGTCTAATGAGATCAGTAACCTGAAAAATTCAACAATTACCTTATCCCACTTCAATGGGAGACAAGTCTGAAATGCTAGACTTGTATACTCACTTCACTTTATTTCACTCTCTTAGTCTTAGACAAAGACCTTGTATGGTCCTCTTGTTTATAATGTAACAAAAAATCACTTGAGTACCTGTGGAAAATAATTCCTTTATATCCCACTCACTATGGGCACAAGTTTTTTTTTTTTTTTTTTAAAGAACTTGAATATGTATTTCACCTTGTCTCAATCTTTGAGGATAACAAGTCTTTTATCAAAGAACTTGTATAAATATCTTATATAATAATATTTTATTAACAATCTCTAAATGAAGAGTGTACCTTATCAATAATAATAATAATACATGACCAAGTGTATGTATGTAGACTGTGTATGACAATAATGTAGAACAATCATAAATACAAAGACAAAGATACAGAACAATGACCGAAAACGTTCGCGGAAGTCAAATAAACAATACAGCAAAAAGTAAAGAAAATGTTACACAAATGTGTAATGATGACCGCGAAAAATAAACAAGACAAATGGCAACACTGTTATAAACGAAAAGGTGTAAAGAAATAAACGGAAGGAATGAGAGAAGAACAGATACAAACAAAATTAGTCGAAAATCAAAGAACGGAAAAATAACGAAAACAACACTAACTGATGTCGTCACAGCTAAAAAAAAAAAATAGCAACAAAAGTCGCTAGCAAATTTCAATTAAGAAAATTGCAATCCCTACAGAACGTTTACAGTAACCCTCGATTAAGTGGCATATTTACTGTAAGACCCACCAATCGAAAACCCGCAAAAAACACAAGAAAAATACACAAAAACAGTAGAAGTAACATAAATATATATATATATAGCAATTAGTATTTCAATGTGTTGCAGAACAAGTTCAGTCACAGCTGAAACTAAAGTAAATTTCTTGCTCCTTGCGAACACAGAAACAAAATGTCAAGCGCGCACTGAATGTCAAATCCACTGTAGCATAAAGTGGTATTCACGAACAAAAGTTACTATGACCTTCTCGACTTAGGACTTGCACATAGAATGTTTACAATTTCCACGTACTGTTTACAAACACTTGACCCCGAACAATATAGCTTGAATGCTCGGGCGTAGAAAAGTCTGTTGTTGACTGAAACGTGTAAACGACCAGCGGTACCGTTTACAAAAAGGGACTCGACTTGCAGTTGTGGTCCACGTAGCAAATGCCTAGATGTTAACTTCAGTACTTGTCCTGTTGTGGTTTATGTAGCATTATAACATAAATGCTAGCACTGTTTATCTGGGTCAACAGTTGATGACCTATTTCTGTCCTGTTGTAGCCAAAACTTGCAAGTGTAGAATTAGCGATGTGTGTTACAGCTGTCCAGTGTGTAGCTTAGACCCACAGATCCGAAATGTAATGTGTACTTGTCCTTCTCACGCAAATAGCCCCATGAAATGTAAATTTCTGGACCACATTAATGTCATCAATAATGTTAATTGCTCGCTCTGTCCACAAGAAATGTATCAGAAGAGCCCACGTAACTGGTCCACCAAAAATGTAACTGTACTTTTTCTCTTGTTGAGGTGATCACTGGCCCAAGACAGTATACATGTTGTTAGGTGTGTAGTGCGAGCGGATGATGAACTGAGTGTGGGTGCGAATGAAGGCGCGAATGTGTTTAGGCTCTTATGTATGTAGACCCTGCAACCCATACACTCACATGCAGTAGTCAAGGATGCTTGGACACTGCAGACACGTTTCAAAACATTTATTGACGAGAACACACATGGTATCAACAGGAACAGTCATTGTAAACAAGGTCATGCTGACCGGAAATCGATAGGTATACATTAGGCATTCAGCAAGCTGGTAAACATTTGAATATTCGTGCATGGTCAATACAATGTTCTTCAATAAGGACAGTTCGTGGCGTCGCCCTGGGATTACTGACTAAACGCGTCAGATACCTTAATCACTTTGACACATAGGTGCAACTTGGCATTCCCCGCCAATTGCACATTATCAGGCTGTAGTATAATAGCCGAAAACACAGGCCTCGTTCTGACGTCGGCTGTGTACTTCTGATAAGCAGGTTACCATCAACCCTGCAGTAATGCTTATTGTAGACATAAATATGCCGCCAATCTGCGGCTCCCACAATATATCTTCGTCACTGGATTTCTGGATGGTATGAAGACTAATAGTCTTGGATGGCTACCTTGAGCACAACATATATGTTCTGTAATGGAGGACCGGTGAGCTGCAGTTCACAGACTAGGCAATCTTCTAACATGTTCTGCTACCGAAAGCATAGTAATGGAAAAAGTCGGTATTACCTGTAACCGAGTCCACAGAACTTAACAAGGAACTCTGCTGTCATTCCAACGCACAGAGATTCACTGGGGAAAACTGCCAGTGCAGTCACTTCGAAGATTCTCCCCGAAAAACACAATGGACTCTCGTCCCTTCAGAAACCAGGACACTTTCCGGCTTGCCGGAAGTCTAACTCAACTCCCGCTTAAAAAAAACCTGCCCATGGGCATACGCCCGAACTGTCTACCTTTGACCCTAAAGGTCAAACACAATGAATGAATAAACAAGGGAAGACAACCCCTAATCAACCTGACATCGCAGGAAAAGACACAATTATTCTTATGATAAAACATAAGCAAATAACTTGACAGATGACTCCGTCAAAAATGACAGCAACACTGATCCACCACTAAACATACACAGCCACACCCTAGAAGAAATCAGTCTAATCCAATCTTTTCCCACAAGTAAGAAAAGGAAGAATTAAACTCGCCACCCGTCCACCCTTGAACTCACATATATAATGTTAACCATAGCATACTAAACAACAACTACACTTAACAATGAAGTGTTGAGAGCTATGTACTTCACTAGCCACTTACTAAATCCCACCACTCAAAATAAACTAAATAACATATAAGCAATAACAACACAATAACTTATCAATAAGTTTATTATGTATATACCACTAATGACCCCAAGTGATAAAAAAATTAGAGTGCCAGATCCCACCTAACTAACTAAATCCATATAAAGACACAGACTAACTTTCTACAAAGAAAGCGAGGAAAAAGAACAAACACAAGGAAAGAAAAACAACAACAAACCAATAAGCAAACCTCAAGAAACAGACGTAGAAACAGAACAAAGCTTATTGCTTTATGCTAACCTAACACGACCCCACAAGAACTGTCACACTACTCTCGAAGACTGGGCTGTACGATAAGTTGTACCAGGTGAATAGACAGAAAAGAACATTTTGAAAGAGGAAAAACAGAATTTAGTGGGAAAACATGGAAAAAAACAAAACAACAGATCATACACAGATATTCACACAATAACTTAACTGACGATCCAGCGATGCTCCTCCACGTAGCTCCTCAAACCCAGAAGATGATAGATGAAACAGCACGAACTAGACTTCACAGACTTGAAGACATCAAAACGAAAATAATGTCATATAAGTTTGTTGAAGGCCTATGCTCATTTGGGAGCTGAAGGGTTGTGAGGAAACAACCACGTCAAGGCAGACAGCCATGCGATGAAAATAGCAAAGTCGAATATCAGAGGTGCAGTAAAAAAATATAACATCGCACACCATGTTTTTAGTTTAGCTACAGTAATCTGATGTCCATTGATTACAGGTCCAGGCCTCGCCTTCGTCGTGTATCCGGAAGCAATAGCAAACATGCCCGTGTCAACACTGTGGGCTATTCTGTTCTTCTTCATGCTATGTATCCTGGGATTCAGTACTCAAGTAAGGTCAAGGTTTTTGCACATTTACTTTTGTATTCTACAACAAGAATGGATGTATTTTCATATGTAAGCAACTTAAACAAAAATATCGTTGTTGGTTTTAAAAGATATTCATACAAAAACTATCATTTCGGCTAACATTTAGGAAGTAGATGAGAGATGAAATTTTACAAATGATTGACACGAAAAGTAAGAAGAAGCAAAAGAAAGAAGAATATAAAAGATTAAATAAAGAAATTGCAAGGGGTTGACAGCCTCATCGCGTACAGCAAATTGCCACAGAAACCACTACTGCAAGTGCGCATGACCGTTTGAAGTAGGCTTCATAATAGGGGATCAGATGTGTGGTTTGGCTCAATGCTTCATAACGAAAGCAAAGAAAATAATAAAATGGTAAGCAAACGTACTACAGCAAAAACTCCCGGCAAACCCAAAGGGCAGAAAACACGAACTTCAGCACAGGAAAGACAAAAATTATGTAAGGTATCTATTAAAGAAGATAATTAATGTATTTTTGCATGTTGACCACACTCAGTTTATTAGCAGTTAATCTACGCGGTAATATGTCTATCTGTGGTTAATCATGATGTTGCCCGGGTTTTAATTGTTATTGAACGCGATATATTTAATACGTCACCGGGAGTTTATGACGTAATCCGTTTTGCACTAATGTATGCAAACGGTTGGTTCTAGGCCTTTCGTCGATTGTAGTTGTCAAAGAAGGACGTACTTGATATAGCTCCTGAGATTTTGGAGGAAAGATATATTTTATATGGCTTAAAGTAATTCGAGGGCCGTCACAATGTATTACTGCAGATTCAGAAGTATGAGAGAAGATTTGTAACTATTTTTAAGAAGGAATTACATTGATATTCCAAAGTCTACATAATCTGTCCCACATTACTTGGGTGGATTGGATGCCACTTTCAGTACAGCGGCCAGTTATATGTGGATTAGACAAGACAGAGAGGAGCTCATTTTCCATGTATGTACTTTATGAATTTTGCTCATGAATGAACTTTTTATTCGTCATATTAAACGTCGTTACATGTGGACCCATCCACCAAGGCATTCTGAATCAATTTAACAACTGAATGTTCCATCTGTAATTCCACGTCATTATTAAGATTATCAGCACGATACTTTGACATATGGTTGCACAAATCATCATCTACACAAATGCCAACCGTAACAAGGAGAACATGGTGATCCATTATAGGGATTCGATGTCAAGAACGTTTGCCTGTGAAGAAATGAAAAAACAGTGATTGAACGAATTTTTTTCTGCAACTTGAAATATTCTTGTCAACGTTGGCCCTCATCTGCATAATTTGATGTAAAGTGCACATGTCTGCCGGCTTCCAAGTTAAACCGCCAACATTAGTCAAGATGTCAGCGTTATTCGTTGAAAATCAAGTCCACTGCCAGATGTCATTCTGCAAGTTTACTATCCTGGTCAACTGATGTTCGTGTCCCTTATCTACTACCTATCAGATTCTACACGGCTGTGTTGGACCACATTTTCAAGGTAGCACGGGATCCAGCTTTCAACTAGCATCTGGAGGGAGCTCTGTGTTTACAGATATGTTGGCCTGTTAAATGTTGTTTTTTGGATCGGGGTACTATTTTTAGACCCTTCGTAATCCTTGCCTTTTATGTCTTTATGTGTATATTCGTGTTCTGTGATTCTTTTTTTCGTGGGAGGTTGGGCGGTTGATTCGATGTCAGCGACAACATGTCATTGTCAAATCACGGCACATCGAATATTTCTGTATGGATTTAATGTAAATTTCATTTCAGCAGTATTTCCGACTCGAGTAATCTCGGCGAACTATTCTTACTGCTATTTGATTTTTTTCGATAGTTTATGTTAGCTGTGAAGTTTCGTCTATTTGTCTGTACATGCATTGTTATCTAGTTCTATTTTCTTTAGTTTTGTAATAATTTGTTCATGTATTAGTCTCATCTGCCTGTCGTTTGGTTTTTTACAAGCTATCTGTGTATACTTCCGTCTAGGTCCTGTCCGGTGTCTATTTTTAGCAGTAGATTGACCTATTTGCTGTTTCATCTTTTGTTCACTATTAGAATTTTCTTTGTTTACTGCTAATGTTTCTCTGTTTTTCATTGGTCTTTTCGTGTGATATTGTTTTATATATAATTTTTTTCCACTTGCACTCTTTTGTTTTCTTCGTTACACGATATTAATATAATTTTCATTGTGATTATTGCAATAATAATATAGCAACATTCATTGCTTATAAAGAATTGTAAAGCTACTAGCCATTATATTTTGACTAAGTCAGTATTAATTAAAATGGCTACGTTAGATTACTTTGTCGAGCAGGACAAAGCTTTTGGTTATAAAGGTGAAGTGTTGAGGGAGTTTGCCATGACTGAGTTGGCTAAAGCAGAAATAAAATTAGAGGAACAGAAAGCGAAGGAAGAAAAGAAGGAGGAGAAGAGAAGAGAATTAGAGGAGAAAAGGCGTCTTGAGGATTTAGTGGACAAAAAGAGAATGATGGAGTTGGAGGAAAGAAAAATGCAATATGAAAGAGAAATGCAAGATAAGAAAGCTCTGACCGTAGCACATGAAAAAAAAAATGATGCTTCTACATTTTGAGGAATTGAAATTAATGTATCAAAATGGAAATAATAGTAATTCGGATACTACTAATTCCTCAGTTAAATATCATGGTAATGCTAAATTTTGCTTACCAATATGTAATCCAGGTCGTGAAGACGTTTCATACTTCCTTAGTCGCTATGAAATTGTGTGTGAAGCACATAAATTTGACAAATCACAATGGTGTGCTAAACTAATGGAATTTTTAAGTGGAGAGCCGTTGAATGCTATAAGCACAATGGATGAAACTCTTAGAAACAACTATGATACTGCTAGAGCATTATTATTAAAACGATATGAACTTGATGCAGAGGGATATCGGATGAGATTTAAAACTATGATTCCTGAAACTGGGAAGGACTTCTCAGAATTCATCTCTGCCATACGACTTACTTTCAGTAGATATGGGTTCAGCTCTCAGAAATTGAGAACACATATGATAATCTTATGGATATGTTGTTGAGGGTTAAAGTGTTATCCTCAGTAAGCAAACCATTTTGGTCTTTTTTGCATGAACGCAAACCTATGACTCTATCTTCATTAGATGAAATTGCAAAACAATACTGCACAGCACATCCTGGTGCTTGTATTAGCAATAGCCTCATTAAAGATTCATTACCAGTTGCCTCAGCTGCAACTTGGAACAACAACAATGACAGACCAAGATCTCATAGCCTAGATAGAAATGTTATGCCAAGAAGGTATAATGATAATAATTATAATAGGAATGGGAATTTTAACAGGAATGGTAATTTCAATAGAGGGAGGCAACAATTCCGTAATCAGTCTCATCAATTCAGAAATAATAATTTCCAACAAAATTCCACTTGGAAGATACCAAATAATTGTTATCCTTATCAAAACAGTTGGAGTAATAACAATTCTAATAATCAATCTTCCCAAAACAGAAATAATGCACAGGGTTTTAGAAATCAAGGCAATTCTTTTGATCGCCAGAGACAACGATCTCCTTCACGTGCCCCGGTGCAGTTTCAACATAATGCAGGGGCGGCACTTACTGATAATGCACCAATGGCTAATCAGGAATTTGGTGTGCATAATCAATCAGCTCCATGTTGCGCATTCGATTTCGATGTTGCTTCTCGTTGCCAGGAATGTCTAACTCTATTTCAGGTAGACAGTACTACTGTCTTGAAGTGCGGTCATCCCTTACCTGCTGTAAGTCTATCTGCTCACGATGGCACAGGTACTCTGGTATTTCACAGGGATTCGTGAATGATACCCAAGTGTCTGTACTCAGGGATTCAGGTTCAACTATTGTTGGAATCAGACAGTCACTGGTTCACCCTTCTTGCTCTACAGGAGATTTTGTGAAATGCATTACGTTCGGTGGTACAATTGAGTTTTACCCTACCGCTATTGTTGATATTCATACCCTATTTTTTCAGGAAAGGTTAGGGTATGTTTGTTGAAGAATCCAGTAGCTGATTTAACGGTGGGTCGTATCCATGGGAACTAAGACTGCTCACCAGAGGAGATTGAAGATTGGGAAAAAAAAATCTCTTAATTGCCAATGCAGTTACCACACGTGCCCAGGCACAGCCACTAGAAAATGATGAAAGTATGGAGCGTGACACAATAACTCAGGATGACATTGAGGTACATTCTATCATAGACAGAGTGTCTTTTGCTAAGCTTCAAAGAGAAGATGACTCTTTTAAAAAATTTATCTCTCTGGTCAAAAATAATGATGATGTTGACTTACATAAAAGTCCTAAACACTGGTTTACTCTTAAAAATGATATATTGGTGAGAAACTTTGTCGATCATTCTACTGTCAAACACCAAGTTATGGTGCCTCTTAAACTTTGCCCATAAATTTTACGACATGCACATGACTCCCATTGTGCAGGTCATATGGGTTATACTCGCACACGTTCCAGAGTGTTGTCTTCTTTCTTTTGGCCAGATGTTTCCACGGACGTATCATCATATGTGCGTTCCTGCATTACCTGTCAGAAAGTTAAATCTAGGGGAGCTTTTCATGTTGCTCCTATTCAAGCATGTGATATCTCTATTCGACCTTTCGATAAGATGGTCGTAGACATTATCGGTCCTCTTTCTGTTACATCTGCTAGAGGTCACAGATATGTCCTCACGTGCATTAATTTATGCACACGTTGGCCTGAGGCCATACCTCTTAAACACATCACCACTTCTGAAGTGGCTGATGCACTGTTGCTCATCTTTTCCAGATTAGGTTTTCCTCGCAAACTTCTTTCTAATCATGGTTCACAATTTGTTTCTGATACCATGACATCTGTCATGAAGTCACTTAACATAGATAGGTCTCTTAGTAGCATCTATCACGCCATGAGCAATGGTTCTGTGGAGAGACTCAATAGGACACTTAAGCAATTGCTACATAAAGTGACTGACAAATATCCTCAAGATTAGGACAGGGTTCTGCCGGCTGTACTTTTCGCTTACCGGGAAGTGCCGCACGAGCAGACAGGTTTTTCGTCGTTTAAGCTTGTGTTTGGAGCTCAGCCAAAAGGTCCTATGGGGTTAATCAAGGATCTTCTCACTGGCTCTGAGATGACTCAGGACACTCAGTCATCTTAAGAGTACGTGGTTAATCTTCGTCGGAAGATTGTAGACGCATGTCAGTTGGGTACAGCTTCGTCAGAGGCTGCCAAACAGAGATCACGTCTTTTTCAAAATAGAAATAGGCGTTTACGACAACTTTTTCCGGGTGATGAAGCTTTTGTATTGCTTCCTCGGAAGGATAATAGATTCCTTATTGCATGGAATGGCCTTTTCAAAGTTATATCTCATATTTCAGACGTTGATTACGTAATAGATATTAAGGGTCAAAGAACGATTTTTCATATTGATATGCACAAGGAATATCATACAAGACCTGAGCATTTACATTCTATTTTCCATGACCTTGATGACAATGTGAGTAATTTTTGTCATTTTTCTAGTGTATCTTCCTTCCCTGATATTCACATGACTCTACCTATGCTTCCTTTGGATTCTACAGAATCTTGACAGGATGTTTCTATTTCTTCGTCATTATCATCTGATCAACATCGCTAGGTGTCCAATCTATTGGAATCCTTTGCTGATGTCCTTACCGACCTTCTTGGTCACACGTTATTTCACACGATATCATCCTTAACGATGATACTCCTATTCGTCTACGCCCTTATCCTGTTCCCCTTCATTATCAGCGCCAAACTGAACTCGAACTAGATCAGATGTTGCGTCTTGGTATTATTGAATCCAGTAATTCACCATATTCTTCACCCCTGGTTATTGTTCGAAAAAAGGATAATAATAATAGATTATGTGTAAATTATCGCAAACTTAATTCTAAAACTATTCCATATACGGAACCACATCCTTTACTTGATGATCTGTTATCTCTGTTGTCCAATGCTCACCTATTCACTAAGAATGATCTTACAAAATGGTATTGACAAATCCCACTAAATGAGCGAGCCAAACCTCTTACTGTTTTTTCTACTCCACGTGGGTTATACCAGTGGAATGTTATGCCTTTCGGGCTTATGAATGCACCTGCCACATTCATTCGAATGATGTGCAGAATACTTTCTCACAGATCTGACATCATAACTTACATAGATGATATCTATTTGTTTAATTCATCTTGAGAGGAGAACTTTGTGGGACTTCGTTCTCTTTTAGACACTCTTCGTTTACATCATCTTACAGCTAGGTCTACTAAAGTCTAGATTGCTTTTCAAGAACTTACTTTTCTTGGTCACACTGTTGGTTCTGGTCGACATCAGACTATATCACAAAATGTTTCGAAAATCTTAAAGTTGTCTGTTCCTACTACGAAAAAGCAAGTACGTAGTCTCTTGGGACTGGTTCAATATTACAGTCAATTTATTCCTAATATGTCAGACATCACTGCTGTTCTGTCATCTCTTTTACGTAAGGGTTTACCAAGTAAAGTTCACTGGTCTGAAGAATGTCAGGCCGCCTTTGACCACATTTTAAACATGTTTTCATCACCTCCTATTTTGAGATTGCCTGATATAAAACGAATGTATATTCTCCAAACAGATGCTAGTAATCTCGGATTGGGTGCTTGTCTTCTTCAAGAATTTGACAATATGTTGCATCCTACATTGTACATCTCTCGCAAGTTATCGGAGACGGAAAAGAAATACTCAGTGGTGGAAAAACAACTGTTAGCTGTCGTTTGGGCTATCCAGAAACTTGAACGTTATTTGCTGGGAGCGCCCTTCATTATCCAGACTGATCAAAAGTCCGTTGAAGCGGGCTGATCATCAAAACCATAAACTCGCTCGTCTTTATATCTTATTTCAACCCTTCAAATTCGACATCCAGTCTATACCTGGATCAGCTAACGTGGTGGCGGATTAGCTTTCCAGATGTCCACCTTCTGTACCTGAAGTCTGAATGTACTATGGCTGCTGAACGTTTGTATAATTCATTACAGCTTACGAAAAGTCAGACATGACTTTGGTACTTGACAATCACTCACGTTTGAAACCTACAATGGTGCATGATCCTTACTTTTATGATCCTGATATTGTTTCTTTCAATGACTAATTTGTTGACTATTTTGAGAAGATCTACCAGCATTCGCTGATCGAGCTTTGGTTGGACTGCCATGTGTCAAGAATATGCACCTTTATTAACTCAAATTGCTTGCCAGGATTACACTGAGTTGGACAAGAACGTTCTACACCATGAATTTCAGTGTCTATATTGACCTTAGTACAAATAACATTGGTTGTTTTTGGTCGTGCCTTTATAATGCACACGAGTGATGATATTTCACTGGATACAGATTTTAATGTACAGTACAATTACTCATGGACCTATGATATGTTCTTAATGGTTTTAATATTTCATACTTCAAACTTTAATCTTTTAGTTAGTTACGTTAGCTTACTATTATCGTTGAAATACATTAGTTAATCTCCTTTTTACACATTTCTTTGATCTAATTTGCAATTACATACACATATCTTTGTATAGTGGTTTTCTGTTGTTAGGGTAGATAGCTCATGTTTTATTTTTTTGCTCATATACTATTAACAGTTACTTCCCTTTTTCCTTTCGACTTTTCCTTTCTAGATTTTTTGTTTCTTTTCTCTCTTTTCACACACGCCCTCACTATATTGACATACTATTTTCGGGTTGTTAACACTACAATATTTTTATTAAATTCACATCCTTATATTGTCCACGATATGTTGCATTATACATGGGTATACACACAACTTTGACTATTGTCACATAGTTATTGCTGGACATAGGACTTATAGTTAGCAAAAATTTTGTTTATCAGTTCTCATGCATGCTTTCCTTGGTTGATTGTGATGTTCTATGTTCTATTCTGTACTTGACCGTTGACGATTTTCTTTCTGCTTTGCAACCTTGGTTATCTTGTTACATATGCATTCAAATTTTGACTTACGGTTTCTTTTTGGACACCGACCATTGACATGTTTATGTGATCATATTTGGCCGTTGGTTTTTTTCTCGATTAAATATATTAACTAATTGCGATTTTTCATCAACTTTGTAAAATAAAAAATCAAATCATGTGACGATTTTACTCCAACCGACGGAGGTAATTGTTAAAGAAGATTATTAATGTATTTTTGCATGTTGACCACACTTAGTCTATTAGCAGTTAATCTACGCGGTAATATGTCTATCTGTGGTTAATCATGATGTTGCACGGGTTTTAATTGTTATTGAACGCGATATATTTAATACGTCACCGGGAGTTTATGACGTAATCCGTTTTGCACTAATGTATGCAAACGGTTGGTTCTAGCCCTGTCGTCGATTGTAATTGTCAAAGAAGGACGTACTTGACATAGCTCCTGAGATTTTGGAGGAAAGAGATATTTTATGTGGCTTAAAGTAATTCGAGGGCCGCCACAATGTATTACTGCAGATTCAGAAATATGAGAGAAGATTTGTAACTATGTTAAGAAGGAATTACATTGATATTCCAAAGTCTACATAATCTGTCCCACATTACTTGGGTGGATTGGACGCCACCTTCAGTACAGCGGCCAGTTATATGTGGATTAGACAAGACAGAGAGGAGCTCATTTTCCATGTATGTACTTTATGAATTTTGCCCATGAATGAACTTTTTATTCGTCATATTAAACGTCGTTACATGTGGACCCATCCACCAAGGCATTCTGAATCAATTTATCAACTGAATGTTCCATCTGTAATTCCACGTCATTATTAAGATTATCAGCACGATACTTTGACATATGGTTGCACAAATCATCATCTACACAAATGCCAACCGTAACAGTAGCCCCATAGCAGATACTGCCGTAGAGGAATGAAGTGTTAGAGACCATTATACTAGGTCCCAGGTCTATAAGTTGGGGTGACTGGCTCCCTTCCTTGTTGCATTTACAAGAGCAGGGTCAGTTACATATTTACAGCTGGGTATAATGGAGCATCTAAACAACTAACTCACAAATTCAAACTGAGAGTCATCAAATTATATATATATATATATATATATATATATATACATATATATATATATATATATATATATATATATATATATATATATATTTATTTATATTTATATTTATATATTCTACATTAATGTAGGTGTTAGTAACATTGACAATGAGCAAGCAATTAGAAGAAAGAATTGGGGCCCTTGAGATGTGGATATATAGAAGAATGGGGCACGTCTGATAGAACGAGAAGAAAACATAAAGTGGTTTCAAGAAAACCTAGGCATTAAAAGAGAATAAATGAAGGAGATCCAAATTAGGCAGCTAAAATATGTTGGCCATGTAAAAAGACAAAACACCTTACCGAAGACCATAATAGAGGGTAGAGTTGAAGGCCAACGTGCAAGAGGAAGACAGCTCTATAAGCGGGAAGATAACATCAAGTGGTGGACAGGAAAGAGTCTATAAGAGTGCACAATCAAGACAAGAGACAGAAGACGTTGGAGATACATTACAGCCAACCTTCGTTGTAGAGATGGCAGCTGATGATGATCATGATGATACTGGATCATGAAGCTGCCTGGTTTTGAACCACTGGCTGTTTGATTAACCCAAAAGCAACAGTTTTAATGGGTAAAGAGGACATAACAGAAAGATGGAAAAAATACATAAAACAGATCAGAATTTAATAAAATGAAAGACATCTTGGAAGAATCACAAATGCTCAGAGATTTCCCTAGGCTATGGCAAAATGATCAATGGTGTCAATACCTTGTCGAGGTATGGCGGCTTGCGTACCCTGATTACCCCCAGAGCTATGCCAGTGGGAGTTTTACTCCTGGAAGGTTCTACCAAGCTGGACAGGTTTGCGCGGGCAGGGGTCAGACGAAAGCAGACACCCTGGTCCTCCAGGTTGGGGGTTTTAGCATAGGGCTGACACCCCTGTCTATGTAAAAAAAAATTGAAGTTACGGAAACAACAACGAATAAACAAACTTTGCTACGGGACGGACATCCGGAGTCTGAGGCTCGTATGACTGTCAGTGGTGAAAGCCGAAAGGAAGCCACTGACATGAGAACAGACGTCCTGACCGCAAAACATAATACAAGAATGAGATTTTGGAATGTCAGGACAATGAATGAGACGGGTAAACTAAAACAGGTCACGGCAGAAATGAGAAACTATAGGTTACACATTCTAGGGATAAGCGAGAGCAGATGGACAGGGGCAGGAAAAGTTAAAACAGCAACAGGAGAAACAGTACTTTACTCTGGAAGAGAGGATGGACAGCACTGTCATAAAATTAACAAGTGATACAACGTAAAAATATCTCCAAAGGATAAAATGTAAGGATAAAAACATAATGCGTAAGCTGCTGATAGTACATGATCGCCCTGACCGCGGGTCATCACCCTCCATAAAAATTGACTTGTTAGACGGGAAATCAAAACGGTTACCATTTGGAGGGATGAGAACGGCGGATCAAAAGGAAAAAAAAAAATATGACTGAAAAAAATTGCGTGAGACTAGCAAGGCTAAGGAGACGCAATTGGGGGGGGGGGGGGGGGGGGGGGGGGGGGGGAGGGGGGGGGGGGGGGGGGGGGGGGGGGGGGGGGGGGGGGGGGGGGGGGGGGCGGGGGGGGGGGGAACGGAGGAAAAAAGTCACGTTCCCCAAGTTGACATAAAGTAAGGAACTCGACAGAAGGGACCCTGGATATGATACGCCACAATCATTTATTGGACGCTTTTGCGATACCAAGCCTTTTATTTGAATTCAGCGGAGAAACGCAGATGCTTGAAATATTACAAAATTTAAAAAGTAACTTTTTCTTAATATTGATGTTAGGAATATAAAAATTAGATGGCCGGATGACCCATCTTGAGCAGTGAAATAATATACTTTTAATTTTACAGACGGATAGATAATAATGAAGATAATGACAAAAGACAGTGTTGTTCACATCAGCGAAAGACTGCATTGAATCTAACATATCACTATTTGCACAAAAACCGCGACCTTGAGACGCAAGTGTTCAAATCTAGTTAGAATGAAAGCGGGGGATATTGGTGGGAGCTGTGTCTAAAAATAACTTTTAACGACAAAATTTTGGAGGGGAGAGAAAGGTTGGTTCAAAAATCAAGTACGTTTTTGTGAAAACGCAAGTAGAGACGGACAGACTAACAGATAAAAATCCATACTTGACTGAAGCATGACTGAAATGACTTTAGTGTAGGAAATTTGAATTTAAAAAAAAAAACCAAGGCATTGATTGGCCACAGACAATCATATTATCCGCGCTCAGACGAGCTTTTTTGCCATTCCTCAATAGTTGTCCAGTGATAGACACAGTAAATTTCAAGTGTGGTGATTTCCAAATGAAATAAATTGAAATAAGTTCAGGGACGCCATACTATAGCCAGCAGCTCAGCTGAGTTTTGCTAGCATTTCTGTGTTCTTTATTCATAATCTGGTAAGATTGAAATTATTTCTTTGTATATTTTGAATATTGTTTAATGTTCGAGTGATTTGATACTGCTATATCGAAATCTAGCCTTACAAACAAGTAAGGATTGGCTCTGGACCCCCCGCCCTAGTTCAGGGTCTAGGGACAAACAATATATAAACTACAGCAAGGTTTAGGAAGGGGTGATCAAGTGTTGAGAGCGGTGAAACATATCTCCTATCCTATTGTATGGCAGTGAGATAATGCACCTATTTCAGAATCTGTAGACTGGGGAAACTTACCCTATGCGAAACCAACTAGGTAAGATGTGCTGTCTGGTCAGAGAGAACTGACCCTGTTTATGTGGTGTTATTGTAATTTGTTATGTGTAGAAGTGGCTTATTAGGTAAGGTTCTGAGCAAAAACCAATACTTTATTTCAGAGCTGTGAGTTCGATCTTGACACTAAGGTGGTGTCAAATGCTGATTAATAATTGAAGTGAGGACCCGTGCAGTGTACATTTCGGCAGAACATCTTTGTATTGCTCAAGCACGGAGAGGTGGGGCCATCAGATTCCAGCACCAGAACAAATCTGGCAAAGTTAAGTAGGCTAGCTGGCCTGCTGAACTTACACCAACTTCATAAAAATAGCACCCAAGAGAATTTACTACTGAAGCATCCCATTTTCTTCCATCATTAATGGACAATGTTTTGTAGGCATAAACAGGGAGGGATGAAGCCACCCCAACAGCACATCCATTCATAGTTTTCCCAGGAAAATTAACATTACGAACAGTAATACTATAATTAATCTTGAAGATTGCATATGTAAACATCTTTCATTTAACATGCCCTTTATTCATGCCATTCATTCATAAATTTCAAAATCTTTGCATAAGTTCTGGCCAAAATAAAACCTTGGTTCAGAACAAATAAATTTAAAAAAAAAGATTTACTTTCTAAAAATTCACCAGCTGAATTTAGTTCATTGTGTTCTAAATTTTATTGATAATATTATATTATTTAATATCTGTGTGTGTGTGTTTGTATATGTTAATACAACACATTACATTCAGTACCCTAGATTGTAACGTAGCCACATTTATTAGAAAAAAAAAGATAGGTGTGAGGTCGTAGTGGTAGCAAGAAAGGCCTTCTGAAAATTCACAACTACATTTTATCTCAGGAGCCTTCACAGCTGACCTCATACATCACACTTAGTAATATCACCATCATACAATACCATCAAAACCACTACATATATTGGGGTCTTGTCCAGGGATAATTAGCATAAACAGTAATATAAGGATCTCCTGGTGGGAGAAATAAAATTAGGGGAACAAAATTGTAAAATTCCCTTAAAATTAAAAGTGTCCCTTTAAATTAAAAGGGCAATTAGAAGTTGGTGAATCTTCACAGCCAGTGTTAGTTAATTAGTTAATTAGAATTATTTTGGTCTAGAATAATTATAATTACTTTAGTGATTGGAAATTTTACTTTGCTTATTGCTAGATTTGTTTAGAAAGTATGGCGGAGCTAGCAAAATTTAGATCAGCTGCTGTGCTGACCGCAAAGGAGATGGGAATGGATGGTCAGATTTTAATTCAATACGTAACGGCTGAATGTGATAAATATATTGAACGGGAAGAAAGGAGATTAGAAAAAGAGGCTGAAAGAAAATTAGAGTCTGAAAGGTTGGCTGAAGAGAAGAGGCTGCAGATTGAGGCAGAAGACAAACGACAGCAAAGGGAGGCAGAAGATAAAAAGGCCGAAAGGGAGGCAGAAGATAGAAGGTTGCAAAGGGAGCACGAATTACGACTAAGGGAGCTGGAGTTACAAGGCCAGGCTCCTGAAAATGGTGCCAGCCCTTTTGCCTCAGATGCTACGCCTAGTTTGGGAGCCTCAAACTCAGCTATGGGGTTTCATTTAGACCATTTTGTTGAAAAAGACGATGACATAGAGGGGTACCTAGGACGTTTTGAGTTATTAGCTACTACATATGGGTTAGAGAGAGAGAGGTGGAGTTTAAAGCTATCACAAGGACTGAGAGGTACTTCTTATGAAGTCTTTGCTAAAATGAACAGGGAAGACCAAGACAATTATGACATGTTAAAGCAGGCTTTGTTATTAAGGTACGAGAAGAATGGTGAATTTTATCGTAAGAAATTTAGAAATGCCAAACTGTTGTCTGGGGAGACATACCACCAATTCTCTGCTAGACTGGAAACCTATTTGGAGAAATGGACTGCTCTGGGGAAGACCCAAGATCTTAAAGAAATGATCATGATTGAGCAATTGAGAGAGTCCATGGCTCCAGACATGAGAAAATTTCTCATGGAACAAGGTGCAGAGAAGTTGGGAGAGGTTTTAAATGTCGCTGAGAGGTATCAGGCAGCCCAGGCAGAGGTAAGTGGTGCTAAAAAGAAGCACATAGACAATTTTAAAGCTCCACAGCAATTTAATAAATTTGATAATAGAGAGCAGGGAAATAAAGGTAGGACAAACTTTGAGCGGCCAAGAAATGACTATCGCGACAGAAACTCACAGTTCAATGACCAAAAGTTCAATGAAAGAAAACCGTTGAACCAAGGAAAAAGATGGTGTAAATGGTGCAAGAAAGATAACCATAACACCGAATTTTGTAGAAGGAAACCTTCAAACATTGCTGCAATGAAGTCGGGGACGCAAAGATTAAAGGTTAATCCTAATGGACAACAGGAACCTTATCACCCCCCAGTTTGTGAGGATGTTATTTGTAATGGGGTCACCATAAGGTGCCTTTATGATACAGGTTTGGATTATGATTCAGTTGTGAAGTCTAGCCTAGTGGACCCAAGTCAGTATACCACAGAAACAGTGGAAATACAAGGGGCGACTAAGGACATACCACTCATGACACTTCCCATCGCAAGGATAACGGTGAAAACTCGCTATGTGGAAGGAGAAATCAGAGCAGCAGTGATAGATGAACCAATCTACCCTCTGATATTGGGGTGTAGATACGTCTTCTTGGGGAATCCCGAGAAACCTGTGATCATGGCGACAGTGCAGACCAGGTCACAGAAGAAGGAGGAAGAAGGTGAACCTATAAATGCTCATCCAGAGGAGATGAGAAAGGCGCAGGCTGAGGATAGGACACTCAAGCCATGTTTTAAAAAATTGCCCAAATGCCACACACCTCCGAGCAAGGGGGAATATTTCATGAAGAACAAACTATTATACAGGAAGGCCGGAACTGGAACAAATGGTCACAACCAGCTGGTTCTTCCCACCTCATATAGAGATAAAGTGATGGAACTCGGGCATGCGATTCCCTTCAGTGGTCACATGGGGATCAGCGCCACAGGACAGCGTATAGCTTGTCATTACTTCTGGCCAGGGATAACGGAGGATATAAAAAGATATGTCAAATCCTGCCCTGAATGTCAAAGGGTAGCTCCAAAGCACTGGACTGCTCCTGCAACTCTAGGGGAAATGCCCATAGTGGGAACACCTTTTGAGAGGGTTGCAGTGGATATTGTGGGACCTCTCACTCGGACCAAGAGGAGGAACAGTTACATCATTACTCTGGTGGACACTTGTTCTATGTGGGGAGAGGCGGTAGCCCTGCCATCAATTGATTCAAAACATGTAGCAGAGGCACTACTTACAATATTTACCCGATTAGGATTCCCGCATCAAATCTTGACGGATAATGGATCTCAGTTCAAGGGGAAACTAACGGAAGAAGTTTTTAAACTATTTCAAGCCAGACACTTTCATTGTAGTCCGTACCATCCACAAGGGAACGGCCAGGTAGAGAGGTTCAACGGGACTCTCATTTCTATCCTGAGAAAGCTGGCACACGAAAAACCGGATCTGTGGGATCAATTCCTGCCCGCCGCATTGTTTGCGTATCGGGAGGTACCACATAGTTCAACCGGGATGGCTCCCGCAACTCTGCTATTTGGGAGGCCAATAAAAGGTCCTTATAAGCTTTATTAAGGACCTGGACGGATGAGAAGGCGGAAGAACCTGTTACCTCATCTTATCAATACGTGAACGAACTGACCACTCGTTTGAAAGCTGGATGGAAACTGGCAAATGATAATTTGAAACAAGCCAGGAAGAAACATGCAGCATATTTTAATAGGAAGGCAAAGGACCGAGAACTAGCTGTGGGAGAGAAGGTGCTTCTTCTACTACCCGGTAGCCAGAATAAATTACAAATTGGTTGGCAAGGTCCATATACGGTTCTAGAGAAGGTGTCTAGAACAAACTATAAAATTGACAAAAAGGGGAAGGAGAAAGTTTATCATGTAAACTTATTAAAGAAGTATCTGGACAGACCACTCCAGGAAAGCACCCCCTTATTGACCTTGGCTATTGCAACCCAGATGCAAAAGGAACCACTCACCTCACATGAATACCCATTACATCCTTGTGAAACAGCAGCACAGGTAAAAGTCAGTAAGCACCTGACTAAAAACCAGAGGGAGAGAGTTCAACAGGTTCTGGAGGAACATACAGATGTACTAACAGATAAACCAGGCCATACAAATTTGCTACAGTATGACATGAAACTGGTAGACTCAAACCCAATCTGTATGAGAGCCTATTCTATTCCGTTTGCGAAGGAGAAGGCATTGAAGGAAGAAATAGATTATTTGCTGAAGGAGGGGATTATTTCGCACAGTGAATCATCTTTTAGTTCTAGTGTCGTTTTGTTGAGAAAACCGTCTGGGGAACACAGACTGTGCATAGATTACAGGAAACTGAATGCTGTCACAGAAGGACAAGTGGATCCATTACCAGACACAAAACAGTTATTTGCCAGACTGAACAAGGCAAAATACTTTTCAAAGGTGGATCTTAGTAAAGGCTATTACCAGATCCCAGTGAAGCCTGAAGTGAGACCTTATTTGGCTTTTAGCACCTCGGATGGACATTATGAATTCAATATGCTACCATTCGGACTGAAAAATGCTCCGAGTGTATTTTCAAGGATGATGCGCAAATTGTTGGATCCCCTGAATAACCCATGTATCACGAATTTCATGGATGATATTCTCGTCGCCACAGAGACATTTGAAGAACACATTGAAGCTCTAGAAATGTTATTTAATAGACTTCGGGAGGCGAACTTAACTGCTAGGCCAACAAAATGTTGTATTGGATGCAAAGAGTTGGAATTCTTGGGACACACTGTATATCAGGGTAACATGACCCCTGATCCTAAGAACTTGGAAAAACTGCAGAGAGCACCTAGACCACAAACAAAAAAGGACGTGCGATCATTCGTGTCGTTATGCGGATTTTATCAGAAATACATCAAAAATTTTAACGCTATTTGTGCTCCTCTGACTGATCTGACTCGCAAGGGACTTCCAGATAAAATTATTTGGACTGCACAATGTGAACTAGCGTTCCAAGAGTTAAAGGAAAAACTCACTAGCAGGCCTATTCTCAAACTGCCTGATTTGACACAGGACTTTGTCTTAAGAACCGATGCAAGTAATGTAGGACTCGGAGGGGCTTTGTTGCAAAGATCATCTTCACCTGATGGGGAACTGAAACCAGTCGCTTATGCAAGCCGCAAATTGAATAAGGCGGAACAAGGATACTCCACAAGCGAAAAAGAATGTTTAGCGTTAATCTGGGCAATAAAGAAGTTTCAAATCTATCTGTATGGTAGGACTTTTGTGGTGGAGACGGATCATCAGCCTCTCGTATTCTTATCTCAGGCTAAGCATGAAAACGCAAGATTGCTGAGGTGGTCTTTATTACTTCAACCTTATCAGTTTAGTATCCAATATATCCCAGGCAAATTGAATGTCGGTGCAGATTTCCTCAGTCGGCACCCCTGTGATCAAAATTAGAGTAATGGCAGACGTGAGGAGAGATTTTATCTATGTGTATCACTGGTTTTAGAACTTGCCGTAGGCATGTTTTCAAGTGGGGAGATGTGTCATAAAATTAACAAGTGATACAACGTAAAAATATCTCCAAAGGATAAAATGTAAGGATAAAAACATAATGCGTAAGCTGCTGATAGTACATGATCGCCCTGACCGCGGGTCATCACCCTCCATAAAAATTGACTTGTTAGACGGGAAATCAAAACGGTTACCATTTGGAGGGATGAGAACGGCGGATCAAAAGGAAAAAAAAAAATATGACTGAAAAAAATTGCGTGAGACTAGCAAGGCTAAGGAGACGCAATTGGGGGGCGAGGGGGGGGGGGGGGGGGGGGGGGGGAACGGAGGAAAAAAGTCACGTTCCCCAAGTTGACATAAAGTAAGGAACTCGACAGAAGGGACCCTGGATATGATACGCCACAGTCATTTATTGGACGCTTTTGCGATACCAAGCCTTTTATTTGAATTCAGCGGAAAAACGCAGATGCTTGAAATATTACAAAATTTAAAAAAGTAACTTTTTCTTAATATTGATGTTAGGAATATAAAAATTAGATGGCCGGATGACCCATCTTGAGCAGTGAAATAATATACTTTTAATTTTACAGACGGATAGATAATAATGAAGATAATGACAAAAGACAGTGTTGTTCACATCAGCGAAAGACTGCATTGAATCTAACATATCACTATTTGCACAAAAACCGCGACCTTGAGACGCAAGTGTTCAAATCTAGTTAGAATGAAAGCGGGGGATATTGGTGGGAGCTGTGTCTAAAAATAACTTTTAACGACAAAATTTTGGAGGGGAGAGAAAGGTTGGTTCAAAAATCAAGTACGTTTTTGTGAAAACGCAAGTAGAGACGGACAGACTAACAGATAAAAATCCATACTTGACTGAAGCATGACTGAAATGACTTTAGTGTAGGAAATTTGAATTTAAAAAAACAAACCAAGGCATTGATTGGCCACAGACAATCATATTATCCGCGCTCAGACGAGCTTTTTTGCCATTCCTCAATAGTTGTCCAGTGATAGACACAGTAAATTTCAAGTGTGGTGATTTCCAAATGAAATAAATTGAAATAAGTTCAGGGACGCCATACTATAGCCAGCAGCTCAGCTGAGTTTTGCTAGCATTTCTGTGTTCTTTATTCATAATCTGGTAAGATTGAAATTATTTCTTTGTATATTTTGAATATTGTTTAATGTTCGAGTGATTTGATACTGCCATATCGAAATCTAGCCTTACAAACAAGTAAGGATTGGCTCTGGACCCCCCGCCCTAGTTCAGGGTCTAGGGACAAACAATATATAAACTACAGCAAGGTTTAGGAAGGGGTGATCAAGTGTTGAGAGCGGTGAAACATATCTCCTATCCTATTGTATGGCAGTGAGATAATGCACCTATTTCAGAATCTGTAGACTGGGGAAACTTACCCTATGCGAAACCAACTAGGTAAGATGTGCTGTCTGGTCAGAGAGAACTGACCCTGTTTATGTGGTGTTATTGTAATTTGTTATGTGTAGAAGTGGCTTATTAGGTAAGGTTCTGAGCAAAAACCAATACTTTATTTCAGAGCTGTGAGTTCGATCTTGACACTAAGGTGGTGTCAAATGCTGATTAATAATTGAAGTGAGGACCCGTGCAGTGTACATTTCGGCAGAACATCTTTGTATTGCTCAAGCACGGAGAGGTGGGGCCATCAGATTCCAGCACCAGAACAAATCTGGCAAAGTTGAGTAGGCTAGCTGGCCTGCTGAACTTACACCAACTTCATAAAAATAGCACCCAAGAGAATTTACTACTGAAGCATCCCATTTTCTTCCATCATTAATGGACAATGTTTTGTAGGCATAAACAGGGAGGGATGAAGCCACCCCAACAGCACATCCATTCATAGTTTTCCCAGGAAAATTAACATTACGAACAGTAATACTATAATTAATCTTGAAGATTGCATATGTAAACATCTTTCATTTAACATGCCCTTTATTCATAAATTTCAAAATCTTTGCATAAGTTCTGGCCAAAATAAAACCTTGGTTCAGAACAAATAAATTAAAAAAAAAGATTTACTTTCTAAAAATTCACCAGCTGAATTTAGTTCATTGTGTTCTAAATTTTATTGATAATATTATATTATTTAATATCTGTGTGTGTGTGTTTGTATATGTTAATACAACACATTACATTCAGTACCCTAGATTGTAACGTAGCCACATTTATTAGAAAAAAAGATAGGTGTGAGGTCGTAGTGGTAGCAAGAAAGGCCTTCTGAAAATTCACAACTACATTTTATCTCAGGAGCCTTCACAGCTGACCTCATACATCACACTTAGTAATATCACCATCATACAATACCATCAAAACCACTACAAGCACAATGAAGGTGTAGCCATTATTCTACAGAAAGGAATAGAAAGGACATTACTGGAATGGAAACCCATCAACAACAGACTGATAAGATTAAGATTGAGAGGTAGATTCACCAATACTACAATAATACAATGCTACACACCAACGAATGACAGCGATGAAGAGGTCAAGGATGAATTCTATCGACAACTGCAGAAAGAAATGGAAGACACACCTAGATATGATCTTAGTATAGTAATGGGAGACATCAATGCGAAAGTTGGTACACACAATACATATAATGAAAGATTAATGGGAAATTGCGGCAGCGGAACAGCAAACGAAAATGGGGATAATTTAATAAGTTTCTGTAGTATTAACAACCTGGTCATTAAAGGAACACTTTTCCCACATAAAGAAATTCACAAATTAACATGGGAATCACCAAATGGTCGGGACAGAAACAAGATAGACCACATCATGGTTAACGGTAGATGGAGACATGCATTACAAGATGTGAAGGTAAGAAGAGGTGCAGATGTGGGAAGTGATCACCATTTAGTAGTAGCAAAACTGAAAGTGAAACTAAGAAGGGCTGGACCAACTGTAACTACACAGAAAAGGTTTGACATCAGCAAATTGAAAGACCCCCCTTACCAGAAAGGCTTTTGCGGCTGACATAAAGAAACGATATCAATTTGCCAAAAGTCAGGAAAAGACATTGACTGATGGTATAGACCAGAAATTCAACACCATTTCAACAATATATAAGGGAAGCAGCAAATCATGCTTGGAATTCCAGGAAAGGAAGAAGCAAGACTGGATAACACCAGAAACATTAAACACCATAACACTGAGAAAGGAAATGAAAAGAAAGAAACAGAAGCGAAATCCCCCAGGTTAAAGCAACTATATAGCGAACAGTACAGTCAGCTGGACAAGGAAGTTAAACGCCAAACCCGAGCCAACAAAAGGAATTTCCTAGACGATCTTGCAAGACAGGCAGAAGAGGCAGCACTGAGAAATGAACAAAGCACAGTACACAAAATAACTAAATTCATCAGTGGAAAACGAGGTGCAAACAATATTACATTAGTAAGAGATAAGCAAGGAAATCTCATCACGACAGCAGAGGGACAGGAAACAAGATGGGCAGAGCACTTCAGAGAAACTCTGAACAAGGAACCACCAGAGACACAATTGAATGTTCCTGAGGCTGAAAACGATCTAGATTTAAATACAGATTCCACGAAAAGAAGAAATCATCACAGCAATCAAAGGGTTAAAGAACGGAAAAGCTCCTGGCCATGATAACTTAAATGCAGAGCTATTTAAGACAGACCTCGAGCTAGCAGCAGAACTATTAGAACCACTATTTGCACAAGTCTGGAAAACGGGGACAACACCATCAGACTGGAACAAAGGAATAATTGTCAAATTGCCCAAGAAGGGATATCTTGCAGACTGCAATAACTGGAGAGGAATCACTCTTCTCTCAGTTCCCAGCAAAATACTAGGCAGGATAATTATACAGAGAATTTCAAAAGAGGTAGACCACAAACTGAGGAAAGAAAAAGCAGGATTTATACAGAACAGAAGATGTATAGATCATATATTCACTCTCAGGAACATTATAGAGCAGTGCTCAGAATGGCAAAGACAGCTGTACATTAATTTCGTTGATTTTGAAAAGGCTTTTGACAGCATACATAGGGACAGTTTATGGAAAATACTGAGGGCTTATGGAATTCCAAGCTGCATAGTGTCAATCATAAAAAGCCTCTATGCCAACTTTACGTGTATTGTTGGGCAGAACAACCTAACCTTTGAGGTGAAGACAGGAGTACGACAGGGATGCCCCTTATCAACCACTCTATTTTTAACAGTCATAGACTGGGTGATGCGCCAGACAACAGAGGGCAGTCCAAGAGGAATAAGATGGACTACATTTTTTACATTGGAAGATCTGGAATATGCAGATGACATTCTACTACTATCACATTCACATCAACACACCCAGGAAAAAACGGATAGACTTAATAAGTTTAGCCAGCAGGTGGGCTTGAACATCAATTTAAAGAAGTCAGAGGTCATGACGCTCAATGTGAGCAACCCTGAGCCCATATCAGTAAGGAATAAGCAACTGGTACAGACAGATGCCTTCACATACCTAGTATGCATAGTAACACCAGACGGCGGGGCAGGCAAAGACATCAACATCAGAATGAATAAGGCAAGAACAGCCTTTTTTAGCCTAAACAACATCTGGAAGTCCTCTCAATACAGCACAAGCACAAAATTAAGATTATATCAGAGCTGTGTGCTTTCTGTGCTTCTCTATGGTGCTGAATGCTAGAGAGTTACAGAGAAGGAAATGTCGAAATTGTCCTCTTTTCACACAACAAGCCTAAGAAAAATTCACCGAATCTTTTGGCCGAATACCATCACCAACCAAGATCTGCTTACTCGGAGCAAGCAAGAGGACATGCACACCATCATAGCTGGCAGACGCTGGAGCTGGGTTGGCCATGTCCTCAGAAGAGACCCCGATGCCATCACAAGAACAGCTATGCTTTGGACCCCTGAAGGAAAACGAAAGAGAGGCCGACCAAAAACAACCTGGCGGAGGACTGTGGAGGCTGAGATGCAAAGAATGAACCAGAGTTGGGGCACTGTACGAAGGATGACCGCCGACCGAGCAAAGTGGAATCAATTTGTTGTATCCCTACAAGACGCCACTAGGTGTGATGGCCACTGACTGCTTTGACGGTCGGCGGCTAAGGATCAAAGAAGAAGAAGAAGATGGCAAAATGATCGATCGCCCCGGGCCTTCTCATCTAAAGGAACCGCTGATCTTACTTAACAATATTGCCATAAATATGTTATTGCAAGACATGAAATAACGACAACTTTGGTCTTGAAGTTTATTTAAATTTTTATTACATTTAGTAATATAATTACTATTTTAAGTTAGAATCTACTCTCTCGCTAGATTTTATTTTAAGGACACATTTTACTGTCGCAATGGAAGTTTCTTTTTTTTTAAACACATAATGAAAAGAAGCAATCTACTTTCTTTGGGCTCGTCACTAGAAGAGGAAAATTCAACTAAATTGTAACAATAGGAAAGATTGAAGAAAAAATCAATAGAGGACGACACAGATAGAAGATGTTGGACGTTGAACAACGTCGCGTGGCAAGAAGTCGACAACAGATATGATAAACAGCTCCGGCAGCAGAAAGTAGTGGCGAAAAATTATTACCTAAGCCACGTAGTATTTTATTTGATAAATAAGAATGTGGTACGGTACTATGATATGAAGCGTGTAAGTGTTGAGTTAAAGAAAACATTAATTAAGCCCTATGAAAAATAGCGTGCTCCACGTCTATTTTTCGCTGAGGTTGGTATACAGAATGTTAAGCATCGAAAAAAAATAAAATCGAACATCGAATTTGAGTCATGTTTTCTACTCCAGAAAGTTTAGTTGTAAAATATATAGTTTCAAAGTTCTTGATTCTCGTGGGCTATATTAGTACGTATAGGAATATATGTTGAACTACACGACTAAGCAATAATACATTAACATTAAAAAATCTGAATGTATTTTTTAAACAAATTCACCGTCCGCAGCTCTCGTCGTAAATTTAATACAATCTGTTCATTGCATATCGAAGTATGATACCATTTTCACGCCTATAATTAGTGCTTTAAAACGTATAGGTCATATAGAAAGCTAAACATTCCTGTCGTACTAATTAGTAATTAAAACGTCTCAATGTTTCAGTTCTCAGCTGCGGAGACTTTGATGACTTCCATCATAGACGAGTTCCCCCAGTATTTGAGGGGACGGAAACGTCAGGTCCTGTTCCGTTTAAGCGTTTGTATCTTTGGTTTTATACTGGGGATACCAATGGTGACACAGGGAGGATCGCATCTGCTTAACCTGGTGGACGAGGCGGTGCTTGGATTTCCCCTGCTTTTCATTGGTCTTTCTGAATTTGTCGTCGTAATGCACTTGTACGGTGAGTTGGGATTAGAGCAAGTGATTGCTTCAGTATTTATGTAATTATTGTTTTGTTTTTTTCCAAAAGTATAAATTGTTCTATTCTTTCTTTCCTCTTTGAACAAATTGATAGCCCATCCAGTCATAACTGACTATGGGAATTCGCCCCTGAGGTGACAGCCCTCAGCTGCTTATTTTCCTGGTTTTCCGTTCGACGTTTTCTCCTGCTGTATGTGAGAGCTGTTAATCTGAGGTGGCGCCGTAGATAGCATCGCCACTTGGTATGATCGGCAGCTTCATCCTCCCAGATTGCTGGATTTATGTCCAGTGTCCCCGTGTCTCTCTTGCAGCATCATAAGAATCACAGTTGCGGTCGCCCAACTGTTCTTTCGCCATCTGCCAGTTGTCGGTAGATGATATCTTTCGGGATGCGACCATCTTCCATGCGGCGGACATGGCCAAGCTAGTGTAGTCTGCGCTGTCTAAGCAGTACATACATGCTTTGAAGGCCAGCATATGACAACACCTCTTTGTCTTAGCACCTTCATAAATATAGCTGTTTATTAACAGTCCATGTCTCACTTCCGTAAAAAAAAGTACTGGTTCTATATAGAATAGGTGAACCTTTTTTACCCACTCTCCTTGGCAATGTTCTATTGCAAAGTATCTTTATCATTTTCTACAATGCTGCTTTTATCTGGGTTAAGCTGCTCTTTATCTCCTTAGAGCATCTTCCGTCTGATGTTAATACCTCGCTCAAATACTTCAAATGCGTAACTTTATATATGTATATATGTATACCATTACATTTTCATAATCCGTTCCGGTAGTGTCTCTTCTTTTTTTGCCGTTACTTCTTTTATGACTCTTACCCAGCATTGATTGTAAATCGCATGCTGACAGCTACGAGGAGCCACAGGTGAGAGCTGGTTACCAGATTTGGACCTAAGGTGGGCGAGCTGCCCTAAATAGGGCATGACAGCTACTTCACCAGAGGTACTACCAATAACTGGCATCCCCACCCCCCCCCCCCCCCCCCCCCCCCCCCCCCAGCTGCGCAAGTCACTCTTTCATTCACTCATCCACTCACAATAAGTCCTGTGGCGATGGGCGAGCGACAAAGCGGCAGGCGAGGGTGCGCTGGCAGTCGTAGTCGCAGACCTACACACAGGCGACTCAGGCCATATGGTAGTCTTCCGCTGATCGGAGCAACAGTGGGATTCGGCAGCTCCCTGAGTGACTAAGCAGCCCTCTTCAGGAAAGCACTGCTCACCTCCAAGGCGTGAGGAATGGGTTAGAAAAGGTGCCCTAAACATTGCCTGCTCCACAATTACCTTGTACCTAATCAGCTTACCGCGGTTGGTGAGTACTCTACGTCAGCTGGCGACATATAGGAAAAAAGAAAAAGAAAGGAAAGATTGTTCGCCCTCATTCTAGGCGCATGGAATGTGCGCACTCTCCTTGACAAAGACTTTAACACAAACAGACCTGACAGGCAAACTGCCCTGATTGGGAGAGAACTGGCCAGATACAACATTGACATAGCAGCACTGAATGAAACCCGACTTTCAGGTGAGGGCCAACTTTGCGAAAAGGGTGCAGGTTATACATTCTATTAGAGCGGAAGAGGAACTGAAGAAAGACGAGAAGTATGGGTTGGCTTTGCTATCAAAACAGCAATTGTTGGCAAGTTAGCAGGGCCCCCAAAGAGAATAAATGACCGACTCATGACAGTCAAGATCCAGCTGCTTTATAGAAGGAAAATGCCACCATCATTAGCGCGTATGCACGAACTATGACAAACCAAGATGACGTCAAGGATAAGTTTTACGAGAAACTGCATGCAGTCAATGCATCAGTTCCTATAGCAGATAAGCTCATCATTCTTGGTGATTTTAATGCAAGAGTAGGCTCTGATAACATCTCCTGGAATAGCACTATCTGAAAGTATGGCGTGGGTCGCTGTAACAACAATGGACTTCTTCTCCTCCAGACGTGTGCAGAACATGACCTCTTTGTCACCAACACAATTTTTCGACTTCCTACCCGCAACAGGACCTCCTGGATGCCCCCTCGCTCAAAGCATTGGCACCTGACTGACTATGTAATTGTTAGGAAGAAGGACAGGCAAGATGTTCGGGTGACCAAGTCCATGTGTGGTGCCGAATGCTGGACCAACCATCGCCTCAATGTGTCTAAACTTAAAATTCGTATTCAACCAGCTAAGCGCCCTCAGGGGAAGAAAACTCAAAAAAGACTAGATGTTACCAAACTAAAGAAAATAAAAATCAAACAGTCATTTGCTGACACCCTAGAAGACCGTCTCCAATCTATCTCGTTAGACTGCCAAAGTGTGGAAACAAATTGGGCAGCCCTAAGAGAGCAGATCTGCAACACTGCTACAAAGATCCTGGGTCCTGCCATCAAGAAACAAAATGACTGGTTTGAGGAGAACTCAGATGATATAAAAAAGATGTTGGCTGCCAAACACCATCTCCATAAAGCCTATGTCACGGGATTGCCTCCCTTGCTTTGCAGTTGTGGTCCACTAATGGTCACCACGCAAGCGTATCTAAAGGTAGGTCGTCCAAGGTATCTGTCTTCGCGCCAGATTACTCTTGGCAAAGATGTAGATAGAAGAGGAATTACTTTTCTACCTTAGGGGAGCCTTCACACTCGTATTCCCAGAAGTCAAGAACAAAACGCTGCTTAAGGGTTGAACAAATTTGTTAACTTATTATCTGGTCCGCCGCCTTTTGTGAAGGGGTTATGCTATGATTCTGGCCCGTCAAGCCCCCAGTTGGAATAATCCAACAAATGCCCTCTTATAAGTAATTGCTCTATATATATATATATATATATATATATATATATATCTATAGATATATATATATATATATATATATATATATCCATATTTATATATATATACATATATATATATATATATCCATATATATATATATATATATATATATATATACCATTCTATCAGCTTACTTACTTAGAAGGGTAAAAGGGGATGAAAGTTATATTACATTTTTCCTCATTGAGGTTTTGGTAGGGCGTGACTAATACTGTCCGTATGTTTGCTGTAGCCTGTTACACACAACTTAACACCAGCTGAGTCCTGCAGCTGTGGTTTCCGTCACTTCCTTTTGGTGATGAGTACACTTCTCCACGTAACTCGTCCACTGTAGGCGGGTGGTGGTGATACTCTTCTTTCACACTAGTGGCGTAGGAACTTTAGTACTTAAGTCTGATGTCTTGTAACCACGAACTGTGACAAATTAGAAATAAACAAATGCCTCAGTACATTTGTTCTCCGCAAACTAACAGGCACATTTTCATGCGTTCCACCCACGAATGTTAACCTCTCAGAAGAATTAAATTCCCGAGCACACAATGTAACTCAGGGAATATGATGAAAATTCACCAATATCTTTCTGGGTATTAACTAGGAAATTGCGTCTGGAGTGCATGAATAATGATTTGCCTGAATTACAATTAAAAAGGTAAATAAATCTCACAAAATGATTCTATACACTTTAGGCACATGTGATGTAATCATCACTCATTACTCGTCGTTACTCCCGTCGGAGTCTAGGTCGCTCTTCTGTCGGGTTTTCCGCACGACTAGTCAGAAACAATCACCATCTCTTGCAGAAGTGGTTCATGCATATATAATTTTCAGATGTTGAGGTTGCCAGCCTCATATATAATCACTTAGCAAGAAACCTGTAGAATTTACGTTAGTAAATAATTTGTTTACACTTACCCCAAAATTTTGGGAATACACACGTCTCCTGGCACAGATTTAGAATGGACCCACAGCCATGTAGTTAGATGCTGTTCGAATCACTTAAGTCTGAGCAATTCCTCTTATGGCGGGTGAAACACTTGGTCTGGAAATCTATAATTCCTCTTATGACGGGTGAAACACTTGGTCTGGAAATCTATAATTCCTCTTATGACGGGTGAAACACTTGGTCTGGAAATCTATAATTCCTCTTATGAATTCTTGTGATAGAATTCATAAAGTTTCCAGTCTTGTATTAAATTGGCGGGTTTACTTGTGAATTCCAAAGTTGCCCAATACTCGATCTGGTACTTATAATAATAATAATAGCCCCTTCAGTCATAACTGACTATGGGAATGCGCCCCTGAGGTGACAGCCCTCAGCTGCTTATTTTCGACGTTTTCTCCTCACCTCTGCTTCTTGTGTGAGCCTCTCTTCGCCCAATCTGAGGTGGCGCCGTAAATAGCATCGCCACTTAGTGCGATCGGCAGCTTCATCCTCCCATGTTGCTGGATCCATGTCCAGTGCCCTCATATCTCTCTTGCACACATCTTTGAACCTCAGCTGTGGTCGCCCAACTGTTCTCTTGCCATCTGCTAATTGTCCGTAGAAGATATCTTTTGGGATGCGACCATCTTCCATGCGGCGAACATGGCCAAGCCAGCGAAGTCTGCGCTGTCTAAGAAGCATATACATACTTTGAAGGCCAGCACGTGACAACGCCTCGACATTTGTCACTTTATCTTTCCACGAGATGCCGAGGATGCGGCGTAGACACCGCAAATGGAAGGTGTTGAGCCTTCTTTCTTGCTTAGCATAGGTCATCCAGGTCTCGCTGCCATATAGGAGTGTGCTGGTGACGCAGGCATTATATACCGCAGCTTTGGTCTTCATTGTGAGTTTGGAGTTTCCCCAAACACGCGATGTGAGGCGGGCAAAGGTAGCTGCAGCTTTGCCAATGCGGCTGTCGATTTCTGTATCCAGTGAGAGTTTGTCATTGATGGTAGACCCTAGGTATGTGAAGTGGTGCACCACTGCCAATTCATAGTTATCGATAGTGATAACTGGTGCAGCACCCACATCCTGACTCAGCACATTCGTTTTCTTTAGACTTATTGTGAGGCCAAAGTCCTTGCATGCTTTAGTGAAGCGATTCATCAAGCTCTGAAGCTCCTGTTGGCTTTGAGTGACGACTGCAGCATCATCAGCGAACAACAAGTCTCTTATAGTGACCCTTCTGATTTTTGTTTTTGCCTTCAGCCTTGAAAGATTAAACAGACGGCCATCTGACCTAGTGTGAAGGCATATTCCTTCAGTTGCATTTCTGAATGCATGTTTCAAGAGTAAGGCAAAGAAGATTCCGAAGAGGGTCGGAGCCAGAACACAGCCTTGTTTAACGCCACTTCGTATATCAAAGGGCTGTGACGTGCTTCCAGCATATTGGACTGTTCCCTTCATGCCGTCATGGAATGACTTTATCATTTCCAGCATTTTAGAAGGGCAGCCTATTTTCAGGAGGATTTTAAAGAGTCCATCCCTACTAACCAGGTCGAATGCTTTTGTGAGGTCTATAAAGGCGATATATGATGGTCTTTTCTGCTCTCTTGATTTTTTCTGAAGCTGGCGGAGAGAGAAGATCATGTCTGTTGTTGATCTGCCAGCTCGGAATCCACACTGTGGCTCAGCTAACTTGTGTAGTCGCATTAAGATGACTTTGGCAAAAACCTTACCAACAATACTAAGAAGAAAGATGCCTCTGTAGTTATTGCAATCACTTCTGTCTCCTTTATTTTTATACAGTGTTACAATCTTGGCATCGCATGTCTTGAGGAATAGTTGTCTCTTCCCAGCACTGGCACAGCATCCTATGCAGGGGATGTAATAGCGTGCTCTTACAGCATTTGATTAAATCAGGAGGAATCCCATCACTGCCTGGTGCTTTGCCAGAGGCCAAGCTATCAATGGCCTTGCTGAGTTCCTCTAATGTTGGTTCGGCATCCAGCTCCTCCATAGTTGGCAGACTGTTGACACCATCAAGGGCTGCAGGCGTAACGGTATTGTCTCTAGCGTAAAGCTCAGAGTAGTGCTCGACCCACCTCTCCATCTGCTTACCCTTATCGGTTAGCTTCTCTCCGCTGATGGTTTTTAGCGGTGCCGTCTTACTTTTATGGGGGCTAAGTGCTTTCTTTATACCGTCATACATTTGTCCAATGTTGCCTGTTTGCGCTGCGATCTGGATGCTCTCACTGAGCTGGAGCCAGTAGTCATTTGCACAGCGTCGAGCAGTTTGTTGAACTTTGCTTCTCGTAGCCCTCAGGATCTGTAGGGTTCTGGCACTCGGTGAACGTTTGTATTCATTCATAGCACTGCGCTTAGCTTCAATGACAGGTGCCATCACATCTGATGAAGCCTCAAACCAGTCATTTGACTTTGCTGTTTTCTTACCAAAGGTGGCAAGTGCAGTACTTTGAATGGTGTTCCGTAGGTGCTCCCAGTTCTCTGTAATAGTATCACCATGCTGAGGGCTACTGAGCACTTTCTCGAAGGTCGCAGTGAATTGAGCGATCATGAAAGGGTCTGACATCTTGCTGGTATCAATGCGTGGTTTCCCTTCATGTCTGACACGATAGAGTTTTCTTGGTTGCTCTGATTTTGCAGCAAACCAAGGAGTGATCTGTATCACAGTCTGCACTATGGTACGAGCGCGTGGAGAGCACAGACCTGAGGAGTGGCCTTCTGACGAGAATCAGGTCAAGTTGGTGCCAGTGCTTGGATCGTGGGTGTCTCCATGACACTTTATGCTGGGGTTTTGTCTGAAAGTAGGTGTTGGTCACGCAGAGGTCATGGTGAACGCACAACTCTAAGAGCCGTTGTCCATTTTCATTCATCTTGCCAATACCAAACCTGCCCAGACATGAAGGCCATGAAACATTATCGGCACCCACTCTAGCGTTAAAGTCACCAAGGAGAACAAGCTGTTCTTGCCTAGGTATGCTTTTGATAATTGCTGTTAGATTCTCGTAGAACTCATCTTTAGCTTCTGAGGCAGAGTACAGAGTAGGAGCATACACACTGACAAGGGTGATGGGACCTGTGCTAGTTTGCAGGCGGAGCGTTAACAGGCGTTCTGATCCATTCTCGCCTGGTTCAACCATTTAAGTTAGCGATTTTTTGACCGCAAAACCTACTCCGTGTTCTCTAGCTTTATTAAGATCTTTCCCTTGCCAATAAAATGTGTAGTCCTTCTCGCTCACCGTTCCAGAGCCCGCCAGGCGCGTTTCCTGAAGTGCAGCTATATCCACCTGAAGTCGTTTAAGCTCATCATTAATTATGGCTGTCTTTCTTACATCGTTTACATCCTGTAGGTTTTCGGATAGTCCAGTCAACATAGTCCGGACGTTCCAGCATCCCAATCTGAGAGTTTGCTTATTTCTATTTTTTCGATAATTGCTTGGTGCAAAATTTTCTGTCCACAGTTCGGGTTTGACCCTAATCCCCATGCACCCAATGGGGAAAGCAGACAGTGGCGGGACAACACCTTATTGACTGGGGCTGCCCAGCTTGAAGCGGGCGGTAGCTGTCCAGTGAGATCCTAGAACCTCTCCCACTTCCGGAAGTAGCCCCTGGCGCCATGCCCTACGCCAGTTAAGCAAAATGCTTATAACCGGTAACTGCTACTTCCCGTGTTTTGCCGACACCTATAGGGTGAAGCTGGAGTGTCCTCTCCAGGGCGCGAGCTTGGGCACAGTTATATGGAGATCAAGCTGTTGATCTGGTACTTATAGTTGTGGAATTGTAAGTCCTATCCTCTTTCTCCTGGCTTGTAGGAGATGTTTAGTTGACGCTGCGATGCAGTCTGTCTGTGTTGTGTTGTGACTCCGAGGTTTTTTTTAGATAATTTCTCACAATCCTTAGTTTCAAATCTCAGTTGTGTTTCCGCCGAAAGTCACAATCAAATCATAGTAGATTCTGGCGAATCAATCCAATCTATCTAGCAGTTTGGGTGGGGAAATTTATCATTACTCATCCCACGCGTATTTGAAAATATTAAATTTAATATACACACGTGTCCTCTTACACAGTGATGTCATATCGTTACCTAAGACTTTCAGCACACCTCTGTTTATCAGAATAATCTGCGTGCCTACGGAAGACAGATGTCTGGACAGCCCGTGTGGTCTTCTTTCATCTGATCACAACACCCGGTTGTGTCAACACAATCAGCCGATCTCCAGTGGGGTCAAATGTTTGACGGACACGTTACCACAGGTGTTCAGGTGGATTAGGCGATAAAATATTATCGCTGGCCGGGTCACCAAACCTGGCGAATCGTAACAACAGTCTGGGAGTGAAGTGTGAAACAATAAGATACGCATTACTCCCATAGCAAATACTGCCATAGGGGAGTGGCGTGTTAGAGAATTCACCATGATATGTCCAGCATAGAGCAAAATAGTAGAAATAACGAATGAAAAGGCATAATTTATGCCAAATAAAAGCGACGAGTGAGAAAAATGAAGAAAAAGAAAGGATACTGCCGGAGGGTTGAAGGGGTGAGATATCACACAAAAGGACACGTACAGACGTGTCGCCACAGTCTATTCAAATGATCCAAAATCTACATCCAAGAAAGACGCTTTCAACAACATGCGTAGAATCGTCCAAAATAAACTACGCCAGATACGGGACCCATGGCTGAGTAATAAAGCAGATGAGCTCCAAGGCTTTGCTGACAGCCATGATATGAAAAACTTTTACCATGCACTCAAAGCGGTCTGCGGTCCAACATCATCAGGATCATTTCCCCTCCTTAATGCAATGGAGAAACACTAATTACAGACAAGGAAAAAATTATCCAACGCTGGGTCGAACATTTTAATAATATTCTGAACCAGCCATCACCTATTAACGAAGAAGCCATCAACCGCCTGCCCCAATTTCGTATAAATGAAGCACTAGATGATATACCAACTGTGGAGGAAACTCAAAAAGCGGTTCGTCAACTTTCTAGTGGAAAAGCCCCCGGCTCCGATTCAGTTCCTGATGAGGTCTATAAAGATGGCGGAACAGTGCTGACAGAGAACTTCACATGATCTTCCAACAAATGTGGCAGAGTGAAACCATCCCATACGATCTCAAAGATGCGTCAATTATACATCTATATAAACGTAAAGGTAATCGCCAAGACTGTAACAATCATCGAGGCATTTCTTTATTATCACTCGCTTGGAAAATATTCGCCAGAATCCTTCTGAATTGTCTTACGGCTCATCTTGACAAAGGTCTTCTACCTGAAAGTCAGTGTGGATTCCGGAAAGAATGTGGAACCACCGATATGGTGTTCGCTGCAAGACAGCTACAAGAAAAATGCAAAGAACAACACTGTGGCCTGTACGCAGTTTTCATCGACTTGACAAAGGCGTTCGACACGGTCAGTAGAGAGGGTCTATGGAAAATCATGGCTAAATACGGCTGCCCAAAGAAATTTATCACAATAGTGCAGCAACTGCATGATGGAATGCAGGCTAGAGTTCAGGAAAACGGTGAGCTATCGGAGCCCTTCCCCGTCTCAAATGCAATTAAACAAGGGTGTGTACTTGCACCGACTCTGTTCAATATCATGTTCTCTGCTAGGCTGACTGATGCTTTTAGAGACGGGGACATAGGAATCGAAATCAGATATCGTATTGATGGAGAAATGTTTAACCTTAGGAGGCTTTAAGCAAAAACCAAGGTCAAATCACACACCATCAGGGATCTTCTGTTTGCTGACGATTATGCCCTCAATGCTGGCTCAGAGACTGATCTGCAGAATAGCGTGGATAGATTCTCGAAGCCTGTTCCAACTTTGGGCTTACCATCAACACGGAGAAAACTGAAACTATGTACCAACCAGCTCCTGGCACAATTTATACTGAGCCAGTCATCAAGGTAAATGGTGAGAAACTGAAAGTTGTGAACAGATTCACATACCTTGGTAACACACTATCCCAGAACGTCGTCATTGATGATGAGGTGAACACCAGGATCTCCAAAGCCAGCAGCACATTTGGCAGACTTTACACCAACGTTTGGCATCGAAGTGGAATTAGTCTACAGACAAAGCTGAAGGTGTACAGAGCTGTGGTGCTTCCAGTGCTGCTGTATGCATATGAAACATGGACTGTATACAGGCGTCACGTGAAGAAACTTAACGCCTTCCGTATAGACTAACTTAACATATTCCTAATAATTGTTTACTTGATCTTAATAATTCTTAATCCACCTCGTGTGGTTACCTGCATCTCTGAGAGTCAAATGAAAAAAAAACAAAAACATTTTATCTTCAAGCAATTCGTAATCGGCACCTAAGGTGAGGTTACATATTGGTCTAGCAACAGCACCGTGTAAAAAATTACTGCAGATACAGCCACTGCAAGAGCTTATAAATATCTTGATGTAGGCTTCCTGTATAGAGGCTTCTGCAGTGGTAGTCCAATTAGGAGCGAAAAAAGGAAGGAAGAAGGAAGAATGCATAAGTGGATTCCATCAATATTTCTATTTAATAATATCGTCTTGTTTACGATGGTTTCACCTTGTGCCGTCAAATTTCGTTCTACTTTGCTTTCGTATACTTTTCAAATCGCTGAACTCCCCATCTAACTGGAATGTGTATTCGTGTGACCAAATTTTCAATGTTACGTGAATTTTTTTTCCATTGTTCTTTGTTCTACAGACTTCCTTGTTAATGTTCGGTATTCATGACGTAAATCCATGTCGTTACATATTTTTCTTATATTTAATATTTGCTTCCATTTTTCTCCACTCTCCTGGCACTGCTTTATTGCGTAGTATCTTAATCATTTTCTACTATGCTGCATTTGTCTGGGTTAAGCTGCTCTTTCTCGCCATGGAGCATTTTTCGTCTGATGTTAAAAGTTAATGTTAATAATATATTGCATATACGAAATTTTAGAAAAACTTACAAACTTCCAGTCGCTAGGATATGTCTACTACATATTAATATAATTCTTAAATGTATATTTCTTTTAGGATATTCTAAATTTGCGGACGATGTGAAAGCAATGGTAGGGTTCAGTCCCTTTATTTACTTCAAAGTAACCTGGACAGTTGTGAGTCCCGTACTCTTGCTGGTAAGTATCGCCATGCTTCCGATTTTCTTCAAGATTTTGAAATTTAAACTATATTCATGTGTATGTACGTGGATCATACCTAGTGTCTAATTTATGCGTTAACTTTGCAAGAACAACAAAGACTGCACACAGAAAGAATACAGAACTTCATAAATGTATGCCTAAAACGGATCTTGAAAATTTGGCGGCCGGAGAGATTCGGTTGATGATGTGGGAGTAGGATGAACAAAGACAGAAGTAGTAATGATCACGCGGATAACATAAGCTTTTATACAGGTGAAGGTTGGAGGATTCACCTTGAGAGATAGAGCGACAGAGATGAATAAAAGCCTTTGCTCATTCGCAAAACACCTTCAAGGACACAAAGGGACTGGATGATTAGGTAAACCAGAAGGCTTATGCCTTTCAATCATCCTGTCTGTCAAGCCGATCAACTAGCCATTACCACTGCCATTAATAAACGAAAATAATATACAATAACAGATTACATCCAACAGTAACAAAAGCTAAAGAATGTACAGTACGCTACCTTCACGGGTTAATCTTCTGTTGTTGGTTAGCAGCGGCCGACAGAAGCGACCGAAAACCTTTTTATCTGGGAAACGTAGTTTCATATTTCTCTGCTAGGGAAACCGAGAGTGAAAATTCACATCTTCTAGAGATCATAATAACATTGTCGTGTATAAACTGCGCCCTTCCCAAAACAGTTATCAGTGTAGCTCAGAATTGTTCGGAGAGTCTAAACACGTTACCAAGAGCCACCGGGAATAGATGTGTTAATAGTTCGTGTGTTTTCTTTCTGGATTTCTGGTAATATAAATTTGTGCTTAAGCGATTTAATGTGTTAAGTTTACCATTATAATTCACTGTGACATTCTAGCGTTAAAACTAACGAATTAAATAATGCGTAGCTATTTTTTTATTCCAGAGGTTTCAGTTGTAATGTTAATTTTATCACCGGCTATCACACAGAAAGGGATGGTTTAGTTTACTAATTAATACTCTAGGCACGACTGATAATTGACGGAATAAAATTCACTTTTATTTCATCGTGTGTAATTTAGTAAGTGACTGTGTTTGACTAGCATGCGACTAAACAAACAGACGCCGACAATCTAATAATTATTAATGACAGGCGATATTTGTTGAGTGCGCGTAGCGATAATTAAGTCATAATTGACATTATGCGCTGATCGTTGACCGGAGCAGGAGGGGTAAAAGGCTGCATGCCTCAACCAAACTTGCACCCGCTAAGCGATGAGCGATAGGATAGGCTAGACACAGCGTGCGCCTTTTTAACTATAATCAGGACTGACGGAGAGGATGAGAGATCGTCTCGTCTCCTTCCGTGTATATATATATATATATATATATATATATATATATATATATATATATATATATATATGTGTGTGTGTGTGTGTGTAAAAATATATTTGTAGCCTTATTTTTTATGTTGTTGTTCTATCCTTAGGCACGACCTGATCAAACGGCGACCAGCGGTTTTTTAATTGGCTTCATTTGGCCTATATTTTGGTACATTGTGGTCCATGTGGACCTTTTCTTCATTTTACTGATTAGATTAAAGTTGTGTTTCTTTGGCTTACGCGTCTCTAATTTCGCTTGCGAACAGGACCGGCCACATAGACTAACTGACATTTTAATCGTAAATTTAAACTGGACTCTAAACACCAGAAGTTATTTATCCAATTTTATCAGTGGGGTGTGAAAGATATACTTATTCTCCCGACTTCTGATAGTCGCATCATAGTGGATTATTTTTATCCAGAAGAATTACACTATTTCAGAATCGGCACTCTCCAGAGCCAGCCGATAGGATTTACCATCATCATCATCAAGTAACAATAATTAACAATTTTAAGCAATCAGATGTTTCCTACTGTTTACGGTGAACACCAGATCTCAGAGAGTCTCGGCATTAACTATCCAAGGTGACAGGGTTTTTCCAGGAAAATCTACCACCAAATTAGACGTTCCCCTCATAAAACTTCATTATTGCAAGGAGGGACTGGGGCCCAATTCGGACGATAAATACTCTGGAACTTAACTACATATCCAGGGTTATACATCCAACGGATTGTTTTCACCAAAAATAGGGTAAGAAGTGAGAGCGTGTGGCCACGTATGACATAGAGAGAGTGAAATATTTTCTTTAGTACAGGAAACACTGTATCATATGCACTCTGTTTTGACTATTGTTTAATTTTATTGGATAACGTTCAGTGGGAACTGGAAGATGACATAAAGATGGAAGAACTGAAGGCAGCACTGGAGAAAATTAAGATGGGCAAAGCAGTAGGACATGATTGTATAACACCAGAAATGGTTAAGTACATGGGAGCATCAGGCGACCTATTACTCTTAAGGGTCCTACAGGCAGCGTGATGCAACAAGGCCATACCAAAGGATTGGGAGTTTGCCATCATAACGCCGATTTTCAAAAAGGGTGACAATCGACCTTGTGGAAACCACAGAGGCATATCCCTCCTCAGTGTCCCTGGTAAAATCTACTCTAGAATCAAAGAGCAGAGACTCCGATGCCTAGCTGAGCCACAATTGGATGAAGTCCAGTGCGAATTCCAGCAAACCGAAGTACTCAAGACCTAATCTTCACACCCAGACAGCTGAGTGAAAAGGCCCTTGAGTATAAGAGTGAGATCCATCTTTGTTTCATATATCTGGAAAAGGCGTTTGACAGGGTCCCCTGGAGCAAACTTTGGGACTGTTTGGCAAGGAAGAACATCCCAGCACCTCTGATTCATGCTTTACAGAGCTTCTACAAGTCTTGCAGAAATTATGTGAGGACAGCAAACTATAAGTCAGAAGAGTTTAGGACCACCACTGGTGTAAGACAAGGTGATATCATGTCACCTTATCTTTTCATACTCCTCATGAACGATGTCATCAAGGCATGTAAGGAGAGAACAAGAAAGTATTCAGTGAGGTACTGGAAGATGAGACATGTCTGTATTTCAGAGCTGGCATTTGCTGATGATGTTGTCCTGATTGCAAAATCAGAGGCACATATCCAATCCAACCTGCAAGTCTGGAAGGAAGAGTCGGAGAAAAGAGGGATGGTCATAAGCAGCTCTAAAACAAAATCCATAGTGATATCACGAGAAGAAAGAGTACATCAGATTAAGCTGGGAGAACAGGTCCTGGAGCAGGTCAACCACTTTAAATACCTCGGAGCTATTATAGACCGAAAGGGAGGCATCAGAAAAGAGTTGGCCACTCGAAAAACAGCAGCTGGGAGACTTTTTCAGGCCATAAATCGAGGATTCCTCAGCAAGAGAGATGTTGTTAAGAAAACGAAGATGGCTGTATACCTCTCCACCTATGTCTCAGTCTTGACATATGGATGCGAGTTATGGGCAATGACAACAACCCACAAAAGCCAGATCCAAACCTCAGAAATGAGGTATCTGAGGAAGGTGGTTGAAGTAACAAGAAGAGACATGGTGCGCAACCAGACGATACGTCAAGGCCTAAAATGCCATCCCCTGCAGACCCAAGTAGAACAGTCCCAACTAAGATGGTTTGGCCATGTCTGCAGAATGGGAGAAGATCGGCTACCACGACAAGCAAGGGAAACAAAGAGCCAGGGATCCAGACCCCCAGGACGACCCAGAGTCCGCTGGGAGGACAACATTAGACAATCTTTGAAGGACCGAGGACTAGAATGGAACCAGGCCAGGAGGAAGACAGTCGATATGATAATCTGGCGCTCTCTCTTCCAAACCTCTACACCTCACGGTAGAAGGGGAACGACTAAGTAAGTAAGTAAGACATGTGTTTTCAGAACCAGTGGTCCTAATTACGTCATACTCCCCCCTGGTCTCATGGGTAGTGAGGTCGGATGTCTAGCCTTCTCGGATAAGGGAGAAAAAATAGGAGGTCCCTTGTGCACGTTGCACACGTTAAAAAATCGCACGGCAGTTGGAAATCGTGAAGAGAGTAGGCTTATCAGGCCGCTGCCCTTGCAAAATTTTAAAATGAGGAAACCTACCCACCACAAAAATATTTATAGAATGTGTGATTCCTATACATTATATACATATTGGGATTCTCGCCGGTGCTACTGAGTTCGTGCACTGCGCTGAGATCCTCCTTGTGTGATGTAAGGGAGGAGATCGGAGCATTGATGGCGTTGTCCGTGTGCAATGAAAATAGTCGTTAAAAAAACCAAACCAATTTTACGTCTTGAGCAAACAGTAGGTATATTCTTTCTTTGTCTTCTCATAGACCCCCGCTTCTCCCCCCCCCCTCCCCCACCCACCCACACACACACCCGTAACTACACGGAGCAAGAACCGTTTTTATTATTTTTTTATTTTTTAAGAGGAATAACGTCAGATGATCTTTTTCCTACTCAATCCACCTTCTCAGTCTCCCATGTTCAACTTAACTGTCGGCTGCAATATCGGTGTATAGTTTCTTCAAATTAGTGATTTATACAAATACATATTGTTATTTGTAATTGATTGCTGTTTGTTATGACATTTTAAATTAGAATTTGTTGTTTGTCTACTTCTTGACTATTTACAGTACTCTATACTACAAGGAAGCAACATCTTATTCTGATACAAATGGGATGTGGATTATCTAGGCCACCAACAAATGATGCATCTTACAGGCTTAGCCGAAGAGAACAAGTAGTTTTCTTAGACTCCGCAGGGGCTACGACAAATTAGGATACCATCTATTCAACAAGCTAATTAAAAATATATATAAAACAATATTTTAAACACAGGCTTTTAATGCACTAAAAAGCCACAAATAATTTTTCAAGGAGTTTATAGCATGCAGTCAAACAAATGTAACATCAAACTGACTGCAAGCTATAAACTGCTTGAACAATTATTTGTGGCTTTTTAGTGCATTAAAAGCCTGTGTTTAAAATATTTTATTTTCTTCTTTTTAGTGTTTTTTTTTTTAATTTTAAGTCAAATGTAATCGATCCGCTAATGACAATATCAGTTTGCGATAAACGAGTCCAGACCACAGGAGGGTGATTTCATTATTCAGTATATTACACGGAAAGTTAATTTTTATTTTATTTTGATAAGAGTTGTAAATTACATTTTTTAATGTAGTTGTCAGCTGTGTGTATGTCTGCACGCACGTACGATAGTGTGTGTGTGTGTGTGTGTGTGTGGATGTGTGGGGGGTGTGTGTGGGGGTGTGTGGGGGTGTGGGGGTGGGTGGGGGGGAAGGTTTCAATATTTCTCTCCAGAGAGACAATCTTTTTGGAAAGAATACACCTAGATTATTTGCAGGTATCGCCCATTTCAGTGATGATACAATACAAACAAACAAAATTAATATTAATTTTATTCATTTTATTATTTTTACGACTGATTATTGTATTGTCATGGGGAATACACAACTGTGCCAAGATTCAGAGCTATTGCTCATCTGGAAGTGATTGAAAAATCGATTGCAAGATTTGAAGGTGACAAGAGAGTGACATACGTTGCACGCTAAAGAAAAGCCTGTAAAAAATAGGATCTACTGATTAGTGTTACTGTGACACCGATAAAATAACGGCCCACATCTACTTCAAAGTGTCCAACAGACGAGGAACTGAGAAAGCACATATGGTCACGACCAGTACCATTCTTGGAAAAACTTTATGTAGATACACGTAGCCCCAAGCTAAACACTACTTTCTTTGAAAATATTCAAGTACACGTCTGAGAGTGTACAAAGAAGAAGAAACTGATTGACTGCTCTTTAAGGATGAAGTCAAAACAAGATGTGACATTTTGTGTCAGTTGTAGTGCCTTAAGTATATCTTGTTCTTATGTTGTTCTTCTCTTTGACAGGGTATTGTGGTATTCAAGGCTTATAATATGGAAGATTTCTCACCTGCCTGGATTGGTCTTCTCTACTATCTCATCGTAATATTTTGCTTGATGTGGATTCCACTTGGGTTCTTTTTTTACACCTGCAGACACGGACTGTGGGATGTATGTAAATATGTTTTTTAAATTTTAGATATAAAGTTACAATCACAGAGTTTGAACTGCCAGATTTAATGGGTCAGAAGGGTATCAATTACTGCTGATTGCAAAAAATAAAGGGATTGGTGGAACGAATGGAAAATAGCTGTTTAAAACTTATAACAATCTTCACATATAACAGTGAGTTATGGTCAACTAGTTTTGGTTGAACAGGGTATCACAGCAAAATATTAGACAAATAAACTAGTAAGCTAGAATGGCAATCCCTGAAGGCAGCAAAGATGTAATTTTACAGAATTTTAAGAACACAGTGGCCATTTAAAACTAGTAATGAGATTGTCCTGAACGAGGCCATAATGCGTAGTAAGCATAAGTACTCACATTAAAAGGAAGTAATCCGTTTTCTTTGGGCCTGTTATGAGAAGTTGAAAACTTGAATATATTGTGACAATAGAGCTGTTGAACGAGAAAGAGTTATAGATCAACGTTTTGTTGATAATAAAGTACGATTATATGGCTGGTGTTGATTCAGGTGGTGTTGATGATTATACGGGTGATGCTGATGATAATAAGGATGATGCTGTTGATTATACAGGTGGTGTTGATGATTATTCAGGTGATGTTGATTATTATAAGGGTGATGCTGATGATAATAAGGATGAAGGTGATGATTATACAGGTTGTGTTGATGATTATACAGATTATACTAATGATAATAAGGATGATGCTGATGATTATAAGGATGGTGCTGATGATTATACAGGTGATGATTATACTGGTGATATTGATGATTATTAGGATGCTGCTGATGATTATACAGTTGATGTTGATGATTATACGGGTGATGTTGATGATAAAAAGGATGATGCTGATGATTATACGGGTGATTTTGATGATTGTAGGGTGATGCTGATTATTATAAGGATGATACTGCTGATTATACGGGTGATTATTCAGGGGATAATACAGGTGATATTGATGATTATACGGGTGAAGCTAATGATAATAAGGATGATGCTGATGAATATACAGGTGATGTTGATGATTGTACAGCGATGCTGATGATTATAAGGATGATGCTGATGATTATACGGGTGACACTGATGATTATAAAGGTGACGCCAATGATTACAGTGATTATGCTGATTATTATAAGGATGATGCTGCTGATTATACGGGTGATTATACAGGTGGGTTATACAGGTGACGCTGCTGATTATACGGATAGCGCTGTTATAAATGTGATATTTATGATTGTACAGGTGATGTTGATGATTATAAGGATTATTCTGTGATTATAAGGTGATTTTGATGATTATAAGGTGATACTAATGATTATAAGGGTGACGTTGATGACGATAATGGCGATGACTATAATACTGATGATTATAAGGGTGGTGCTGGTGATTTTAAAGGTGATCTTGATGATTATCTTTAGATGTTGATGATAATAAGTGTGATGTTGGTGTTTATAATGCCGGTGGGAGCCGCGCAAGCGTAGTGCTTACCACACCGCTCTGGCGACCGGATGATCCAGGATCAAACCCGGGTGACGGCATTTGAGGATTTTTCGTCGACCGGGAATTGGACTGGATTAACTCGAGACCTGGCGAGGACATTTGAAGGAGTGTCATCGACCAGGGACTGGCGGCTCCTGAGCCGACCCAGCTGTAATGGGTACCTCCGAAATCGGCGAGTATTTGCCTGAATGGCGAGGGACACCTGTCTCTGTACAAGAAAAAAGGGATACTCGCGTAAAAATCAATGTCAGGTTAGACAATAATAATAACCTGAGATTTCGCCTCGAGTATTAGCGGGCGTACGAAAAAAAATATATATATATATATAAAAAATAATGCCGGTGACGATATTCTGTCCTCCCTTCTTCCTCTTGTAATCGCTCCTTGTGTAGCATGAGGTCCCTACTGTAGTAGTCTCCATGTAGAAAGTTTGCACCAAAGCACATATGTATTCGTGCAGTGACGATGTCTATAGCAATGTGCTTTACTTTCCTGGGATTGCTAGTCTCATTCATCGCCGTCATTTTAGTCGCCTCTTACGACATGCTTGTTGACAGCAGTCGTCCTATTATTTCGTTCTCCCATCGGACACCCCCAGGGTAGCACATATAGTGACTGCTGTGAAGGACGGGTTGGTGACAATAACGACAGCGATGCTAACATTTACGATGACTGCTGTAAAAGCTGACGATGTTGTAATGTCATTATTACATTTCACACTTCGGCTCCACAAGGAGAATAGGCGTTCAACAAATTCAATCTAAGACCTTCTGTCCCGTGCTGTCAGCTTATGATCTTTCTATGTCTCCCTCATCTCTGTCAATTCTGTCTCCAGTTTTATTCTCCGTAAGTTAGTCGGTCTTCGCTTAGTTTGCTTACTCGGGGGTTTCCAGAAAAAAAACTGCCTTGTGATGCTAACAACACGTTTCCTCATTTTGTGTTATGAAGATGGTAATTATTTTTAGTGGAACATTATACTGATGTTAACATTCATGAGTGCCCCGTGTAGTTCCCGGTGTTATGTAGATATTAACATTCATGAGTGCCCCGGGTAGTTCCCGGTGTTATGTAGATGTTAACCTTCATGAGTGCCCCGTGTAGTTCCCGGTGTTATGTAGATGTTAACCTTCATGAGTGCCCCGTGTAGTTCCCGGTGTTATGTAGATGTTAACATTCATGAGTGCCCCGTGTAGTCCCCGGTGTTATGTAGATGTTAACCTTCATGAGTGCCCCGTGTAGTTCCCGGTGTTATGTATATGTTAACCTTCATGAGTGCCCCGTGTAGTTCCCGGGAGTCTTTGAAAAGACAAAGAAAGAAGAAGCCTCCTGCACCCTCATGCATGGCGACTAATATGAGGTTGTGTATGAGGCTGACAACCTCATCATGTAAAACACATTACCACTGAAGTTACCGCTGCAAGGTCATGTGACTGCTTGGTGCAGGCTTCCTGTATGAGGACCAGCTGTAGTGGTGACTCCATGGTCCGTGAAACGCACAGGAACATGATGATGATAGTGGTGATAATGATGATAATGGTGATAATGATGATGGTGGTGATGATAATGATGATGGTGATGATGATGATGGTGATAGTCATGGTGGTGATGATGATGATGATGATGGTTGTGGCGGTGACGTTGATGATCAAGGTGATTATCATGATGATTATAATGATGGCGGTGATGTTGATGATGATAGTAATGGTTGTAATGACGATGATGATCATGATGGTGGTGGTGATGATGATGATGGTTGTGATAATGATGGTGATAATAGTGATGATGATGATGGTGGTGGTGATGATGATGATGATGATGATGTTGGTGATGATGATAATGATGGTTGTTGTGACTGTGTTGGTGATGATGATGATGATATTGGTGATGATGATGATGATGATGATGACGATGGTGGTAATGATAATGGTGGTGATGATGATGACGATGATGATGATCATGGTGGTAATGGTGATGATGATGATAATGATGGTGGGGATGATGATGATAATGGTGGTGGTGGTGATGATGATGGTGGTAATGATGATGATGATGGTGATGATGATGATAATGATGATTGATGAAGATAATGAACCCTTGTGAACACTGCATTACATTTAATGACTATTTCACAGATAATGTCAGCACAGAAGGAATGGACAAACCGGAAACTACTGAATAAGCAGAAAACCCTTGACCAGAAAGAAGCAACAAACGATCTCTCTGTCGTAACCAGCGGCATTGGAAATTATGAACTTTCCGTGGGAAAGAAAGACGACAAGGACACTAATCGAGACGAGAGCTATTGTAACCCAACATTTGTCAACGACTACGGTGTCATCAACGAAAATGTTGATAAAGACGGTGACCTTGTAGATAGGCTTAACGAAAGCAACAAGGTTGACAAACTCAATACCTACGACAACCCTGTCTTCATTGACGATTACAGCGTCGTCAGCGAGAAGGTTGATATAAATGGCGATCTTGTAAACAATCCTAATAAAATGTCTACGAGGTTTTGATCTGACTTTACTGTGACAAAAATCTGGGAAAACGTCCAGTTGTGTATGTTAATATTATGTTCCTGTCTGTCTGTCGAGGTCAAATGTAATATTGGCGTAAATGTTTACATTTGTTTTCCTCCAAAGTATATTTTTTTAAAATAAGCAACGTAGCCCTGAAATCAAACTCGATACTCTTACTATTTTCAATTATTATAATCCGACAGATTCCTAGTGTTCGGATCCACTACATAATTGCGCAAGAATTTTCACAGAACCCCCCCTCCCCCCCCCCCCCCTTCCCCCCCTCCCCCCTTAAAAATTACACAGCGTCGTCTGTACTGCGTGGAATCACTGAATTTACAAAGACCAATGCCCTGTTTCAGAATCAAATTCGTTTTTCGTCAGTTTAGAGATTTTCACTGACTTCAGAAATAATGTCAAAGTGGATGGTTTAAATTATAGAAATAAATATAGAAAATCAGCAGCTACGTAAGACTTTACAGCTACGTTGTAAACAGACACAACGCAACCACCGTTCTTTTCAGGGCGAACGAGGAAGAAGAAGAAGAAGAAGACAACAAATAAGTGTTCTAAAATCTGATGAAACAATAGAAAAATTACATAAACGCGTATTTCTGAAGAAAACTGAAAAATGATATTATTGGGAAGTAGTACTGTCAAAACTCGAATGCCAATCAATAATTCTTACTTAGATTTAAAGTTTTAAGGAAATAACTGTTTTTGTTGTTGTTTTGTGTTTTTAAATTGGGTTTTCTGCCCTTTCATTTGTAGCATAGTAACATATCAGCTATAAAGTATTGCACTGTTCTGTACAAGCATAAACAATACTTTGACACACAAAATTTATTAGAGTTTCGGAGTTTTCACGCCTCCTGCTTTACATGAAATGTTACTATGTACAGCGGCAGAGCTAGAGCCATATCTTTGTACTGGGCAGATTGAAGTGGTCTTGTGTTTAGCGTCCCCCTGAATGAGCTAAGTTTCATAACTGATGGATTCATGCAAATGATTAAAGTATGGTCATGCGGAACGTGCGTGAAAGCCTCCATGTGTTTACATTTCAAGCTAACAAATCGTGTTTTCTAAGAACACTGGGGTTTCTTATGATTGATAAAATAGATGTGACAAAGAGTTATGACGTCTGCATCACAATTACACTGTGACATGGGAATAACACTTGTCAGGTTTAATAAGGTTTAATACTGTATGAAAATGTTTATATCTTATAAATGGGCTTTAGTTTAATACGTTATTTGTGGTGAAATTTTAATATGATACATACAAAAACAACTACTGGTGTTAGTATAGTTTATTTATAATTTTTCAAGATAAATATTTTAGTTAATTAAAATCTACCTCCTGCATTTGTCTTACCAACAACTTATCTTCCAGTGTTCCGTACTTTCCCGTATTTTCCCGCCCTTTCCTTCTGCGACCAGCTTGTCATTTCTGCCTCTAGTCACTTATATAACTTTCCATTCACGTAAGTTTAAAAAAAACAACAACAACTTGTCTAAGAATGATGAATGACTAGATTTCTACTTTTCTAAACAGCAGAGAACATGTGAGTATAAAACGAAACTTTGTGCTGCCAAACCTACCTTCAAGGCGGTTTGGTTTCAGGATTCAGTGCTATACTTTTATAAATCACAAGGATGTAGAGAATGGTGAATTCTTTTCTGCAAATTTGCACATTTCTTGCACGTCAGTGACAAAAATATAAAAAAAACTCCACAGAAAGTTCAGAGTTGTGACGAATCCATGTATGTTTACTCCGAGGGTATGCAACAACCAAAGAAAAAAATATTTTCGTAACATTTGGAATTCAGCTGTGTGTGGATTGATTATTTTCAAGTATAGTTATATAATGTACCATACCATACCACACCTTACCATAACATAAAATACCACACCACACCATACCATGACGTTCCATACTATACCACACCACAACATACCATTGTGAGATAGCAAAACGGAATTTAAAATAAAAGAAAACAGCAAAGAAAGGGGAAGAATGAGATAGGAGAAGAAAAGAATCATGAATAAAAAGTATATTTGATCAAGAAAGAGGGAACAAAACTTATGGAAGACGAAGCAAAAGAAAACTGAGAGTGTAGACAATAAGGAAGCGAGAATAAAACATTTCCCATGTGGTACAAGGAAGCTGAAACAGTACTAAAATTTTAAAAACAAATACAAGAAAAGTAAAAATATCACAGTATATCCAACGTTCTTCTTCTCATACTATACCCACAGGAAGTGGATTTCTTCTTTCTATTATGAGTATTCAGCTTCCTATTTTTATTTCAGGACATTTAATTTCTCCTGTTAGCTGCCTACGGTATTCCTTATATTTTTCTGTTAAAGCAAACGAGTTTACGTTCTCGTGCATGAATTCCATGGCTAGGCCATTAACTAAGACCTTGAACCACCTTCAAGCGGTGCATCCTGGAAACAGGCAACCTCTGGGTCCTAATGTTGTCCGGAGCGATTAATCGCACCAGAGCGGCCAGCACAATTATTCCCACTGTGGAGCAACATGTTGAGATCCCAGCATTGCACATTAAGCTAGGGGGAAATCACTCGAGCTCCACTCAGGCTTATTTTTACCTGGTCGACTATATGCATTGGGATGCCAGAACGGATAGATGACAGGTGAATAGAGCCGGAAGTGGCTATGTGTAGACGTGACGATTACTGAGAGACCCAAGAAACAGCACAGTATTTTCATTCAATTTTCTTTCCGCCCGTTATGGACCCTGAGCCACCCCTGCAGCTGGTCCACGTTAAAGGAAGCCTGCACCGCGCATTCACATGCTCCATCAGCTGGGGTTTCTGTAGCAATGCACAGTTTTTAGCCCTGCATTTACGAGGACATGTCTCTAGGATGGCGGGGAATGCACATTAGCATGCCCCTCTTTCTCTGTATTGCTTAAAACCAGATGTGAGGATCCTTTAGATGTTTGTTGTACCAGGACAAATAGCTGGGAAGAAAATTGAAACTCTTGGCTACAACTCAACTAGTTGCGGAAGGCCAGAAAAACCACAGGACAACCCTAGATCTATACAGTGAATAAAGAAAAAAATCACATTGACATTATTTGCAAAAGCGCAAGCTCAACAGCCTCAGTTAAGCAACTACAACTAATTTTCCATGATTAGCTTCCATAAAGTCAGATTTTCTCTCTATAACACTGAAGAGTTCTCACTGTCGCGTCCATTGACAAAAATTTATTACATAAAAACGTTTCATTATTTTTTTCAGCTTTGCTTTCCCTACTGCTATTCTACTGTTTACTTCAGAGATGCATCTTTCAAGTGACGTTATTAACGTGACTAGTTATTTGAATCTATTAACTTGTTTAACCGTTTCACTGACATCGATGATAAGGTGCTGGGTTCGATTAACGGTATCATTACGCTCCAGTTTACTCACCTGTAAATGGGTACCTAACTTTGCTCTTGAATTAGTGAAGGAAAAGGCAGCAAGGAAGGGAACTGGTCACCCCACCTGTTGATGCTGGACCTAATATAGTGAATTCTCTAACACTTCATTCCCCTACGGCAGTAGGTGATATAGCACTACCTTTACCTTTTCTTTACACCCACACCTTTGCCGCTGCCAACAGCGACACTAATAACAACAATGACAACGTTGTCCAGATGACAAGTTTCCACACTGTATGTAGCAATAAACAATACTAACATCACTTCTGGCACAATGACAACTTCCAAGTTCCGAAATAACATCGATCTTTGCAACAACAAAAACCACACACGCGCTTTCCACCAAAGAGCAACAGTTCCCATCAACAACTTATGTCACCTCCCTTTGCACAAACTCCCTAACCTTTTCACCTTCCAGACCTCAGTCTAACTCTAGCCAATAATAACGTCTACTTTAGTCACGTGACATAACAATCAAGAGTTCAGTTGCTTGTGCAAACATCCCATGTGTCTCACAAACTCTACTTTCATTGTATTCACGTTTGCCACATCAATGCAAACAACCAGTTTCGTATACACACAACCATAGAACCTTGTCAAAATCACATCTTGACTCTATAAATGTGTGTAAAAGAGAGAGAGAGAGAGAGAGAGAGAGAGAGAGAGAGAGAGAGAGAGAGAGAGAGAGAGAGAGAGAGAGAGACAGACAGACAGACAGACAGACAGACAGACAGACAGACAGACAGACAGACAGACAGAGAAAGAGACAGAGAGAGAGACAGAGACAGACAGACAGACAGACAGACAGAGAGTTTGAATTCGTGTCATGTAAAACTTTTAAAAATCAGAAAGGGCTGCGCACTTTGCAATTTTAAGTAAGTCTTCACTTGTTTTAAACCCAAACAACAAAGGTCCAAGTTTATTTCACACTGTAAAATGTCATTATTTAGCCAATTTCTGCCATCAGTACGTATCTTTGTCAACATGAAGATGGACCTCTTACAATCAGCATTGTTGTGAGGCATTGTGCGTAAGCGCTTAACTTTGAATACCAGACTCCTAATTTGCAATTAAAATATAATATATACTGAAGCACATTAAAAACGCACCACTATTATATATACTGATGCCGAGAAGCTGGAAAAAAGTGTGGGAATGGATTTTCCCCGTGTTTGTCATGAGGTAGAGAGCGAATGGTTGCTGGAATGGAAAGTGCATGATTCAACCCACGGGAGGGAGCCGCGCTAGCGTAGTGGTTAGAACACCGCTCTGGCGACCGGGTGATACAGGATCAAACCCGGGCGACGGCATTTGAGGATTTTTCGTCGACCGGGATTTGGACTGGATTAACTCGAGACCTGGCGAGGACATTTGAAGGAGTGTCGTCGACCAGGGACTGGCGGCTCCTGAGCCGACCCAGCTGCAATGGGTACCTCCGAAATCGGCGAGTATTTGCCTGAATGGCGAGGGACACCTGTCTCTGTACAAGAAATAAAGGGATACTCACGTAAAATCAATGTCAGGTTAGACATAAATAATAACCTGAGATTTCGCCTCGAGTATTAGCGGGCGTACGAAAAAAAAAAAAAAAACCCACGGGTTTGTGTACAGACAACATGAAAACAATGAAAGTTACACGTGCAACACGATTCCCAACAGCTATGACCCTGAAAATGTGTACGCGTTGTGGCAGTATACTCGGTATAAAAAGGCCGTTGAGACAAAACACCCAGTACATGTGCTTGAAATGCCACGACTATCTGAAAACGACCGCCAACGAGCCATTGGTATGTTGGAGACCGGAATGAGCTCGCGGGCCATTGCCAGAAGGATGAATTGCCACGACATCACTATTGTACGTCTCAATGAACGTTACGGGACATTTGGCAGTGCCCGGGATAGACTTCGGAGTGGCCAACCACCAGTTACTACCCCTGCGCAAGATCGTCATATTGTGCTGAGTCACCTAAGGAATCGTTCTCTCCCGGCAAGTCAAAAAGAGCAGTAGTGGGTAGACGTGGGCAAGTCTCTCGAATGACAGTCATACGACGACTCAGAGATATAGGCCTGTAGCAAAAGGTTTTCCTATTATGATGATAGTGGTAGAGCAGAAGTAGAATCTCTCTCCAGAAAGTATGAAGTTCCAGTGCCCGAGAAGTACACTGGTATCGCAAGTGAGTTACAGCTGTGAATACTCTGAGCTGGACAATAGATTTAGGCTTCAGAAGTATAAGATGCTACTTTTGCTATCGTAACCCTATGTGATAATATAATTAAATTTGAAAAGGTAACTCAAAATTTAACAGTTAAAAATTTAACAAGTCAAATGAGTACAATTATCCAATTTATTATGTACATCTATATATTCTTGTAATGATAAATGGGTGTTGGAAGATGGTAAAATGTATGATTATTTACAGTTACAAATTAAAATAACTAATAGAAAAAGTCTTGGATTTATCTTCCACTGAATTTACAACAAAAGGATTGTCACATTATCTCTTGCCATCTAGTGTCATCATTAGACCGTCGTTTTAGAAACTGCTCACAGGATTTGTTGGATGGATACATATAAACTCATCTTTAGCCACGTCTGCTCGAGGTTCCTCCGACACACTGGAGTACGGAAGACTTTCCTTCAGCCCGCCCTATAACTACGGGGGACTAAGGTGTTGAAGTTTGGTTGACCTCTAGGCTTCAGTGAGCTGGATCAACTTCTTCAAGTCTTTAGTTTCTCGATCAGGAATGATCATAAACATTGATCATAAAAACCTGGAACAAGAGGTAATAGGTGGCCATTGTTCCAACAATCTCCCCACCAACTACTGTTCATGATGCGACCATGTCTTCAGTGTTTGTATATATAAATGAATGAATCATGGTAGTATGTTACAGAGATAGCATGATAAGATAATGTATACTGTGCAGAATTAACAAAATACATGAATAAATCATATGTTATGATACATGGGTACGATATAACCTTTGCCTTCCACTTATGGATGTAAAGTCACTTATGTACTTGCTGGTATGTCGTAAGCTTCCAGGCAAGAACTAGCCATGATATACGTGGCTAACCAATTAATGGTTATGCTTCCTGACAATGCCGGTGAAGGTTATCTCTGGTTAGCGTCATTCCCTTTTTTATTATATCTGCTACAATCAATCAGAAATAAAATCTGAAATAAAATGATATTAGTAATGCATATATTTTTAATAAACTTACATACCCTCTTAGGATTAATAAGCTCACGGTGAGATTATTTTGGTTGAAGTTAATCTGCCCTGCATGCAGCGTGAAAAAATAACTTTTCTTGCAGATACTGTCTTCCAGTTTCTCACTGTGGCTTCTGGATTTGGTGTGTGATTTCCAATGCGCCGCTCTGTCCTTATATTTCAGTCTCTCGCGCGTACGAGAAAGCACCTCTAAAAGTCCCAAAAGATTTTAGTTTCATCTCCTGATTTGAAGCTATTTGAAACAATCTGTGCTTTTCCTGTACTTGTTTTTCTCTTCTGTCACTCACACACTTATCTCCTTCCTTCCTTCCTATATATCATTTCCTTTTCCCCATATGGGGCTTTCATTACATATAAGTTTTATACAAATCCGTTGAGGCTTGTTAGTGTAATAAATTTTTAAAGATTATTAGCTAACTTTTAGCCGATGTGATGAAGGTGAAAAATATTAATTATCTTTAAAACTATTTATATTTGAACAATATCCTTTTGGATATAATTCCTAGTCTATCTCCTTTGTTGAATTATTTTTATTTAATATTATTCCAACCGGGCGTTCTCCGGTAATTAATAATTTAATTTTCAGTAAATGCATACTTTTAAAGTCCGTCATACATTCCTCAGTAATACTGTATGGCTTTTAACCGTAAGTCACATTTCCGCTGTCTACCAACTTCAAAGAAAGACCGAAGCGCTGACCTTGCGCTGTGTGTGTGGGTGTCGCGTGGGCGTGTCGCGCTACAACCAAGCAAGTGTTTACCAAATCTCGCTACAGAGCCCTCTTCTTTAAAACAGTGCCTGCACGGTTAACTTTTTGGTAACACATGCTGCAGTTCCTCCTTAATTTTCTGTTTCTCTATATCTCCTTTGATAGGATGCCTACTTAAAAAATCGGGTCCAAGATTGTCCCGTCCTGGTATGTATCTCACATTGAACGAATATGGAGATAACAGTAAACTCCACCTTAAAAGTCGTGAATTTAATTTTTTAGACACTGCTAAAAACATCAAAGGCTGGTGATCACTTTCCACAATGAAGTGTTTCCCGTAAAGAAAAGGGGCGAATTTGTTGATCGACCAGACCAAAGCGAGGCATTCACGTTCAACGGTAGAATAATTTCGTTCAGCTGTATTTAACTTTCTACTGGCAAAAGCTACTGGTAATAGCATATGTGGCGGTGTGTCTGCCCGCTGTAGTAATGTTGCTCCGATGCCTACATTGCTAGCATCCGTTCTTAGTACGAATTCTTGTGTGAGATCGGGAAGGGCAAGGATAGGTTTATTCGTCAGCTTATTTTTCAACTCTGTATAAGCCTGTTCACACTCCGCAGTCCATTGTATTTTATCCGGCTGACCTTTTTTGGTTAAGTCAGTTAATGGCGCGCACAATGAGTTAAAATGGGGTATATATTTCTGATAAAACCCGCACAGTGACACAAAGGATCTTACATCCTTCTTAGTTTGTGGTCTTGGTGCTTTTCTCATTTTCTCTACATTCTTTGGGTCCGGAGACATTTGCCCTGTAGAGATAGTATGACCTAAAAATTCCAATGTCTCACATCCAATATGACACTTAGTTGGGCGTGCTGTCAATCCCGTTTCTCTTAGTCTATTAAACAACATGGAGAGTGATACTACGTGTTCCTCGAACGTAGTGGTAGCAATCAGAATATCATCCATGAAGTTGGTGATATGAGGATTTTGTAATGGTTCCAACAATTTCCTCATCATTCTGGTGAAGATACTTGGAGCATTCTTTAAACCAAATGGGAGTACATTGAACTCGTAATGTCCATCCGGTGTACTAAAGGCTAACAGTTTCCTAACTTCTGGTTTCACTGGTATTTGGTAGTATCCCTTGCTTAGATCTACTTTTGAAAAATACCGAGCCTTACTCAATGTAGCAAACAACTGATTGGTGTCAGGTAATGGGTCTACCTGAGATTCAGTGATAGCATTTAGTTTCCTATAATCAATGCATAACCTGTGTTCACCACTAGGTTTCCTTAATAGCACCACACTTGAGCTGTAGGGAGATTCAGACTTTGAAATAATTTTCTCTCTTAAGAGATAGTCAATCTCATCCTTGAGTGCCTGTCCTTTAGCATAAGGTATAGGGTATGTCCGCATACAAACTGGTGTAGGGTCAGTAATCGTCATGCCATACTCTAACAGATTAGTACACCCCGGCTTATCTGTGAGTACATCAGCATGGATTTCTAACACCTCCTGAACCTTTTTCCTCTGCTCAAGAGTTAAATGTTCACTCACATTAACCTGAGCATAGCTTTCCGTAGTTGTTAGGGGGTATTCCATGGAGGAAATTGGTTCATCCTGCATTTCTGTTGCAATGGCCAGGGTCATGATATGTGCAACTTCTGATGCTTCCCTGTCATAATACTTTTTAAGAAGGTTGACATGATACACCTTCTCCTTTCCTTTCTTGTCAATCTTATAGTTGGTCCGGGAAAGTTTTTCCAATATGACGTAGGGACCCTGCCATCCAATTTGCAATTTATTATTGCTGCTGGGCAACAGTAACAGAACTTTTTCTCCCACCTCAAGTTCCCTATCTTTTGCTGTTTTATTGTAGTAAGCAGCCTGCTTCCTCCTGGCCTGTCTCAAGTTATCATTTGCCAGTTTCCAACTTGTTTTCAATCGAGATGTCAACTCGTTGACGTATTGGTATGAAGAAGTCACGGTTTCTTCTGCTTTTTCATCAGTCCATGTCCGCAACAATGCTTCCAGTGGACCTTTGATTGGTCGTCCAAACAACAATGTAGCTGGAGCCAATCCTGTGGAGTTATGTGGGACTTCCCTATAGGCAAATAGTGCTGAGGGTAAGTATGTGTCCCAAGTTTCAGGTTTCTCACTAGCCAACTTTCTAAGGATTGAAATGAGCGTGCCATTGAACCGCTCTACTTGACCATTCCCTTGGGCGTGGTACGGGCTACAGTGATAATGTCTAGCTTGAAATAACCTGAATACTTCTTGTGTTAGCTTTCCCCTAAACTGAGAACCATTGTCAGTCAATATTTGATGTGGGAAACCTAATCGGGTGAATATTGTTAACAGTGCCTCTGCCACATGTTTCGAATCTATCGATGACATTGCTACTGCCTCTCCCCACATAGAGCAAGTATCGACCAATGTGTAGGGTTATGGCTTTTAGGTAATTTGCCAAAGCAAGGCTTCAATGTACTGTCAGCAGTTTGAGCCTTTCTCATCTCTTCTGGATGAGTATTGATGATAGTGTCCTCCTCTTTCTTAGAGCTTGCCCTGGTCTGGACTGTTGCCATCACTATGGGTCTTATAGGTTCTCCTAGAAAGACATATCTACATCCCAGTATTAATGGGTAGATAGGGTTGTCCATCACTGCTGCTTTGATCTCTCCTTCCACATAGCGAGATCTTATGTTGATTCGGGCTATGGGCAGTGTCATGGTTCCTGCTCCCTTGACTGGTCCTCTGATTTCCACTGTTTCTGTGGTTATCTGTTCCGGACTCACCAGAGAAGAGCACACTACTGAGTCAAAGTCCAAGCCTGTATCATATAAGCACAGTACTTGGGTGCCATTCAAGGTCACTTCCTCACAGACAGGGGGATGATGGAGGTCATTCTGACTATCTGCCAGGTCCTTCCTTCCCTTGTTCTCTGTTGTAAGGCATGCAGCGTGATGAGGAGGGTTTTTCCGTCTGCATTCCGCAGTATTGTGGTTACTCATTTGGCAAGATTTACACCACTTTCCTTCCTTTCTTGGAGGTTTCTTTTCTGATCCTAGAGGGTTTTTGTCTTTATAATCAGTTCTGTGTTTGTTCTTGTTGGAATTGTCCCTGTGTTCATAGTTGGTAAAGTTTTGTGAAGGTTTGAAGTTCTCACCCTGCTTCTTCTTATTTCCTGATACTTCTGACTGAGCTGCTTGATATCTTTCAGCCATGGTTAAAATATCTTCCAATCTCTCAGCTCCTTGCTCCATAAGAAATTTTCTCATTTCCTGAGGCATGGATTCTCTCAGTTGTTCCATCATGACCATTTCTTTTATATCTTGACATTTTCCTAAGCTAATCCATTTTGTCAGATAAGTTTCTAATCTGGCAGAAAACTGGTGATAGTTTTCTCCTGGAAGTAGCTTAGCAGTTCGGAATCTCTTTCTATAAGATTCAGAATTCTTTTCGTACCTGACCAGTAAAGCTTGTTTTAAGATTTCATAATCTTCCTGGTCGTCTTTTGAGAGTTTTAAATAAACATCGTATGAAACTCCCCTCAACCCCTGAGATAGCTTAAGGCTCCATTTTTCCTTTTCCAATCCATAGGTAGTGGCCAGTCTCTCATATCTATCCAGGTATGACTCAATGGCGTCCTCCTTCTCAATAAATGGATCCAGGTGGAAACTCATGGCTCCATTTGCCGTGCTCTGGTTGGAGCTACTCTCAGAGTGAGGTGAGCTAGCACCATGATTGCTAGCTGCTCCCTGGAGTTCAAGTTCCTTTAAACTTAACTCATGAGCTCTTTGTAACCTTCTTTCTTCAGCTTCAGACATTAGTCTCTTTTCTTCTCTCTCTGCTTCCATTCTTTTGGCTTCTCTCTCTGCTTGTAGTTTCCTAGCTTCAGCCTCAACTTCAAATCTTTTGGCTTCTCTTTCAGCTTCAGCTTCCATTCTTTTAGTCTCTCTATCTAAATATTTATCCACTTCAGTTGTGATATGTCGAATTAGAGCATCTCCTGTCATACCCAAGTCTTTTCCTTCCTGCATAATCGCAGCTCTAAACTTCACCAATTCAGCCATGATGCTTACTTACCAGAGGGTATATAATTTTATCTTCACTAACCAACTAACTTAATTAAAATCAATTAATTACTTTGAACAAGACAAATCCTTAAAACCTTGTGAGCGTTTCCTATTTACTTCGTACTCAATGGTACTACTATTACAAAAAATTTCTAAATGTTAGAATTTTTCAAAAAAATTTATTTTTACAAACTATTTGTGGCTCAAGATAGAAGAATACATAGATAGTGGCTCAGGATAAAAAAAATATCCCGGACGAGCCCCCAGTGTAGCGAAAGGTTTTCCTTGTGTGATGATAGTGGTAGAGCAGAAGTAGAATCTCTCTCCAGAAAGTATGAAGTTCCAGTGCCCGAGAAGTACACTGGTATCGCAAGTGAGTTACAGCTGTGAATACTCTGAGCTGGACAATAGATTTAGGCTTCAGAAGTATAAGATGCTACTTTTGCTATCGTAACCCTATGTGATAATATAATTAAATTTGAAAAGGTAACTCAAAATTTAACAGTTAAAAATTTAACAAGTCAAATGAGTACAATTATCCAATTTATTATGTACATCTATATATTCTTGTAATGATAAATGGGTGTTGGAAGATGGTAAAATGTATGATTATTTACAGTTACAAATTAAAATAACTAATAGAAAAAGTCTTGGATTTATCTTCCACTGAATTTACAACAAAAGGATTGTCACATTATCTCTTGCCATCTAGTGTCATCATTAGACCGTCGTTTTAGAAACTGCTCACAGGATTTGTTGGATGGATACATATAAACTCATCTTTAGCCACGTCTGCTCGAGGTTCCTCCGACACACTGGAGTACGGAAGACTTTCCTTCAGCCCGCCCTATAACTACGGGGGACTAAGGTGTTGAAGTTTGGTTGACCTCTAGGCTTCAGTGAGCTGGATCAACTTCTTCAAGTCTTTAGTTTCTCGATCAGGAATGATCATAAACATTGATCATAAAAACCTGGAACAAGAGGTAATAGGTGGCCATTGTTCCAACAATCTCCCCACCAACTACTGTTCATGATGCGACCATGTCTTCAGTGTTTGTATATAAATGAATGAATCATGGTAGTATGTTACAGAGATAGCATGATAAGATAATGTATACTGTGCAGAATTAACAAAATACATGAATAAATCATATGTTATGATACATGGGTACGATATAACCTTTGCCTTCCACTTATGGATGTAAAGTCACTTATGTACTTGCTGGTATGTCGTAAGCTTCCAGGCAAGAACTAACCATGATATACGTGGCTAACCAATTAATGGTTATGCTTCCTGACAATGCCGGTGAAGGTTATCTCTGGTTAGCGTCATTCCCTTTTTTATTATATCTGCTACAATCAATCAGAAATAAAATCTGAAATAAAATGATATTAGTAATGCATATATTTTTAATAAACTTACATACCCTCTTAGGATTAATAAGCTCACGGTGAGATTATTTTGGTTGAAGTTAATCTGCCCTGCATGCAGCGTGAAAAAATAACTTTTCTTGCAGATACTGTCTTCCAGTTTCTCACTGTGGCTTCTGGATTTGGTGTGTGATTTCCAATGCGCCGCTCTGTCCTTATATTTCAGTCTCTCGCGCGTACGAGAAAGCACCTCTAAAAGTCCCAAAAGATTTTAGTTTCATCTCCTGATTTGAAGCTATTTGAAACAATCTGTGCTTTTCCTGTACTTGTTTTTCTCTTCTGTCACTCACACACTTATCTCCTTCCTTCCTTCCTATATATCATTTCCTTTTCCCCATATGGGGCTTTCATTAAATATAAGTTTTATACAAATCCGTTGAGGCTTGTTAGTGTAATAAATTTTTAAAGATTATTAGCTAACTTTTAGCCGATGTGATGAAGGTGAAAAATATTAATTATCTTTAAAACTATTTATATTTGAACAATATCCTTTTGGATATAATTCCTAGTCTATCTCCTTTGTTGAATTATTTTTATTTAATATTATTCCAACCGGGCGTTCTCCGGTAATTAATAATTTAATTTTCAGTAAATGCATACTTTTAAAGTCCGTCATACATTCCTCAGTAATACTGTATGGCTTTTAACCGTAAGTCACATTTCCGCTGTCTACCAACTTCAAAGAAAGACCGAAGCGCTGACCTTGCGCTGTGTGTGTGGGTGTCGCGTGGGCGTGTCGCGCTACAACCAAGCAAGTGTTTACCAAATCTCGCTACAAGGCCTTACTGCAAGACGACCTTATGGTGTGCATTTATTGTAGTTGTTTGGAATTAATTTAAAAAAATGTTCATTTACATGTTTTTGTATATGAAAATGAAGGTAAATGGATGTACATTACTCTTCTGCAGCAAGTATAAAAACTTTCATTGAAAAAATATTAGTTATCCAAGGTAAAATGGAGGCTGAAAGAATAAGGCGATGAAAAATTAGACCAAAAGTATTCACTAAAATTCATCTAGAATACTTTTGGTCTAATTTTTCATCGCCTTATTCTTTCAGCCTCCATTTTACCTTGGATAACTAATATTTATCTAAAGGAGAATATCTAAAGGTACACTTTCAAAATATCCCAAACAGATGTATTCTAACAAAGCAAAATCAGTTTTTAGTCAATGAACACTCAGGAAATTGTTAGTGTGAGGCTAGTGTGGGTTCCAGCACACATAGGTATAGCTGGTAACGAGTTGGCAGACCAGAATGCCAAGTATGGAAGGATAAGTAAAAACAATATAAGAGCAGGACTGGGAAGGTTGGAGATCAAGAGCCACGTGAAGCTAACTATAAACAAGGAATGGAAGAACAGTAGAAAAGGCAGACATGCGTTCAAACTGCTGAAAGAACCAACAAGGACATGCCAGGTCAGAGAAGAACTAAAGGTACCTGTTACCAGTGTTGTTTGGAGTGCTGTATGTTGGTGCTGCTGACTGGCACAGCTGACAATGTTGATGTCAGAAATGTTGGGCTTACTGGTAGTGGCCGACAGTTGTTTTATATTTGAGCGAGTGTCTAGGGTCCATTAGATTTGTTTAACGTGATGCAACCAACACAACAGTAATGTCAGGGTCATAAGATAGACCAACTGGTAAGACAAGTAAGCTTGAACCATGTAGCACATCAATCACAGTTTATTGGAGACAGGAACATCGACGTCATAGACAGTAAATCATCAAAGGTTATAATGGCAGACATATGCACATTGATACAAATAATCCATATCGAATTTGACCAGACTCACTAACCGCCGTCATCTCAAGGACGGTGTAAGCTCTACGGTGACGAGTTCTTATATTCCGTTTTTTATTACGAAGATTTGAATAATATATAGGATATCTTCCATGAAGGTACAATGTGTTACCATTCATACAATGCTCAGCAAAAAGCCCTGGACACACTAGCGGCACACCATAACCAACCGTGCGGAAGCCCTGTCAGATACTGTTTGTCGAGAGATTATAGTTTTTCTCGTTTCAACCCAGTACATTTTCACTGAAGCGCGAACAAAAGGATTGACATGTGAGATCAGCTCACCTATTTATCTCAGCTCACCTATTTGTCTCACCAACTTCGTGATTCACTTATCATGTCTATTTAAACTTTTTCTTTTAAAAGAAAACATACCCAATTGCGCTATTTTGTTCAAATATAGTGCACGAAGGCACGCAAATAATTACCCATCTCATAACTTTAGATGTGCTCACAAGCGTGTCTATAAAAAACTAGACCCGCACGTGAGAATCCCAAACACTTAACTCCCACACGAAAAAGGACTTAACAGTACCCTTGAACAAAAAGCTGTGGCTTCTCCGTCTCGGTGCAGCATACTTCATGATAGAGGAAACACACTGCCAAGAATGTCAGGAAGAAAATGACATAGACCACTAGCTGATCCACTGTAGAAAATATGATCAACAGAGGCTAGAATTAAAAACATACTTTAGAAATAACAATATAGACATGACAGGGGATAAGGTGTTAAGTATAGATGCCCCAGGGGAAGCCCAATCAATACTTAAACGATATATACATAAAACAAAGGAAAACATATAAGGTTAGTAACAATGGCAATATCAAACAACAATAACAAAAATGATACTTCAGAAAAGACATTCAACCAAATAGAAATTAAGCAACAAAAACTAACAAATCATTAAAAAAATAAAACCAGAAAAATTAGCAAACCCATTAACTACTCATAGGACAAAGAAAGGCAACAAGATTAAACAAAAACAAAAAAAACAAACAAACACTAATACAAATTAAAACCAAGTGCAAAGGACAATAGTTATCTATATACAATACAAAACTGAAAATAAAATGACAAATACTAATATAAATTAAAACCAGCAACTGCAAAAGACAATAGTTATTTAAACTTAATACAAAATTAGTAAGTAAAATGACACTAAATACCCCAATTATAACCAATTTTCAGGTTGAACAGGGTAGACCAAGATGGAACGAGAAGAGGCAATAATGGTCAGCTGTTAAGTGCTCGCTCTCCACCCATCACCTTTTCAAAACAACAACAACAACCAAACAAAAAGTAGGTTTGCCCAAACAAAAGTTTTCACCCTGGTGTGCATTTATTGTAGTTGTTTGGAATTAATTTAAAAAAATGTTCATTTACATGTTTTTGTATATGAAAATGAAGGTAAATGGATGTACATTACTCTTCTGCAGCAAGTATAAAAACTTTCATTGAAAAAATATTAGTTATCCAAGGTAAAATGGAGGCTGAAAGAATAAGGCGATGAAAAATTAGACCAAAAGTATTCACTAAAATTCATCTAGAATGAACAATTCTAGATGAATTTTAGTGAATACTTTTGGTCTAATTTTTCATCGCCTTATTCTTTGAGCCTCCATTTTACCTTGGATAACTAATATTTATCTAAAGGAGAATATCTAAAGGTACACTTTCAAAATATCCCAAACAGATGTATTCTAACAAAGCAAAATCAGTTTTTAGTTAATGAACACTCAGGAAATTGTTAAATTTTGGGTTGAAGGTACTAGAGAGCTACAGTTTATGACATGGCCAGAAGAGTAAAAGGTGGGTAGTGATAGTGGCGATCGCGATGATAAAAGGTGGGTGGATGGATGGAGAATTACTGGCATGAGATGTCATTTTTGACCTTCAAAACGTGCACACAAACAAGACTGTAACCTAGAAAATGAAGTAGTACTTCTGCTGAAGAACATGCTGTACATGGGAATAATTGTTAAATAAACATTGCTGTTTTATTTTGTACTGTAGATGCCATTTATCATTTCACAACTTACAAGCATGTAGCCACCACTGCAACCTGTCCCCTTGTAGGATGCCTGTGTCAAAGCAGTCACATGCCCTTGTAGTGGTGGTTTCCATAGCAATTTGTTTTACACAGTGAGATTGCCAGTCCCATGCACAACCTCATATTAGTCACCTGTTGCGACACGCTTGAGTAAGCATTGTCCTTTTCTTTCTTTGTCTCCTGCTGCATTCTTTCTTTGTCTCCTGCTGCATTCTCTCTTTCTTTGTCTCCTGCTGCATTCTTTCTTTGTCTCCTGCTGCATTCTTTCTTTGTCTCCTGCTGCATTCTTTCTTTGTCTCCTGCTGCATTCTTTCTTTGTCTCCTGCTGCATTCTTTCTTTGTCTCCTGCTGCATTCTCTCTTTCTTTGTCTCCTGCTGCATTCTCTCTTTCTTTGTCTCCTGCTGCATTCTTTCTTTGTCTCCTGCTGCATTCTTTCTTTGTCTCCTGCTGCATTCTTTCTTTGTCTTGCTCTTTTCTTTGTCTCCTGCTGCATTCTTTCTTTGTCTCCTGCTGCATTCTTTCTTTGTCTCCTTTCTTTCTTTGTCTCTGCTGCATTCTTTCTTTTCTTGTCTCTTTCTCGCTGCATTCTTTCTTTGTCTCCTGCTGCATTCTTTCTTTGTCTCCTGCTGCATTCTTTCTTTGTCTCCTGCTGCATTCTTTCTTTGTCTCCTGCTGCATTCTTTCTTTGTCTCCTGCTCCATTCTTTCTTTGTCTCCTGCTCCATTCTTTCTTTGTCTCCTGCTCCATTCTTTCTTTGTCTCCTGCTGCATTCTTTCTTTGTCTTCTGCTGCTTCTTTCTTTGTCTTCTTTCTTCTTGTCTCCTGCTCCATTCTTTCTTTGTCTCCTGCTCCATTCTTTCTTTGTCTCCTGCTCCATTCTTTCTTTGTCTCCTGCTCCATTCTTTCTTTGTCTCCTGCTCCATTCTTTCTTTGTCTCCTGCTCCATTCTTTCTTTGTCTCCTGCTCCATTCTTTCTTTGTCTCCTGCTCCATTCTTTCTTTGTCTCCTGCTCCATTCTTTCTTTGTCTCCTGCTCCATTCTTTCTTTGTCTCCTGCTGCATTCTCTCTTTCTTTGTCTCCTGCTGCATTCTTTCTTTGTCTCCTGCTCCATTCTTTCTTTGTCTCCTGCTCCATTCTTTCTTTGTCTCCTGCTCCATTCTTTCTTTGTCTCCTGCTCCATTCTTTCTTTGTCTCCTGCTGCATTCTTTCTTTGTCTCCTGCTCCATTCTTTCTTTGTCGCCGCATCCTTTCTTTGTTTCCTGCTGCATTCTTTCTTTGTCTCCTGCTCCATTCTTTCTTTGTCTCCTGCTGCATTCTTTCTTTGTCTCCTGCTGCATTCTTTCTTTGTCTCCTGCTCCATTCTTTCTTTGTCTCCTGCTGCATTCTTTCTTTGTCTCCTGCTCCATTCTTTCTTTGTCTCCTGCTGCATTCTTTCTTTGTCTCCTGCTCCATTCTTTCTTTGTCTCCTGCTCCATTCTTTCTTTGTCTCCTGCTGCATTCTTTCTTTGTCTCCTGCTCCATTCTTTCTTTCTTTCTTTGTCTCCTGCTCCATTCTTTCTTTGTCTCCTGCTCCATTCTTTCTTTGTCTCCTGCTCCATTCTTTCTTTGTCTCCTGCTCCATTCTTTCTTTGTCTCCTGCTCCATTCTTTCTTTGTCTCCTGCTGCATTCTCTCTTTCTTTGTCTCCTGCTGCATTCTTTCTTTGTCTCCTGCTCCATTCTTTCTTTGTCTCCTGCTCCATTCTTTCTTTCTTTGTCTCCTGCTCCATTCTTTCTTTGTCTCCTGCTCCATTCTTTCTTTGTCTCCTGCTCCATTCTTTCTTTGTCTCCTGCTCCATTCTTTCTTTGTCTCCTGCTGCATTCTTTCTTTGTCTCCTGCTGCATTCTTTCTTTGTCTCCTGCTGCATTCTCTCTTTCTTTGTCTCCTGCTGCATTCTTTCTTTGTCTCCTGCTGCATTCTTTCTTTGTCTCCTGCTCCATTCTTTCTTTGTCTCCTGCTCCATTCTTTCTTTGTCTCCTGCTCCATTCTTTCTTTGTCTCCTGCTCCATTCTTTCTTTGTCTCCTGCTCCATTCTTTCTTTGTCTCCTGCTCCATTCTTTCTTTGTCTCCTGCTCCATTCTTTCTTTGTCTCCTGCTCCATTCTTTCTTTGTCTCCTGCTCCATTCTTTCTTTGTCTCCTGCTCCATTCTTTCTTTGAGACTCCTGGGAACTTTACAGATATGACATATGTACTTGGAATATTATTGCATGGGCATGGCTTACAATAAAACATCACTTATGTAGACTTTTTTTTTTGAAAATTACTTCATTGTTAAATAAATGCTTGCCATTTTTACAGATTAATCTTTGTACTTCAGCTCTTCTTCTGTTGAAAGCGTCTCAGTATATTGATTTATTATTGCACATGATTCCATTCTATAGTGAAGAATTTATAAATATGTTTCAGAAGTTTGTCACGCAGGAAGTGTGCCAGTCGTTGTGGTACCTCTTCAAGCATTCTGCTGTAGATGCAGTCAGATGTACAGCAATCTCAGTAAGATATTGATGGCCTGATTATTTGTACACTTTAATATGTTAACCACTCTATTTTTAACAGTCATAGACTGGGTGATGCGCCAGACAACAGATGGCAATCCAAGAGGAATAAGATGGACTACATTTTCTACATTGGAAGATCTGGAATTTGCAGATGACATTACACTACTTGCACATTCCCATCAACACATCCAGGAAAAAACGGATAGACATAATAAGTATAGCCAGCAGGTGGGCCTGAACATCAATCTAAAGAAGACAGAGGTCATGATGCTCAATGTGAGCAACCCTGAGCCCATAACAGTAAGGAATCAGCAACTGGAGCAGACAGACACCTTCACATACCTAGGATGCATAGTAACACCAGACAGTGGAGCAAGCAAAGACATCAACAACAGAATGAACAAAGCAAGAACAGCCTTTTTTAGTCTAAACAACATCTGGAAGTCCTCTCAGTACAGCACGAACACAATATTAAGACTATACGAGAGCTGTGTACTTTCTGTGCTTCTCTATGTTGCGTAATGCTGGAGAGTAACAGAGAAGGAAATGTCGAAATTGTCCTCTTTCCACACAACCTGCCTAAGAACAATTTTCAGAATCTTTTGGCCGAATACCATCACCAACCAAGAACTGCTTACTCGGAGCTAGCAAGAAGACATGCACACCATCATAACTGGCAGACGCTGGAATTGGGTTGGCCATGTCCTCAGAAGAGACCCAGATGCCATCACAAGAACAGCTATGCTATGGACCCCTGAAGGAAAACAAAAGAGAGACCAACCGAAAACAACTTGGCGGAGGACTGTGGCGGCTGAGATGCTAAGAATGAACCAGAGTTGGGGCACTGTATAAAGCATGGCCACCGACTGAGCAAAGTGGAATCAATTTGTTGCTGCCCTACAAGACGCCACCAGGCATAATGGCCACTGACTGCTGTGACGGTCGGCAGCTAAGGATAAAAGAAAAGAAGAGTAATATGTTGATAGATTAATTTGATTGGCAGTTTTATGGAAGGATGAGATTTTTGTTGGTGATGGATTTATGGTTAGATTAATGGATAAATTAGATGTGGGTAGTTGGATGACAGTTGAATCGGTGGAAAATGTGTTGATTTTTTTTTTTTCGTACGCCCGCTAATACTCGAGGCGAAATCTCAGGTTATTATTTATGTCTAACCTGACATTGATTTTACGTGAGTATCCCTTTTTTCTTGTACAGAGACAGGTGTCCCTCGCCATTCAGGCAAATACTCTCCGATTTCGGAGGTACCCATTACAGCTGGATCGGCTCAGGAGCCGCCAATCCCTGGTCGAAGACACTCCTTCAAATGTCCTCGCCAGGTCTCGAGTTAATCCAGTCCAAATCCCGGTCGACGAAAAATCCTCAAATGCCGTCACTCGGGTTTGATCCTGGATCACCCGGTCGCCAGAGCGGTGTGGTAACCACTACGCTAGCGCGGCTCCTAATGTGTTGATGAGATGTGGACAGAGGAATAGATAGATTTATTGACTGAAAAAAATGGGTTTGATAGTTGATAGATTAGTAGGTTTTTTTAGATAGTCACTGGATGGATGTATTAGTGTAAGGAAGTGTTAAAATGTACTGATAGATGAACACATGTATTCCTCAGGCCTTGTGTAGACTAACTTGGCATAACCCAGCCATGTTTCAGAACCTTCTGGATGTGGGAGGTCTCAATGCTGTCATGCAGGCTCTTATAGGGGGAGTTTCAAGGGTGCAGCAAGCCGTTATAACCATGTTGGGTGTCTTTATGGTGACTGTTGGCCACACCAATAGATTGTTCCAAGAGAAAGTAAGTCAGCTTCATCTTTGTCTTCTTCCTTCCTTCTTGCATTTTCTTTACATACTTTTTTCGTCAGTGCTGAGTGATCATAAGATTCTTTTATGCAGACGCAGTATTTCTGTTCTGATGTGCTTGGCTTCCTCCTGTGATTTGGTTTAATATATTTTCTTAACCATAGTTTGTGTTTTCCATAATACATATTCTTGAAAGTTATTTTGTCTTTAGCTAATTTATTCTGTCCATCCATCTTCTTGAAAGTTATTTTGTCCTTAGCTATTTTATTCTGTCCTTCCATCTTTCTGAAAGTTATTTTGTCCTTAGCTATTTTATTCTGTCCTTCCATCTTCCTGAAAGTTATTTTGTCCTGAGCTAATTTATTCTGTCTTTTCATCTTCCTGAAAGTTATTTTGTCCTGAGCTAATTAATTCTGTCCTTCCACCTTCTTGAAAGTTATATTGGTTGTAACTAATTTTTTTCTGTTTGGTTGTAATTAATTTACTCTGTTCATTCATCTTCTTGCACACCCAAATGGCACAATGAATAGAGTGCATTTTTCTTAAGGCAAAGGAATATAGTTTGAAACCAGGTCTTGTCATGTTGCAGCCCAGCTGTAAAAATAGGTATCTAACTTTATTGTGAATTAGGGAAGGGAACTGATCACTCTGCCTCATAAATCTGAGTCCTAGTATAGGAAAGTCTCTTAACACCACTCTCCCATGGTAGTATCTGATATAGGACTACCTTTACCTTCTTCTTGGAAGCCAGTTGTGTCTTACTAATGTATTCTGTCCATCTGTCTTCTTCTTGAAAGCCAGTTTGGTCTTAACGCTTTATTGTGTCCCTATGTCTTCTTCTTGAAAGCCAATTTGGTCATAACCGTTATTGTATCCATCTGTCTTCTTCTTGAAAGCCAATTTGGTCTTAACGCTTTATTGTGTCCCTATGTCTTCTTCTTGAAAGCCAATTTGGTCATAACCGTTATTGTATCCATCTGTCTTCTTCTTGAAAGCCCATTTCGTCTTAACTCTTTATTGTGTCCATCTGTCTTCTTGAAAGCCAATTTGGTCTTTACTCGTTATTCTGTCCATCTGTTGTCTTATTGAAAGCCAGTTTGGTCTTAACTTGTTATTGTGTCCTTCTGTCTTCTTGAAAGCCAAATTTTGGTCTTAACTCATTTTTCTATCCATTTGTCTTCTTAAAAGCAAATTTGGTCATAACTTGTTATTCTGTCCATCTGTCTTCTTGAAAGCCAATTTTGTCTTAACTCGTTATTCTGTCCATCTGTCTTCTTGAAAGCCAATTTGGTCTTGTTATTGTAAAAGGAAAGTTCAGCAGACGCCGCCTATACGACGGATGCTAAGACAAGGGTGAACTCGTCTTTGTTACCAGGGCAGTTAAACACATGACCCTGGGGCCGGGTGTGTAAGTGGAATATATACATTAACGTGTCGTTAGTGTCTCGTTTAGTTATCCGGATAATTTAATAAGGTAGTCTATACTCAAAACATCGAAGGTGTCCCAGTAATATTCAATAAGGGATGCATTAATATTTGTGTTGCAGAGAAAACTTCATAACGTTAAATTTCAACAGAAAAAGTCATCAACGAAACAAATTCAAGGTAACTTGACATAAACAGGACCAGCTCTTGTTCGGGTCTTTATTTTATTTTGTTTTTCTTTCTTCTTTTCTTTGGTTCTTTCTTCTTTAAGCAGCATGATTTTCACATGAGGATAACATGCAGTATAGATGTTCATAGAAAACATGGTGGTCGTTGCAGTCGACTAGACGCATTGTCGAATGATGTCATGCATTATTTTCAGGGGAATAAAAACATTTTCTTCACTTTGGCGGATAAAGTTCAGCTAACACTATTTAGCCCTCAAGGATCAAAATATCTGGTGTCAGGGGTAGCAATAAGATAGAAGGGTGTCAAAGAGGGGTAAATTCTGACCACGAAAGCTCTACCAACAGTTACACATTATTTAGATTTTGGCATATTTACCAATCCACAACTTGTCAGAATGAAATAAACAGAATTGTGATCTTTTCCTAATTCGTGGTTGGAATCTTGAGAATCAGAGTGACCAATTCATTTGTAAAGGGCTTCATTACCCTGATCCCTGTATAACCTTGGTCTGAGTATCCTTGCTTTCATACATTGCATTTTGACCCTTGAGTTCTGTTACGGGGTATATATCAAAAGAGTTGCTTCCACCATGGGTGTTGACCAAAAAGTGTTTTTTCATTCTACTATGTTTTGTATCAGGGGCAACCTCAAAACGTAGTGGTAGTACGTATTTTTCTCCATGGCGCATCTGTTAGCGACCAATCATTTCAACAACTAAATTTTATACCCTTCCGGTATTTTTGGTTCAGAGGCTTACAGTCTTCTATTTCGTTATGACGTAATAGTGAAACCCAACAGATTTAAGTGGTAGTTCCAACTGCTACATTATTATATCCCTCTGTCTTCTTGAAAGACAGTTTGATCTTAACTTGTTATTCTGCCCATCTGTCTTCTTGAAAGCCAATTTGATCTTAACTCATTATTCTGTCCATCTGTCGTCTTGAAAGCCAATTTGGTCTTAACTTGGTATTCTGTCCACCGGTCTTCTTGAAACCCAATTTGGTCTTAACTCTTTGTGGTAAAATCTGCGAGGATAATTACTCATTTCTATAGATTTTAGTCATAAAAACAAAAATAAATAAGACCAGCCCGATTGTGTCTGACGGGATTGCTCTCACACGCCCGCCACTGCCTTTTGTGCAGTGCGAAAAGCCTATAGCATATATAATATACAACGCGTTGCAGTTTCGGTTTCGCCCACGTACTACCAATGTTTAAACTTGTAAGATCTGCTGCATACACGGCCGCCTAACCCGATAAAATTAACTAATTGGCGGAAGAGCGCCGCACAATACTATCTGAATTAACGTAATATTTTGTTTTTAACAGGTTAATCAGTAGTAAGTCTTAAAATTTGGTAGTGAAACACGATAAAATACAAATCATAAAAACCAACTTGTTAACCCGCCACGTCTAACCCCGATTTTCCTGCCACATTCTGCCATGCGTATATACACGCGGCGGCAAACGTCATCGGAGGCAAACACACAGACAGTATGTCCCCACTCGTTGTAGACGTACTGGCGTCACTAAAACAAGTAGTAGTTGAATCATATAGGCTAAGCGGGAGAGGAGAAAGGAGGAAATGGTGGTCTTGTGTAAAATCTTATTTGACGAACGAACAGTGACAAAAATGAAAATCTTTATTAATAGGAAACTGAACATAAAACTTATATGATAAGATAGCTGAGACTCCCCTAAGCAAGAATATGTTTTAAATACTATGATAGCCCCAGTATTAGTGAAGTTATGAAGGAAAAATAAAATGTCCAAGACGGTAGACCAGACAGATAGTCAACCCTACTTGAATTTTTCATAACGTTAAAGGGACGATCGCGTAGAAAGAGGCATTGAGGTGAATATTCAAATTCGCTTGAGTACAGAGAGTATAGGGTGAGAAGGGGGGGCGATAGGAAATTGGTTATCAACGAAACGTTTTTTGTTGTAATGGCAACTAACATAGGCTAGCCAATTAAATAGCAGACGCGGTGTAGTTTGGAATTGTTTTTTGTTTTTCAAAAACTGCATTTTGAAATCTGGTAGTCGCCAGCTTCTGATTGGCTAGTGGTACCCAATATTAGCAAGGGGTTTTCCTTATTCAATTGCCAGTTGTCTAAAATAACTTACATTAAACATTTTGCTGAGATTCAGCTGTGGTAAATTTAAAGTAAAATAAATATTTCCCAGCCTGAGACCAGTGCAGAGTGAAACTGCGGCCATTGCTTTGCAAGTCAGCATCATTTGTTTAGATTTCTTGAATTGTGGTAAGGACGATTTATGAATTATTCTGTTTAATTCCACAGCAAACAAAATTGGGTATTGATATTGAGGAAAAATGAAGAACATGTCGGTAGTAGACATTGTTGAGTCCTCATCTTAAAATGTATCTAATTGATGTATGTTGTCATGATTATGCTGTTATATTATTATAGTAGTAAGCCTCTGTGTTCTATGAACACTATTTACATGCCTGAAGCATTTATAATATAAAAAGAAAAGAGAAATCATACCAACGGAAATGTGGTTACCCCACATTATTGTATTGAGGAAAAAGATGTAAAGGTACAGTGGCGTATCTGCCATAGGGACCTGAGGTGTGGTCACAGCAAGGAGGGAGTCAAACAAAGTTAGGGGCTTGTGCACATGTACGGCACGCAAGGCTGACCCCATATCCTGGTAGGAAAATATTAAATAATCTCAGTGAGTAGATGTAAAGCCTGGGTATCCTTTTGTTCCAGCGTTTTATTCCCTGTTACCGACTGGTGGCAGGAAGCCAGCTGAAAGTGAATACAGCCCTCAAGCCTCCATCCAGTCATTTCTACTATTATAAGAACACGGAGGAGCTTGAACGAGTGAAAGAGTCTGCATCTTCAGGAGAGAATTTCCTTATAAATAACCCCAGGTGATGTGCCATACATCTGGGTACATCTGACACTTTTTGTAAAAAAGTAACATTCACTGAGTTTCCCTATGATATTCAGGAATTTCAAGGGGTATGATGACACAACAGCCCCTCATACACAGTGACTCTCCCTTTATAGGATTACATTAGTAGCTGTGAACTGTTCTTCAGTGAAAAATATATCTTGATTTTAGTTGTGTGGACAGAAAGTCCAGTTGTTTTATTACCCTCTTTTTCTGTAAACTATCTTGTCCTTATTTTCAAGACCTGTCCAAAAGATATAACTGGACAGGCAGATTAAATTGTAATATTCAGTTCAAAAGAAAACTTAACACCTGTTTTATTAACTTTCTCATAGAAAAGTAAAGTGTTTGTGTGTTGTGTACTATCATCTCATTTCTCCCCTAGACAATAGGTACATCATACACCCTACACTAGAGCCAACAGAGAGACCGTGTGAGATCTAGGGAGGTAGCGTTAGGTTCCCTGTACACAATTCATCATCATCATTTATAGAATCAGGGACCTACATTTGCTTGACCTCGCACGGTTACTGCATGCACTTATTTCACTCTTTGTTAGGATACCATCATAACCTCCCCAGCAAATCATCTTTATTTGCTACATAAATTGGTAGGCTCGTCCGGGATTGAACTTTCTACATAAATTGGGGACAGTCTAATTTTCCCAGGGAATCCGCATATAATATATTTGCCCAAGATTTTGGGAAGTGAAGAAAGTGTCAGAAACCCAGATTTAATTAAATAAATTTATAATTAGTTATATTTAGAAACTTTGTTAGTACATTTTTCAGGATGGCAGATCTGGCCAAGTTTCGCTCTGCGGCTGTGCAAGCGGCGAGAGATATGAATATGGATGGACAAATTTTGGTTGATTATGTCACCTCAGAATGTGACAAATTTATTACTAGGGAAGAACATAGGTTAGCTGAGGAAAGGAGAGTGCAGTTAGAAGATGCTAGGGAGACTAAGAAATTAGAGGCTGATCGAGAGGCTGAGATAAAGAGGCTGCAGTTGGAGGAGAAGAAACTTGAGGCTGAGAAGGAGGCAAAGAAACTTGAACTCGAGGCTGAGAAGGAGGAAAAACGTCTACACAGGGAGGCGGAACGAGAGAAAGAAGAAAGAAGATTGGAGGCGGAAAGGGAAGATAAACGGTTACAGAGGGAACATGAGTTACGCCTAAGGGAGTTAGAGCTACAAGGCCATGCTCCAGAAAATGGAACTAGCCCTTCCACTTCCGACTCCGCTGCAAGCCAGGCTGCCTCCTCATCAGCCATGGGGTTCCACTTAGATTATTTTATAGAAAAAGATGATGATATTGAGTCGTATCTAAGCAGATACGAAATATTAGCCACTACTTATGGGTTGGAAAGAGAAAAATGGGGAGTAAAGTTGTCTCAAGGACTTCGCGGTACAGCTTACGAAGTTTTTTCTAAAATGAGTAGGGGTGACCAGGACAACTATGACATGTTGAAGCAAGCTCTTCTGTTAAGATACGAAAAGAACGGAGAATTTTATAGAAAGAAATTTAGGAATGCCAGGCTACTGTCGGGTGAGACCTATCACCAGTTCTCCGCCCGGTTGGAAACGTATATGGAAAAATGGGCTTCTTTGGGGAAAACCCAAGATCTCAAAGAGATGATACTCATTGAGCAGATGAGAGAGTCCATGGCTCCAGACATGAGAAAGTTTCTCATGGAACAGGGTGCGGAGAGACTGGAGGAAATAATAAATGTCGCTGAAAGGTATCATGCAGCCCAGGCAGAGGTAGCTGGTATTAAAAAGAAACCAGTAGATCAGTTTAAGGCTCCTCAAACCCATAATAAATTTGATAACAGAGGTAAGCAGAACTTCGATAGGCCTCGAAATGATTATAAAAATAAAACCGCACAATTCAAGGACAGAAGGAATGAGGAAAGAAAACCTCATCATCAAAGTAGATGGTATTGTACTTATTGTAAGAAGGAGGGACATGACATTAAGTATTGTAAAAGTAAACCTGCTGGATTTGCTGCTATGAAAAGGGGAAAACAGGAGGGAAAGGACAAACCTGCTGAACAGCAGGAACCTTATCACCCCTCAGTTTGCGAGGATGTTGTATGCAATGATGTCACCATAAGGTGCCTCTATGATACAGGTTTGGATTTTGAGGCTGTGGTGAGCTCGCACTTGGTGAACCCAGATCAGTATACCACAGAAACAGTGGAGATACAAGGGACGATCAAGGACCTACCCCTCATGAAACTTCCCATTGCCAGGATACCAGTGAAGACTCGCTATGTGGAAGGGATAATCAGAGCAGCAGTGATAGACGCACCCATCTACCCTCTGATATTGGGGTGTCGTTATGTCTACTTGGGAAATCCAACGAGACCTGTGGTCTTGGCAGCAGTCCAGACCCGATCACAATCCAGAAAGGAAGAAGATGAACCTATAAATACTCATCCCGAAGAGATGAGAAAGGCACAGGCTGAAGATAAGTCACTGAAGCCGTGCTATAAGAAACTCCCAAAGAGCCATACTCCTCCAAATAAAGGAGAATTCTATATGAAGAATAAATTGCTATACAGGAAGGCCGGCACTGGTGCAGCTGGTCATGGTCAGCTGGTCCTTCCTAAATCATATAGAGAAAAAGTGATGGAGTTAGGTCATGCTATCCCCTTCAGTGGTCACATGGGGATTAGTGCAACAGGACAGCGTATAGCTTGTCATTATTTCTGGCCAGGGATAACGGAAGACATAAAGAGATACGTACACTCCTGCCCCGAATGCCAGAGAGTAGCTCCAAAGCATTGGACTGCTCCCGCAACTCTTGGGGAAATGCCCATAGTGGGAACCCCTTTTGAGAGAGTTGCTGTGGATATTGTGGGACCTCTCACTCGGACCAAGAGGAGGAACAGTTACATCCTTACTCTGGTAGACACTTGTTCTATGTGGGGAGAGGCGGTAGCCCTGTCATCAATCGATTCGAAACATGTGGCAGAGGCATTACTTACGATATTCACAAGGTTAGGTTTCCCGCATCAAATCTTGACAGATAATGGCTCTCAGTTCAAGGGGAAACTAACTGAAGAGGTGTTCAGGTTGTTTCAAGCCAAGCACTTTCATTGTAGCCCGTACCATCCCCAAGGGAACGGCCAGGTAGAGAGGTTCAATGGGACTCTCATTTCTATCCTGAGAAAGCTGGCACATGAGAAACCTGACACGTGGGACCACTACTTGCCCGCCGCCCTGTTTGCGTACCGGGAAGTACCACATAATTCCACCGGAATGGCCCCCGCAACACTGTTATTTGGTAGGCCAATAAAAGGTCCGTTAGAAGCTTTGTTAAGGACCTGGACTGATGAGAAGGCAGAGGAGACTGTTACCTCATCTTATCAATACGTGAACGAACTGACCAATCGTTTACAAACCGGTTGGAAACTGGCAAATGAAAATTTGAGACAAGCCAGGAAAAAGCATGCTGCTTATTATAATCGAAAAGCGAAGGATAGGGAACTTGCTGTGGGGGAGAAGGTACTTCTTCTATTGCCCAGCAGCAATAATAAACTTCAGATCGGATGGCAAGGACCATACACAGTTTTGGAAAAGGTATCCAGAACCAATTATAAGATAGACAAAAAGGGAAAGGAAAAAGTCTATCATGTGAACCTGTTGAAGAAATATCTGGACAGACAAATCCAGGAAGGGACACACTTATTGGCCTTGTCTATTGCAACCGAAATGAAAAATGACCCTCTCTCCTCATTTGAATATCCACTGAAAACCAGTGAAACGTTTGAGCAGATGAAAATCAGAGAAACGCATAAGACTTCATTGAGATAAGTTATCTCGCAGATAATAACCTGCATAGTGATGCATGTTTAAGAGGGGAGGTGTGTGGTAAAATCTGCGAGGATAATTACTCATTTCTATAGATTTTAGTCATAAAAACAAAAATAAATAAGACCAGCCCGATTGTGTCTGACGGGATTGCTCTCACACGCCCGCCACTGCCTTTTGTGCAGTGCGAAAAGCCTATAGCATATATAATATACAACGCGTTGCAGTTTCGGTTTCGCCCACGTACTACCAATGTTTAAACTTGTAAGATCTGCTGCATACACGGCCGCCTAACCGATAAAATTAACTAATTGGCGGAAGAGCGCCGCACAATACTATCTGAATTAACGTAATATTTTGTTTTTAACAGGTTAATCAGTAGTAAGTCTTAAAATTTGGTAGTGAAACACGATAAAATACAAATCATAAAAACCAACTTGTTAACCCGCCACGTCTAACCCCGATTTGCCTGCCACATTCTGCCATGCGTATATACACGCGGCGGCAAACGTCATCGGAGGCAAACACACACAGACAGTATGTCCCCACTCGTTGTAGACGTACTGGCGTCACTAAAACAAGTAGTAGTTGAATCATATAGGCTAAGCGGGAGAGGAGAAAGGAGGAAATGGTGGTCTTGTGTAAAATCTTATTTGACGAACGAACAGTGACAAAAATGAAAATCTTTATTAATAGGAAACTGAACATAAAACTTATATGATAAGATAGCTGAGACTCCCCTAAGCAAGAATATGTTTTAAATACTATGATAGCCCCAGTATTAGTGAAGTTATGAAGGAAAAATAAAATGTCCAAGACGGTAGACCAGACAGATAGTCAACCCTACTTGAATTTTTCATAACGTTAAGGGACGATCGCGTAGAAAGAGGCATTGAGGTGAATATTCAAATTCGCTTGAGTACAGAGGGTATAGGGTGAGAAGGGGGGGGGCGATAGGAAATTGGTTATCAACGAAACGTTTTTGTTGTAATGGCAACTAACATAGGCTAGCCAATTAAATAGCAGACGCGGTGTAGTTTGGAATTGTTTTTTTGTTTTTCAAAAACTGCATTTTGAAATCTGGTAGTCGCCAGCTTCTGATTGGCTAGTGGTACCCAATATTAGCAAGGGGTTTTCCTTATTCAATTGCCAGTTGTCTAAAATAACTTACATTAAACATTTTGCTGAGATTCAGCTGTGGTAAATTTAAAGTAAAATAAATATTTCCCAGCCTGAGACCAGTGCAGAGTGAAACTGCGGCCATTGCTTTGCAAGTCAGCATCATTTGTTTAGATTTCTTGAATTGTGGTAAGGACGATTTATGAATTATTCTGTTTAATTCCACAGCAAACAAAATTGGGTATTGATATTGAGGAAAAATGAAGAACATGTCGGTAGTAGACATTGTTGAGTCCTCATCTTAAAATGTATCTAATTGATGTATGTTGTCATGATTATGCTGTTATATTATTATAGTAGTAAGCCTCTGTGTTCTATGAACACTATTTACATGCCTGAAGCATTTATAATATAAAAAGAAAAGAGAAATCATACCAACGGAAATGTGGTTACCCCACATTATTGTATTGAGGAAAAAGATGTAAAGGTACAGTGGCGTATCTGCCATAGGGACCTGAGGTGTGGTCACAGCAAGGAGGGAGTCAAACAAAGTTAGGGGCTTGTGCACATGTACGGCACGCAAGGCTGACCCCATATCCTGGTAGGAAAATATTAAATAATCTCAGTGAGTAGATGTAAAGCCTGGGTATCCTTTTGTTCCAGCGTTTTATTCCCTGTTACCGACTGGTGGCAGGAAGCCAGCTGAAAGTGAATACAGCCCTCAAGCCTCCATCCAGTCATTTCTACTATTATAAGAACACGGAGGAGCTTGAACGAGTGAAAGAGTCTGCATCTTCAGGAGAGAATTTCCTTATAAATAACCCCAGGTGATGTGCCATACATCTGGGTACATCTGACACTTTTTGTAAAAAAGTAACATTCACTGAGTTTCCCTATGATATTCAGGAATTTCAAGGGGTATGATGACACAACAGCCCCTCATACACAGTGACTCTCCCTTTATAGGATTACATTAGTAGCTGTGAACTGTTCTTCAGTGAAAAATATATCTTGATTTTAGTTGTGTGGACAGAAAGTCCAGTTGTTTTATTACCCTCTTTTTCTGTAAACTATCTTGTCCTTATTTTCAAGACCTGTCCAAAAGATATAACTGGACAGGCAGATTAAATTGTAATATTCAGTTCAAAAGAAAACTTAACACCTGTTTTATTAACTTTCTCATAGAAAAGTAAAGTGTTTGTGTGTTGTGTACTATCATCTCATTTCTCCCCTAGACAATAGGTACATCATACACCCTACACTAGAGCCAACAGAGAGACCGTGTGAGATCTAGGGAGGTAGCGTTAGGTTCCCTGTACACAATTCATCATCATCATTTATAGAATCAGGGACCTACATTTGCTTGACCTCGCACGGTTACTGCATGCACTTATTTCACTCTTTGTTAGGATACCATCATAACCTCCCCAGCAAATCATCTTTATTTGCTACACTCTTTATTGTGTCCATCTGTCTTCTTTAAAGCCAATTTGGTCTTAACTCTTTATTGTGCATCTGTCTTCTTGAAAGCCAATTTGGTTTTAACTCTTTATTGTCTCCATCTGTCTTCTTGAAAGCCAATTTGGTCTTAACTCTTTATTGTGTCCATCTGTCTTCTTCTTGAAAGCCAATTTGGTTTTAACTCTTTATTGTCTCCATCTGTCTTCTTGAAAGCCAATTTGGTCTTAACTCTTTATTGTCTCCATCTGTCTTCTTCTTGAAAGCCAATTTGGTCTTAACTCTTTATTGTATCCATCTGTCTTCTTCTTGAAAGCCAAGTTGGTCTTAAATCTTTATTGTGCATCTGTCTTCTTGAAAGCCAATTTGGTCTTAATACTTTATTGTGTCTGTTATGATTAAAATTCATAACGTTTATGTCGATATAATAGGCAGCTCAACAGGGCTCCTTTTTTGTTTATTCTATACGGAGTCACTTATTAATAAAGGAAGTGACGTCATGCCGATATGGTTTACTGGCAGACGTGAACAAATTTGAAGCAGAAGTGAGGTGATCATCTGCATGAGAGATGCGGCTTGTGTTTGGAAGGGAGCGGACGTATGTGTGTTGAGCTCCTGCAGTATTCTGTGTTTTTTCTGAATTATTCCATCACCATGACATCAGTATACTTGGTTGAAGTTTCTCTGGCTTACTCTAGTAAGGAAATGTGTGCCTATTCATAAAGATGTCCAAAGGACTATATTACATAAAGTTTGAATGATTGCCAATGACCAGCGTTGGATAGGGAACGGACTGGACTACCATATATTATTGCATTTGCCTTTGGGCCTATATATCTATTACCATGGAGCTTTTTGTCAAGTCGATTAAAATGCATATGTGTAAAATCGTGAAAGAATAAGCCGGTGAAAAATTAGAGCAAAAACATTCAATCAAATTCTTCTAGAATTGTTCCCCAGGAGAATATCCAAGGGTAAAGTTTCAAAATGTCACAAACAGAAGTATTCTAACAAAGTACAATCAGTTTTTAGTCAATAAACGCTCAGGAAATTGTTAATTTCACAGATTACAACAACAGGTCACATGGTTGTAAAAAATAGTAAATTATATATTCTTACCTTGCTGAGCTGCTCCTCTTCTCAAGATGATGTGTAATCCATAGGAAATCACATAAGGTCACTCACAAATATATTTACACTAGGCCTATATATAAACATTACTTTATCATGACATATCATATGAACTTATTACAGTCTGATTACATGCTACTGTATCCATAACTTCATTATTGACATCAGTCCTACCTGTGAATAAATACCCCAGTCTGAATTATTATCAGTGTCTAGAATTTCTTCAAATAACTTTCTAGCTTGCTCTGAAGCTAATTCAGAGGTCTAATAGAAGCAGTGGGCGTGGCCATTTGATCTTATAAAATGTGCGCTTCAAAAATCTTAAATTAATATCAAACCACAAAAACTCGTTCTCTCTTACGCACACGAGGTATTTACTAGAAAGGACTTCCTGTCGGAAATGACATTTTGGGTTGTTAAAATTGGAAAACAGCTCTAGAAAGGAGCAAAAGATACAAAATACGATATAACGGGGATCGGGTCAGACAGGTCGAACCGGAAAACCGATATAACGTTGATCGGGACTTAGTGTTAAGGCAATTTTGGTCTTGACCAATTTATTCTGTCCATCCATTATCTTCTTGAAAGCTAATTTGGTCATAATTTTGTGTAAGTATAGTGTGAAAAACAAAAAACAAAATAGATGGCATAATATCATAAAATGAGTCACGAAATGAATGCACCGTAACTAGCCCTAAAAGAAAGTATTAAATAACAAAAGTGAAGATTGAATAATAATCAAAGGTTTTTAAAAAAGAAAGAAAAGGATGATGATGATTATTAGTGAGAAGGAATTCATACATGCCACACGCTATGGTTTACCCATAATCTGTACGGGGTGTTTGCATTTTCAGATGTGTACAGCCCGTACAAACGTCTGTACGGGTTTTTTCGCCTAATTATTAAACATACATATAAATCGATCGTCTTGTGCCACTACCGTAGCCGTAATTTGCGTCAATTTTAATATTATTTGCAAGAGAGTTAGCTTCCGCTTCCGATCTTTATTTAGTAATGGGAGTATCCGCGTTTATTTTCTGTGAATTTTTTATATCACAATCAATCGGCATCGAACACGCGGCCATTTTCGCTCTAATTTTAATGGATTCTGACTCCGATGCGATGACTAGGAGATCTTTGTCTTTATTAGCGCTAATATCGGTTCTCAGAATATGGGTGATGGCAGAGATGGAAACGAAAGTAGAATGTCATTGCTAGTATGTATAATTTTAGGGGTTAGGATTAGGTTTATCGGAAAGGTTTAGGGTTACGGCCGAATGTCACTGCTGACGAGGGCGTTTGTTGCTTTGCTACTGATGAGGGTGTAATGAAAAGATCGTCATTTGATTTGTATTGGTCAAATGACTTTCATTGAGATGCAAAGGAAAAGGACTCTTCGTTTGTTGGTTTTTTTTTTTTAATTTTTAAAAACATTTTTAAATTAAAAAAAAAGTTTTTAAATTTTTTTATCGTTTTTTTCATCTTTCCATACCTCTCTTCCTATCACATCTAACATGTACACAAACAAATTTTATATCATCAGATTCATCATTCATTTATTTCTATACAGTCCAAAAATTAGAGCAATTGACCAAAAAACTATAGAATTTACAAGTCATCCACTATAAAAAAGGGGGTGTTGTGAAAAAGAATGCAGCTGCAGGGCACATTTTCGGGAAAACAATGCAGCGTGCTAAAGGATAAGGTCCTATCAAACACAGTATTTCCTGGTCTGTTAGTGATAATTAAGCGCAGAAATAGACTAAATGATGATACGTTCACATCATTTTTACAGTGCAAAATAAACTCAGACAAATATTGTTTGAGTTTTAAAATAAATGAAGACCTGTTTTAAAAGGCGAAGTCCCCATGCCTCTATGATGCAGCTGTAATTGAAATTTTTTTTACACGAATTAACTCTTTTGATACGTTTTTTCTGTCTTTTTTTTTTTTGCACAGGTTTTGCTGGTCTTTGTACAGGGTTTTTGAATTTTTTGTACAGGTTTTTCATCTCCGAGGTGTGGCATGTATGGGAATTAATAAATGTTAGATTGAAACTTGTTGATTGGATTGCACCATCAAGGCAAGAAGCAGATAATTTTGGAAATTCATTACTTCTTCTTTCTTCTTTGATCCTTAGCCGCTGACTGTCAAAGCAGTCAGTGGCCATCATACCTGTTGGCGTCTTGTAGGGCAGCAACATATAGCTTCCACTTTGCCTGGTGGCTATCCTTCTTGCAGGGCCCCAGCTCTGGTTCATTCTTTGCATCTCGGCCTCCACAGTTCTCTGCCAAGTTGTTTTTGGTCAGCCTCTCTTTCGCTTTCCTTCAGGGGTCCATAGCATAGCTTTTCTTGTAATGGCATCAGGATCTCTTCTGAGGACGTGGCCAACCTAACTCCAGCATCTGCCAGCTATGATGGTGTGCATGTCCTCTTGGTTGCCCCAAGTAAGCAATTCTTGATTGGGCCAAAAGATTTAGAGAATTTTCCTTAGGCAGATTGTGTGGAAAGAGAACAATTTCAACATTTTCTTCTCTGTTACTCTCCAGCATTCCACACCATAGAGAAGCGCAGAAAGTACACAGCTCTCATGTAATCTTAATTTGGTGTTTGTGTTGTACTGACAGGACTTCCAGATGTGGTTTAGACTAGCAAAGGCTGTTCTCGCTTTATTAATTCTTTTCTTGATGTCTTCACTTTATGAAATTCATTACAGTCTGTACGTGTGGTGGTTGCTCTGCTCTGAGTACCATAATCATAGACAGAGTGATACAGAGGTTAGCTTGGAGAAAGGTAGACAGTTCTTATGTCATCTGTTGTGTGTGCAAAACAAGTGGGCACATAGCAGTTGGAGCCTGCTTTCTTTGTCAGCTGAGTGATAGATGTTGGTTTTACCTCTGGTTGTAGAAGTTGGCTACAAATATTGAATAAGCAGTACTTGTTCTGTGTCTTTCAGATTCACACAGTCTCAAGTTTCAGAGTTGTTCTAATTTGTTAAGCATTTAAAAAATATTTGTAATGTTTACTGAGCAACGTTAAAATATATGTAAGTTTTTTCTTGTCTTTTCTCCTAATAAGACATATTACTGTCCTTATATTCCTCCATTCTAAAATATATAAACACATATTTGAGGGAAAATAGCTAAAATATGTAAGGTATGTGTATATCAAACAGTTAAATATAAACAACATATTTTGTACTAACATTTTTTTATGAAATATATGAAATGAGTTTTACACTTTCAAAGCTATGTCCTAAAAGTAAATGGTATATATTTAATGAAACATAGTTAAAATATAAACAACATATTTTATACTAAAGAAATGTAAAGTTTACTAAATGAGTTTTACTCTTTGGATGCTCATGTCCAGGTCAGTCTTGAATGGTCCTCGTGCACAATATGTACTATCTTACTTACTTACTTAGTCGTTCCCCTTCTACCGTGAGGTGTAGAGGTTTGGAAGAGAGAGCGCCAGACTATCCTATCGGCTGTCTTCCTCCTGGCTTGGTTCCATTCTAGTCCTCGGTCCTTCAAAGATTGTCTAATGTTGTCCTCCCAGCGGACTCTGGGTCATCCTGGGGGTCTGGATCCCTGGCTCTTTGTTTCCCATGCTTGTTGTGGGAGCCGATCTTCTCCCATTCTGCAGACATGGCCAAACCATCTTAGTTGGGACTGTTCTACTTGGGTCTGCAGGGGGTGGGATTTTAGGCCTTGACGTATCGTCTGGTTGCGGACCATGTCTCTTCTTCTTACTTCAACCACCTTCCTCAGATACCTCATTTCTGAGGTTTGGATCTGGCTTTTGTGGGTTGTAGTCATTGCCCATGACTCGCATCCATATGTCAAGACTGGGATATAGGTGGAACGGTATAAAGCCATCTTCGTTTTCTTACCAACCTCTCTCTTGCTGAGGAATCCTCGATTTATGGCCTGAAAAAGTCTCCCAGCTGCTGCTTTTCAAGTGGCCAACTCTTCTTTGATGCCTCCCTTTCGGTCTATAATACATCAGAGGTATTTAAAGTGGTCGACCTGCTCCAGGACCTATTCTCCCAGCTTAATCTGATGTCTTCTTCTTTCTTCTCGTGATATCACCATGCATTTTGTTTTAGAGCTGCTTATGACCATCCCTCTCTTCTCCAGCTCTTCCTTCCATACTTGCAGGTTGGATTGGAGATGTGCCTCTGATTTAGCAATCAGGGCAACATCATCAGCAAATGCCAGCTCTGAAATACAGACATGTCTCATCTTGCAGTACCCCACTGAGTACTTTCTTGTTCTCTCCTTACATGCCTTGATGACATCGTCCATGAGAAGTATGAAAAGATAAGGTGACAGGATATTGATAAAGTTGATATTTAGTTGGATATAATATATGTTGATAAAGTACACCAGAACACTCCTAGGCGGGAAGACAGGCGTCTATCATCATCAGTTGACAAGATCCCTATGGTGTTGCCTGCCCCACTGTAGTGTATGGAATGTCAACTTGACCTACGCAGTGTTGTGTAGACATGGATGGAGTGTATAATGTGCGAATGATGATAAGGGTTCGTGTTGTTGACAAATGTTCTCTTCTCACACTCATGTATGACCGGAAGTCATCGACACCAACGACTGTGTACCTTTTCTAAAGTTTAATTGGACGTACACACTCGACAGCACAGATAGTGACAAATCACAGGTTGCCATAATACATCATAGTACAGTGGACAAATGGTCTTGCAATGTTACATGGGCACTCATGTAGAATAATGGTATAATGGACTGTCAATAGCCAAGCACTCAGTATCGCCCATACATATATCATCTGACGTCACTGACTGAGCACGTCAGCTTGTAAACAATATTTCAGATGACTTCTAAACCTAATCTCGTTTAGCAACGATTCTTCAACATAATGTTCAGCACATATTTTTCCATATAATAATATTGAACCACTAACAATGGGTTCTCATGTGTAGCAGTGATCTCTGGACTGATCAAGCGATAATACGGGCATCCCTTTTCTCTTCTTGAAAGTCCTACATGTTTTGGTTCCAAGATGGCTCCACTCGTGAACTGTCACTCACGTTTGAATACAGATAATGAATCTGTTCTAAAGTTAGTCATTCATACAACATTTCGTTGCTCTGTAGATTTGGTCATGAACAATAGACTGCATTCGACAGAATATAGTGCTGCTAGGAATCGAAGTCGTTTTTCATCGAGTCAAATATATTCTCTTAAACATTCAAATCGTAATTATCGACAATGGTGGCTTCGATCGAGAGTTCATAAGAGTATCTTTGATTACCTTGGTAGAGGGAATATGAAACTGCCATTCCTTGGCAAGATGAATAAACACTGGGGTAAAGCATACACGATAGGTCTAGACGACTATCACTTTCCCCAAAACCACTGAGATCACTTTTCAAGGCATCAAGCCGACATAGCAAAACACACACATTCCCTATCAGGACGAAGCCAAATCACCCCACTCAAGCGACACATCCGCCGAATAGCCTTTGACCTCTCTAGAGACAACAGAACATATAGTTCGACCTAGATATGTAAAGATATACAGATATAAGACAGACTTGTCCTACTCAGACAAACAATACACATAAATTCAGGCCATAGATATTCTGAAGCAAGAACAATCTATTATTACCCAAACAACGAATAAATCGCAGTAAAAATGTATTTATCCGCGGAGTTCAAGGGAAGTAACTCAATAATGACTTTCCCTTAAGCACTAAAAAATTACCTATGTATAATATTGTAAGATATCAAAGACTGCACGTAACAGTCAGTCTTACCACACCTCCCGGGAAAAAAAAAATGGAACATTTTTTTTTTTTTGAAATACATCTAGGAGCAACGTACAATAGGCTCACAACGCATGAATAATGCGCAGATGAAAATATCAGGAATACCTATAACGCCTAATATGAGGCTAAGTCGACTTATGGAGCGACTGGTGAGAATGTGTCTCATAAACTGAGAGAAATTATTTCTCTACAAGTATATTTTTCCAGGAAGGTGTCATCAAAGTATAATACAATTCTGGCAATTACACAATGCCTAAAAAATTCATATCATCACTACGTATTAGATATCTTAAATTTATGATTTATGAAGTAAAAATCATCAAAGCACAGCGGTGAATAAACATACATGAACCGCTATGTAGTGATACAATCATTATATTATTAAATTACAAATGTGTATCTATCATGATATAGAAAAGGAACTACTATAGAACTAGACATATCAAGAAGTCTAAGCCCTAATAGTTATGTGGAATCATGTGGGCATCTTGACAGAATGTCTGCCATCACATTATCTGATCCCCGAATAGCTCGCACAGAGAAATGAAAAGGTTGAAGAGCAATTGCATATCGAGTAGACCTCGAGCTCTTCAAATTCTTACTCTGTATAGCAGTAAGAGCTTTTTGGTCTGTTTCTACTATGAAATGTGCGCCTAGAAGGAATCTCTGTAGTTTGAGGATCGACCAAACCATAGCTAATAGCTCACGGTCTAAAACCGAATAATTCCTTTCTGCCGCATTAAGTTTTCTGGAAATATACATTACAGGATGCAGAGTTCCAGAGTACTCTTGCATTAGTGCCGCTCCAATCCCAGTGGATGAAGCGTCACTACGAAGAACGAATGTCTTATCTTTAGTGGGTAGCACTAAAATAGGTGGTGTTGAAAACAGTGTTTTAATCTTATCCAGAGAGCATTGGCATTCCTGAGACCAGTGGACCACATTAGGCGAACCTTTCTTTAGAAGTGTTGAGAGAGGTGCCATGATAGAGGATAGATTCTGAATGAATCTGCCATAAAATTGAATAAGACCTAACAGACTTCTCACCTGTTTTTTAGTCTTAGGGATTGAGATGTTAAGTATCTTACTAGTATTATGGTCCTCTGTCTTTAGGAAACCATGACCAACTCGGTGGCCTAGGAAAGAAATTTCGCTAAAACCAATATAGGCTTTAGAGGGTTTCGCTGTCAGGTTGTGCTCACGCAAAGTAGACAGCAATTCATCTAACCCTGAATAGTGATCTTCCCAAGTATCGCTGAAAAGACAGATGTCGTCTAGATATGCAATGACATCTGACCGATAAGATAGGATTCGGCGCATCATGCGTACGAACGTAGCTGGTGCGTTCATAAGACCGAAAGGCATAAAATTCCATTGGAACAAACCTCTAGGTGTTGAAAAAGCCGTGAGAGGTTTGGCGCGTTCAGATAAAGGAACTTGCCAATATCCCTTAGACAAATCAAGTTTAGTGAAAAAATGAGATTTGGAGAGTCGAGTAAGTAGCTCTTCCAGTAAAGGCATAGGTTCGGCATCGAACTTCGTTACTTGATTCAATTTTCGATAGTCAACGCAAAGACGTATGTTATTGTCTTTTTTACGCACAATAACCATCGGCGAAGAATACGCAGAGGTGGATGGTTCGATTATTTTCAAATCTATCATCACATCCAACTCTTTCTCGACCTGTGCTTGGAAATGTATAGGTATAGGATAAGGTCTAACCCTAATAGGAGTATGGTCAGTTAGCACAATGTCATGTTGAATGACATTAGTTTGTCCAGGGATGTCAGTGAGTACATCCTGAAATGTTTGCAACATAGTTGAAACTTGTCGCTGTTCTCCTAGAGACAAATCAGGAGAGACAGTAACGTTCTTCCATGATTCACTGGAATGAAGTGGGATCATTGGAAGAGGAAGATTTACATCTGAAAAACTTGTTTCCTCATCCTGTATCACGGACAGTGATGAGTAATGACCATGTGGTACTGGAGAATTGTCCGTTGCTTGGAAAATGGGTTGCAAATAATCCGGACGTTCATGGAATTCAGTAAGCATATTGATGTGGAAGGTTTTATGCTTCCCATCAATATCGACAATATAGTCGACATCGGAAATTTTCGATATTATATCGTACGGACCTTTCCAAGAAATAAGCAATCTGTTTTCCCTACAAGGTAGTAATACAAATGCTTTGTCACCAGGACAAAGTTGTCGTAAGCATCTCTTCTTATTGGCAAATTGCCTTGCCTTCTGTTTCGCAAATTCAGAAGAAGAAGTTGCTAATTTGCATGCTTCGATAATCTTTTGTCTCAACGCGATGACATATTCGTAGGATGACTTTGTGTCATCGTCAATATTGTCAGATGTTATGAGATCGTGAAGCAACGACATAGGGCCACGCGGACGCGCGCCAAAGACGAGTTCAAAGGGAGAAAATCCCGTATGTTCATTGGGTACCTCTCTGTAAGCGAAGAGGGCCGCAGGTAAAACTCTGTCCCAGTCTTGAGGATGATCCTCAGTTATCTTCCCCAGTAAGTTTTTAAGTGTTCTATTAAGGCGTTCGACCATACCATTAGACATTGGATGGTAGATACTACTTAAAGATCTATCTATCTGCAGGGTAGACATTACTTGAGACATGGTATCTGATATTAGTTGGGTGCCATGGTCTGACAATATCTCTCCGGGGAACCCCAGACGAGAAAATATAAGCCAAAGAGCATCTGCAATATCAGCAGTAGTAATGCTCTTCAGAGGAATAGCCTCTGGCCAACGTGTGCACATATCAACACACGTCAAGATAAACTGATGTCCTCTGGCAGACTTGATCTTAAATGGACCAATAATGTCTATGGCCATTTTTTGAAACGGCCGAATAGGAATTCCGCCGCCTGAATGGGTGCAGCATGCCGTGGACCTTTGGATTTAACTTCCTGACATACTTTACAAGATCGACAATAAATCCGTATGTCCTTGTTTACCAATGGCCAAAAGAAAGCCGCAAGGACTCTTGACTTAGTACGGGAAAAACCCATGTGTCCAGCACACTGGAGTCGTGAGCGTGCTGCAAAATTTTAACTCTCAAATTCTTGGGAACCAGGATTTGAGAATGACTTGACGTAATGGAGTCTTGAACCATACGTACAAGTACGCCATTCTTCTTTGTAATCCACGATTTACGACTTGTGTCCTTATTCGGATCACCTTTAGTTGCAAGAATGAAGAATTTCTTCAGAGTGGGATCATCTTCTTGCTGTTTTATAAACGAGTCACGAGAAATTACCAAGGGATTATCTTGGTTATGCACTTCATTATCTTCAGTAGATGAAGTTTGAGGCACATTAAGAGCCTGAGCTCTAGTGACTACAGCGTTAGCAATCTGCATGTTTTGCCTTTCCCAAGTGGAAATTTGTTGCGGAGTGCATTCCTTGACTCCATGAATGCGACCGATGATGAGGTCAGCGATCGGATTCGGAAGAAGACATGCGTGTACATCTCCTGTAAAGAAAGGAGTAGCAATCCTAATGATAGCGGTAGAGTATTTCTCTAATGTGCCGCCAAATGTTACACATTTGACTACTTGTCCAGTGGCACGGGAAGGATCTACGAGTGACTGCCTAACACCAATTGTGGTGCATCCAGAATCAAATAGCACAGAGACTGGATTGTTATTCACTAAACCCTTATGTAAGACAAGAGACCCTCTTCCATCATGCGCGACTGATGCTGGAAGAGCAGGAAGAGGATGGCCACAGCTTAAAGTAGTCACTGTGGTTGGCTCAAATAACGTTTTGCATTGGGGGCACTGAGATGCTCTCCCAAAATCAAAAGCGGCACATGCCATATTACTAGCATCATTATTATCTTTACTCTGTTTATAGGCTTCATGGGACTCTTGTTGTGCAGAGTTTGCCTGAAAATGTGGTTTATGTCTTTTGTATTGAGATCTACCTCGGTTATTATCACCTCTGTAGTTATTGTTACCTCTATTGTAACCCCTATTTGGGTTTGAGTCATAGTACCCTTGGTTACCATTATCATATTCATTATAATGAGTATCTCTGTAATTATGATCTTGTTGACTCCAAGACGGATAACCCTGATAGTTTCTATAATTACTTCCTCTACGGAAATTCCTATAATTATGACCACCCCTGTGTCGAGAGCTATCAGGTCGTCTCCAGTTCTTTGAAGAAGAACCCTGAAATGATTGGTTACCTTGGTTTTGATAACTATTATGGTTACCTTTTTTATCAAATCTGTTTTGAGGTCCCTGAAATCTGTGTGAATAATTGGGATTGTATGGTGTTGCTGAAGCAACTGGCATACTCTCCTTAATCTTAGTGTTGCCAAAAGTCACGTCGGGGTGTGCAGTGACATATTGGGAACAATATTCTTCCATTTCTTTTAGAGATTTAGGTTTACGCTCATGTATAAATTCAAGGAAAGGTTTGTTCACACATGACATAATCTTATCTCTGAGCAACAAATCCATAAGTCCTTCATACGTTTTTTTCTGTTTTGGAAAGCTCAATCCAACGATCAACTGTGAGACGTGCCTTTGCAGTGAATTCTGAGAATTCTACCCCCGTCTCAGGTACCATCGTCTTAAATAAAAGGCGATAGCCTTCCTCACTTAGCTGATATTTTTTTATCAAAGCCGCCCTAATGACATCATAATTATCCTTATCTGCTTCTCCTACAAGGCATAATCTAGTCAAAGATTCACCTTTCAAGTTTTCTGATAATTGATTAGCGTATTGTGATTTATCCACATTATGTGTACGACAAGAACGTTCAAATCTATCCAGCCAGAATGTAATATCGTCACTGGACTGATTGAACGGTGGAACCTTAACCTTGTAAGTAGAAGGTTTACCATTACCACTAGATGCCTGATTAACATTACTCATACTTGTCAATCTCAATTTCTCCAACTCAAATTCATGTTCTCTTATTGCTTTTTTTCTCTTCAGCATCTAATCTTTTTTGTTCAGCCTCCCTGTCTAATCTTTTTTGTTCAGCCGCAGCTTCTCTTTCCAATTTTTTTTGTTCAGCTTCACTGTCTAATCTTTTTTGTTCAGCCGCAGCTTCTCTTTCCAATTTTTTTTTTGTTCAGCTTCCCTGTCTAATCTTTTTTGTTCAGCTTCACTGTCTAATCTTTTTTGTTCAGCTTCACTGTCTAATCTTTTTTGTTCAGCCGCAGCTTCTCTTTCCAATTTTTTTTGTTCAGCTTCAAATCTCCTTTCCTCTACCTGCATCTGCAATTTCTTTTGTTCAGCAGCAGCCTCAGCTTCTTTTTCTAATCTTTTCTCTTCCGCCATAGCTTTTCTTTCTTCTGCAGCTAATCTTTTCTCTTCTGCAGCTAATGCTTTGTCATATTGAGCAACTGCCCATTGTTCTAATTGTTGACCAGTCTTATCAAGAGCTTTCCCTTGAGTAATGAAATAATCTAGAGTAGACATGATGCCTAACAATAATACTAATCACCTGAATCAATAATAATACCCCAAGTTCTCAATGACCTGATTAATCAGTATACTATCCCAATATCTGTGGGTCACAAGCCTTTAATAAGGTCTTGTATAATAGTAATAATAATCAGGTACTGGTCTATACCATAATCCAAGTGCAGTGCACAGGCAATTGTGTCTTATGAAATATACCCATATAAAACATATGTCAACCAACAGAATACATAAAGTACAAATAGGACTGACAATACAAGAACGTTTGCAGAAATCAAAATAAATCAAATAGGGAAATCAATGAAGATAATCACTGAATCTGCAAAGAATAACAACACAAATGACGTCACAATATATGAATATAAATTATGAATAGAACTGAAAGATAGAAAAGGTTAGACCAACAAATTACAAACAAATCAAAACAAAACTAAAGAACAAAGAAATATTACAAAAATAACAATAATTACAGACTTCACAGCTAACACAAAAGCAACAGTTGTCGCAGCAAATTTTCAATCAAGAAAATTGCACCTATAGAAAACGCCCACAACGGACCCTCTATGACGTGGGATACTCTGTTGTGAGGACGCCGCCCAACCTTAAACACAACCCGCTGACATAGAAACTAACATACTATACAAACAAATAACATGTAAACATAAATATATATAAATTATGTGTATGATAGTATGCGTTGCAAAATAGGCTCAGTCTTACAGTAATGGCAAAGTTATTTTTCATGAAAACAAACAAACTGCCACTTTATTCAATTAAACATTCTGGCCTTAAATATTAAAGTTCATATATGGCAAACAAGAAGATCCAACGATGAAACCAGGACTTCTTAGTTCACAAATACTGTCTTTCTGTTAACACTGACAAGAATTGATCCAACTGTTCTGTGAAACTCTATAATGTCTAATGTAAAAAATGTCAACAACGCTGACCTACATACTGCATTCACTTGACAGGTCACGTGACGAAGCGTTGACAAAGAGCAAACCAATACTGCAAGTGTGTCGTATCAGCCACAGGAAACGGTCTGGTATCAGTAATCTGTTGACTTCTGAATTTCTGCGAGGTCAAACCCAGAAAGCTGGTCCACCAGTTGATAAAGTTGATATTTAGTTGGATATAATATATGTTGATAAAGTACACCAGAACACTCCTAGGCGGGAAGACAGGCGTCTATCATCATCAGTTGACAAGATCCCTATGGTGTTGCCTGCCCCACTGTAGTGTATGGAATGTCAACTTGACCTACGCAGTGTTGTGTAGACATGGATGGAGTGTATAATGTGCGAATGATGATAAGGGTTCGTGTTGTTGACAAATGTTCTCTTCTCACACTCATGTATGACCGGAAGTCATCGACACCAACGACTGTGTACCTTTTCTAAAGTTTAATTGGACGTACACACTCGACAGCACAGATAGTGACAAATCACAGGTTGCCATAATACATCATAGTACAGTGGACAAATGGTCTTGCAATGTTACATGGGCACTCATGTAGAATAATGGTATAATGGACTGTCAATAGCCAAGCACTCAGTATCGCCCATACATATATCATCTGACGTCACTGACTGAGCACGTCAGCTTGTAAACAATATTTCAGATGACTTCTAAACCTAATCTCGTTTAGCAACGATTCTTCAACATAATGTTCAGCACATATTTTTCCATATAATAATATTGAACCACTAACAATGGGTTCTCATGTGTAGCAGTGATCTCTGGACTGATCAAGCGATAATACGGGCATCCCTTTTCTCTTCTTGAAAGTCCTACATGTTTTGGTTCCAAGATGGCTCCACTCGTGAACTGTCACTCACGTTTGAATACAGATAATGAATCTGTTCTAAAGTTAGTCATTCATACAACATTTCGTTGCTCTGTAGATTTGGTCATGAACAATAGACTGCATTCGACAGAATATAGTGCTGCTAGGAATCGAAGTCGTTTTTCATCGAGTAAAATATATTCTCTTAAACATTCAAATCGTAATTATCGACAATGGTGGCTTCGATCGAGAGTTCATAAGAGTATCTTTGATTACCTTGGTAGAGGGAATATGAAACTGCCATTCCTTGGCAAGATGAATAAACACTGGGGTAAAGCATACACGATAGGTCTAGACGACTATCACTTTCCCCAAAACCACTGAGATCACTTTTCAAGGCATCAAGCCGACATAGCAAAACACACACATTCCCTATCAGGACGAAGCCAAATCACCCCACTCAAGCGACACATCCGCCGAATAGCCTTTGACCTCTCTAGAGACAACAGAACATATAGTTCGACCTAGATATGTAAAGATATACAGATATAAGACAGACTTGTCCTACTCAGACAAACAATACACATAAATTCAGGCCATAGATATTCTGAAGCAAGAACAATCTATTATTACCCAAACAACGAATAAATCGCAGTAAAAATGTATTTATCCGCGGAGTTCAAGGGAAGTAACTCAATAATGACTTTCCCTTAAGCACTAAAAAATTACCTATGTATAATATTGTAAGATATCAAAGACTGCACGTAACAGATATCACCTTGTCTTACACCAGTGGTGGTCCTGAACTCTTCTGACTTATGGTTTGCCGTCCTCACATAATTTCTGCAAGACTTGTAGAAGCTCTGTATATCATGAATCAGAGGTGCTGGAATGTTCTTCCTTACCAAACTGTCCCAAAGTTTGCTCCAGGGGACCCTGTCAAATGCCTTTTCCATATCTATGAAACAAAGATGGATCTCACTCTTATACTCAAGGGCCTTTTTACTCAGCTGTCTGAGTGTGAAGATTAGGTCTTGAGTACTTCGGTTAGCTCGGAATCCGCACTGGACCTCATCCAATTGTGGCTCAGCTAGGCGTCGGAGTCTCTGCTCTAGGATTCTAGAGTAGATTTTACCAGGGACACTGAGAAGGGATATGCCTCTATGGTTTCCACATTGTTGATTGTCACCCTTTTTGAAAATTGGTGTTATGATGGCAATCTCCCAATCCTTTGGTATGGTCTTGTTGCACCACGCTGCCTGTAGGACTCTTAAGAGTAATAGGTCGCCTGACAGACCTGACTTCTGAATGGGTTTGCCAGAATGGGCAGGGACATAATGATGCCTCAATTGTGGGCTATGGACACAATTTATTTTGGCTGGCACTCTTGGAAGAACGCCACCAACTCGGTTGAGCACGACGACAACACTTTGTCTCGTAGCATCAAGTCTAGGAAGCCACCATAGTCCTTATCAATCCCCTCCATCTCAATCCATCTGTTGAGCAGAAGTTTTATCTTCGAGAAAAAAATCCTCGAAGTCTTGGTCTGCGCTTGGCATCGCGTTTTTAAAACGCATCCGGTACCCGTCAGCAGTCAGACGGAACTTCCGGAGCATCCTTTCCTTTACTTTGTCGTAATCGGCCCTTTCTTCTAGCGAGAGGCTATAGAAAGTCTCCATCGCAGGCCCCACTAGCAGCGTGGATAACAGAGATGGCCACTGATCCCTGTCAGCTTTCCAGGCCACGCATTCGGCCTCGAATCTCTCAAGGAAAAACCTAAACTGTCGATCTTATCATTACAATTCGGCAGACGCAACCTAAAGGGTCGATGGGACCCCCCCAGGAGTCGAGTTCTGACCACTCGCGCCCACTTCCAGTCTCTTTAATTGTATTTCCTTATCCATCCCCATTCTCTCCTTCTCTAATTCTAACTCTCTTTCCATCTTGTTTTCTTTAAATTCTCTATCTTCTCTCATCTTCTTTTTTTGCAATTCGAATTCTCTTCTTTTTAACTCTAGCTGTTCAGCTCGAGCATCCCTTAAGGCATGTTATAGATTCTTACTATGCATCTACTACACCGTATGTACTGTAAACACGTCACTTATCACAACAGATACCTCCTCTCTGCTTACAAAGTATGCAGTAACGATAGTCAATAGTAATGTCACTTCTGAAATTTACAAATATCTATGCATGTAAGTATATAACACCTCACCTCTCACTGTATACACATAATCCACTTTACCTCTTATGGTATAACTATGGTCCTACTTTGCCACTTGGCTCCTGTCTCCTTACTTTGAAAATTTAGTCCTTCCGACAACTTAGTCTTTGTGATAAACTCAAAGTCCCTTACACTTGTCGACAGTTGTATAACAACAGCTGATGATACTTCCTGGTGCTATGACACCACTGTACCAACTTGACAATAAATCAGCTTTTTCACCAAAGCCTGATATTGGCATCCACACTGATGCTATACTCAGATATAATTCAATTCTCAATATTCTATCTTATATAAATGCTTAAATTGGCAAAATAAGCACTCATCATCATCTCAGCCCGTAACCGGTCATGGGTCGTAGGGGTGCCATGGTGGAAGCATCAGCAGACAGGGTCCTCCACTGCTCTCTATCCTCAGCAATGCGTACAAGTGTGGAAAAACCGTGTCCTGCCCATTCTTTGATGTTATCAGCCCAGGATTTTCTCTGCCTTCCTCTTCTCCGTTTACCTTCGACTGTTCCCTGAAGGATCGTTTTCGAAAGGGAGTCATGACGAATTACATGCCCAAACCAGGCAAGCTTTCGACGTTTCACTGTTGACAAAAGTGGTTCTTGGTGGCCTGCATAGGTGTTTATCTTCTCTCTAACATAGACATTTGTTTTGTGCTCTTTATAGCAAATGCGCAAAATTCTTCTATAACATTTATGCTCGAAAGCCTGAATCCTTCGCTCCGTATCTGCAGTGAGTGTCCAGCTCTCACACCCATACAAGAGAATAGATAATACAAGTGATTTGTATAATTTGATCTTCACAGGAAAACTGATGTTACTTTTCCAGATCACATTCAACCTTGTCATGGCAGCTGAGGCCATCTCAAGTCTTGTCAAGCACTACACAGATGAAAAGACACACACCACACACTACGAAAACAAAAAATCCCAGTCACGAGGAATAAGATGGCAGACAAAGTTGAGCAGAGGTAGATCAGTATATACAATGCGTGACTGTAAATGAACGAAAACAAGGGATACCTGTAAACTAATTTACAATATAGTAAGATGGAACGAGAGAACATACCACTTAAACACAACACAAGAATTACTGAATGTGCAAGACAATGTAAATACAAACTACACCAATACACCTAACACCAACAGGGCTTGGAATGTTAAGTAGGGCGGTCGCAGGAAAACCGTCTGCCTTACTCCATCACTAAACATACACAGCCACCCCCTAGAAAGAAATCAGTCTTATTAAATCTTTTCCCACAAGTAGGAGCTGAATGAATTAAACTCGCCACCCGTCCACCCCTGAATACACAAATATAATATTACACAATAGATTAAACAACAACTAACTTAACAATGAAGTGCTGAGAGCTATCTCCTTCACCAGGCACTTTCAAATCACTCTCAACAAATGAAACTACATAACATATAACCAATAATCATAGAATAACATGTCAAAGGCTTTACTGTGTAAATAATACCAATGACCCCAAGTAATAGGAAATAGAGTGAAAGATCCCACAAAACTAACTAACACCATATAAACATCCAGACTAAGTTCTACAAAGAAAGCAGGGAAAAAGAACAGAACAAAATGAAAGAAAAACAACAACAAAACACTAAGCAAGCTTCAAGAAGCAAATAAAGAAACAGAACTATCCCCCTACTCTAAAAGATCAAACTATACGATAAATAGTATCAGATTGATAGACAGAAAAGAAAATTTAGAATTTAGAGGAAAACAAGAAAACATAAATATAACAAATGGTACAACGGTTTACAACCAACGAAAAACTTAACTGAAGCTCCAGAAACGCTTGAACCCCGTACCTCCTCAGCATTGGTGATGAAAATGAAGACGGAACTAACGTAACTTACACTTGCAACATCCACGGCAAAATATAGGTCGAGAAAATCAGACTTCTCCGTAAGTCTGTGTGCCAGCTAATAACATTAGTGTCCTTTGGCACGGTACAGTACCCAATATCAAGGTGAATAAACTGTTCTAAACGGTGCTATCACAGCACTGTCCACAATAGGATAATAATACGATTATGTCCAATATCACGACTGAATGTTTCCACGAATGTTCGCACGAATGGCCAGCTGCACAAGTCAATGTGCCCGATTCTAACGTACTGTCTTTTGGTACTATGATACATCAGGATAATTATGTCCCCGTACAAAACACTCCACTGTACTACACTTCAGGAATCCAGCAGACTTCACGATAGAGTACTCTGGAACCATACAGACCAGCCGGCTTCGCACTTCAGGACAGTAACTTTAGTAACATACAAGTCTCAGCACACTGGACCGTTGTCTACACCTACAGCGCAGGTTGGTAGCAAAACATGGACACCGTCCGTCACAGTCTATTGCACAGGAACACACGGTGTCACCACCGCCAAGGTTGACTGCAGCACAGGAACATACGCAAGAAGGTAGCAGCAAGAGTTCGGCTGAATAGCTACTTCATGTGGCGGGACCAGGACAACTCGCCTACAGCCAAAACACCCTTACACACTCGTAGACCTATGTAAACTTAAAAGCTCACAAAGGTACTCCACAACAACTCCTAACCCTTCTAAGGTAACACTCAACGTCACAATGTATCAATCAGGATAGCGCAACAACCGAAGTCGTCTCCCTGCCCTGTTGAACACGTAACTTTACTCCGCAAGGAGTCCCGAATGTTACCAAGAAATCGAGAAGACTACCTTGTAATATGTCTACTGACAGTCCGACACCAACTGCACTGTATTTCATCACACTTGACACATATTCTAACAATCCTAGCCACACTAGCATCGAAATTAACTTGCAACACCGCGTCAACCCGAATAAAAAAAAGTTAGTTGCTTATCCTTTACAGGACGTGGCAATCAACCCCAGCTTTTATTGGCTGTTTTTTTATTTTTCTAGGCAATATTTTCATTCAGTAGTTTGCTATTGCTTTCTGAACGGTACGGCGCTTATACCATTGTTAAAAATCCACACAAAGCGGTCTGCTACCAAACCGCCTGCAGCAGGTTTCGAACCTGATATATCTGGATTATGAAACTGCGTTCATATCCATTAGGCCACAGACGCCGACCAACCCCAATAACAATGTTAAAATATTATCTGAACTGACACCAACAACCTTACACTGTGACCTGAAAAAACTGGGTTACATACCCCGACGCGTCACACTTGACCGACCACAGTTCACAGCTACTGACTGACAAACACACTGACATGAAGCTGGACAATCGAAAATACTCACTATCGTGACTTCGTACACATGAAGGCGCCAACACACTGTGACTAACACCTTCTAACACTATGTATGCATCCTAAGCTCTGGCTTTATAATGAACATTTAGGCCCCATGGCCTTTTAAAGAATAGGACGAACCACCCAGATGTCAACTACCAATTTATGCTGTGGATTTAATAATGACACTAATTTAATACTTGGCTTGCCTCGACAGGAGACGACCACAACGTATAATGGCTGACAATAAGAAAGTGAACACCTTTCTACAGGACTTTCTATTTAATAAAGAACTGCACACAGTATAGCCATACACGGCTAACAACAGTATGAAATACACATGACAATGCCGAGATACTTGTCTAAATAAATTTAACAGATTAATCTCATACATAACAGTATAACAGTGGTATCCAAACTCTGTACTGAAAATCGCTCACTATGGCGAACCAAAAACTACAACAATAGAAAACTCAATCCACTGGCAAATTATACACGATGGCCAGACAATAATATCACTGGACACTAAACCACTCCAGAATTATAATTATTTCGATCAGAATAAACCACTATAGCAAACTCTCGGCAATAATCCATATTCAACGGACAGGGAAACCCAAAACCGTCCGTCTCGGACAAGCCAGAAAACTCTCTCTCTCTCTCTCTCTCTCTCTTTCCCGCTTAATCTTTTTTCCGACTTCCGTCCTCTCACGTGACTCAGTCGTTTTTCAAAAGTTATCAGGGTTGCCAAAACTCGCTGATAACGATGTCACCAACTTAGTTTTTCTGCCACCAGAAAATACGCCGTGACACTTGGACAGGTAGCCCGATGCTACTACACGATGAATTGCGGAGATGGTCCTTTAATCACCCATAATGCAGTCTGTTATGCTTTTCAGGTCAGAAGCTTTTGTTGTGTCTGTCTCGCATAAGAAATCTGAAACATGTGCAAATTATAGTGTCTGTTTCTTACCACCGACGACGACCTTCCAATGATGACGGGCCACTACAGATCAGAATACTCATTTAGACAACACAGCCCATGAGGCCGTGATCATGTCAATCAAAGAATCAAAGAAAAATATCTTTCATTAATAAAATACATCAGTCGACAATAAATATAATTTACACATTTTTCTAAATTCTGTCATGATTACTTCCATTGGTTTTAAGTTTGATCAAAAGTTATTTCCCTTTATATATTACATCAACGAAATATTAAATTGAACGAAGAAATGAATGAAGCGAAGAGGCAGTTGAAGAAGAAGACAACTAACTCTTTGGCATCCCGCGATATAATCTAAGCCCTGAAAAGTACTGTAACCTCTTATAGCTATATAGTATTGCACAGTCCTCACAAGGACTTCTAGCTGCGTCATACGTTTCAGGATTGTTTAGGTTATATTCAGTTTGGGAACCAGATTCAGTTTTCAGCACAGTGTTTAGTGTAATAAGATTTAGAAATCAGCAGGTAATTCAAAGTCAATGCTAACGTTAATATTAAATATTACAGCAATTTAAATACGAGTAACATCAAAATACTTGTAACCCACAGATTAATATAAGTTTAACACACCCTTCAGACACAGTATTATGGATCTGAGCTTATCACACAAGCAATTTAGCATTGCTATTCTCAGCTATGAGTAGAGGCTGTGTGGCATCGAAAGCGTGTGCCTGTTCGCTGGACGTCTTTTCGGTTTCGAAATTTTGAGAGTTCAGAATTGAATCTGAGCGAAGTTATATACCCAACCTAGATAGTGTCATTGACCAGGATTTCGACTGAATAACCTGAACTGCTCATGAGATAAGCCTTCTGTGGATGGGAAAGAGCGAAGCTCCCGACCGGGTTGGAAGGAAAGTCAACAGACTCCTCAGACTTTCAATGACATTTCAATGGGCCGAAGGGCTGAAAGACCAAATGCCGCTGGTTACAAAAAATAACACCCAACCTAGACCTAACCTTTCTGTGACAGATTATGAGAATAGATTTCTTATATCTATTTTATTATCCTAACTTCTCTTTTATCTGATTTCCCTACGTATTTTTCAGTTAACTTTTACCCTCTTTCATTCAGAGATCTGTCTCTTTTTCTAATTTAGCACGCATAAGTTTATTGCGGGTCGCTATTCTCTTTGATGGATGTTCACCAGCAGACGTAATTAGAAACGTGAGCGTGTTTCATTTAATTTTAAACGTCAGTGATCGAGAAATGGCGGTAATGAGATCAGACAGTGATAATAAGGGAGACAATTGTTTATTACCTTTCCCTGATCTGTTCGCCTGTAGTTAATTATTCACGGTGAAAGAATCTGAGATCAAGAACGGGCTCGCTATATTCGTTTATGATCAAGTCTGCAGGCAGTAAATAGTGTGATCTTGTAAGTCGAGGCAATCTCGCACGGGTCTGGTCAATTACGCTACGCCTGATCTAAAGAGAGTGAGATGGCAAATAATATGTAGATTTCTTTTAATCTAGAATTTGACCAGAGATATTTCCCGTAGGTGCCAACATCTGGCAGAGTGTTCTGGTTTCGGTTTTTAGTGGTAATATGGCTTTGAATTCACGTATTTTCCCCAGATCTAACCGTAGGTGTTAAAAGTAATTAGTCGAGCCATCTTCTGAAGTTTTAAGCTATAAACTCCAGCAGTTTAAACTTTATTCATTCAGTACTTCACAGATCTTAAAGACAGCTAGCTTCGATTCTAGAATTCTTTGCATTAAGTGAAGTTCTCAGTTTTCATTGGAGAGAGTCTAGTAGTATTCTGTTTGGAGGTAATAATATCGCTAGTAATTTTTGAGTGATTTAAGTGGTGAATTCGTCAATTATATTTCACTAGATTTTCTGTGCGGAGTGTTTACTAGATAGGTTCGTCATTTATATTTCTCTAGTTTACTGTGTTACAGTGGATAGCCGAATAAATAATTGTCGTAGATTTGCGATAGGTGAATTAAGACTTGGTTTGGTCCCTTCTGAATAGCAATAGAAACAAGTGGGAGATGATAAACTAGAAATAGATTTCACGAGTGAGATGGAGGAAATATATTAGAGTCGGTCTCTGACCCTCGAGATGATTTCTCTCGGTCAGCCTATCATCTACAACAGATTAAGATTTGTCAGACCGTCTAGTATAATATATATTAATATATATACCTCACATACACACCCACATAAGTGAATACAATAGACACACAGACGTGAAACTATGACAATGGAAAAATAGATAATTGGGAACGAACTGACCGACACACTGGAATAAGTTTATGTCAATTTTAATTATCATAATAAAATTCCATCACCACACATAAAAGTACATCAAACATATACACATAGTCATAAAGTCAATGAATTGCTACAAGAATGATAGACCCATTGGTATGATCCTTTCCCTCGATGTATAGCCTACAGTCCTGTTAGAAGAAAAGTGTTCGCCCCAAAGAGTCACGGATACATCTGCTGTAGTCTAATGATTTCCATTTAAAGGTATGAACAGACTTTGATACTCTAATCTATCCTAAGGAAAATATTGTTAGCAACGAAAAACTTGCATAAAGAAATAAAACGTGGGTGAAATTTGGTATACCATAAAAGAGTCACTCGTTCCTGCTTTCTCTCTGTTCATTCATCAGGGCCCTGACATACATTCTTACCTACAATCGTGCTGTTGTTCGCCGTCTGGCGCAAACTTTAGGACAGCCACACACTTTAATCTGTCTTTCTTTTAATGAAGCGGATCCCAGCTCTGCAGATTTTGGGTTCATTCAAAGTTCCGGGAAGCGTCCTCTTCACGCGAATATTTTTCAGACCAAGGTTAGTGTCACTTGAATCACGAGGTAAGAATTAGTTTTAAGCGGGCTCACAGTGTCAGAATCCCGAGGTTTCCACTACTTAGGAAAAATGTCAGGTTTGTAAATTCGATCAAAGGTAAAATTCTTGGTCACACCACAATTTGTCAACAATGTCGGTAAGGTTATTGATTGTAATATTTTACTTGCCACACGGGCTGAAATGTACTTGAAGTTTTTTCTCAGGAAGAATTAAGTCTGGCTCGATAAACCCGTTACTTCATTAAATCTTAAAGTTCATGTATTGGGTACTCTGTCGTTCTGGAAGCCAACGCAATGCCAGACAGGTTTTACTTTATACAAGGTACACCCAAGTCTTTAAGAAAAAAAATGTTTTTGTTCTTCACAGATATTTCTCAGTACTTAAACGCTGGCAAAGTTGGGCTACCCCAGTTTCACTGAATAAAGAGAAAACAACATATAAAATACTTATACATACTATTCCTCGGTTATAATTTACATGATAAACTGCAAGCGTAGAGCTGGTCTTATCGTTTAAATTCCCGTGAAATAAGTTATATTAATAAAATCAATCATCATGAATTAGAAACACATACGTATTTCGTCAATACTCAATGATGAATCAGTGCAGTTATAAGTTAGTTTAAAATATTCTCTACTGATTACTTGCAATTTAATAAAATTTATTTATAGCTGCATGAGTTTAAGCTAGAAATTATAATTTATTTTGCTTTCCACTGAAACACGTCAGCAAGAGAATATAACAGACTTACAATTAATTACTTCTGCACAGAAATCTAACAAGTAAAATGAAATAAGCGATTTTGACTAAAACACTCAACACTCCTAGATATATGTATATTACCTCCACACAGAACTACTGGCGATCGCACAAACTAAGAATTATACGCTGATAAATATTTGAAGTCTAGAAGCTCGGCAAATTGTCGAAACAAACTGAGAAACTTCGCTATACAGCTTATTCTTTTACACGAGCGACCTGTCTACTGCGAATATGGAGAACTGAATGAAGTCAAGTTTAAACTCCGGGTAAGATATCTGAAAACCCGACAAAGGATCCCACGTTATTTCGAAAATCCGAAAATAGTCTCCCCTTCCCATCTTAACACTTCACATTCCTTTACACGCTGGCCATAACTGCCAAAACGTGTCTTCACACCTCACGACGACATGTCTCATTTCTGAGCTATGCATGAGGGCGCCGTTCACACCTCACGCCGAGAAACTCCGAAAAAAAAACTCGTCTCAGCTTGAAAATGTAGACAAATGTCTGCTCTCTATGTCTGACGAGGCGGATTCTCACACTATTTCGTCACATCCAGAGACTGACATATTATGCAATAAAATGCGTTTCTAAATGAGAAAAGAAACAGGCGAAAGTTTGAATGGGAAAATAATATTTAGTCGCAAACGAACGAATGCGAAAAACAGGAAAAGGATAAAAGAGCGATAATAAAGTAGAGGACACGGGTAGAAAAGAAAAGAATATAGAAAATTTATTGATCATAAATCTCTATTCGACAATAATAATTTCTAGCTACACACATCCAGCTATAAATTGATTTAATTAACTGCTAGTAACCAGTCAGAGAATATTTTAACCAACTGGTAAATGCACTGATCATTATGAGTATTGACGAAATATGTATGTATTTCTAATTTATGATAATAAGATTTTTTTTTAATGACTAGAATTTATTTCACGGAAGTTGAGAAACTGAGCTTGAGACAGGTTTAATAACCGAAGTGAAAATGAGCTTGTATTGTGTCTACTAATGGTTCAGTAAGTGTTTTTTTTTTTTTTAACCGAACCCTAAAAACCTAAAAGCGGCTTTATGAGTTTTTTAACGCGAGAACAATTTTGGTAGGATAGGATCTGCATTATACTATTGTGGTTAGAGTAAGTAAGTTTTTATTTCACGGAAGTTTTAAACGATGAGACAAGCTCTGAGCTTGTAGTTCTAATTTCAGGTTTAATAACCGAAGTGAAAATGTTACATTTTTACGCGAGGTAGGATAGGATTGTGTATACTATTGTGGTTAAGTAAGTGTTTTTTCTCTTTTTACACAGTATTGGGTCAACCCTAAACCTACCAGCGGCTTTCCATGAGTGTATGAGAATAACCACACGATAGAACAATTTTGAGTACTTAATACTTGGGTTTCCAAGGTAAACCTGTTTGGCATTGTGTGTGCACCCAGAAGGAGACAGAGTACCAACCCACAGAACTTTAAGACTAAATACTGTAACTGGGCCTATAGATCCAGAATCATATTTCTTTCCCAAATCTCATTTACATTCAGCCCGAAAGTGGTGCATATTACAAACATTAACTTTCCCGACGTTTGATCATTTGTGGTGTACCAAAGAAGTTTATACTGAGAGAAGTTACCGACCTGACATTTCCGAAGTACTGGACATCTCAAGAATTCTGACACTGTGAGCCCTGTGGCATCTCTTACCTGAACTGATTTCTAGCGACATAAACAGTAATAATATAAACAGTGAAGATAACGCTCCCCGGAGTCTTGGAATTAACCGGTCACTGTAGAGCTGGGGTTGTCTTTGCTACCAGAACATTGAATGTGCTGTGCGTGTATGTCCTAACGATTGCGCCAGAAGGTGATATCAAGTTTGTAGGTAAGAACGAAAGCCAGTGGCCACTGTTTCTTGAGTAGAACGAAAGCAGGAACGAGTGATTCTTTCATTGTATTATTCTGACACCCACTTTGTATTTTGTTATGCAAGTGTTGTTAATGCTGTCCCTCGTAGAATAGATTAACGTATAAACTCTGTTCTTTACTTTAGAGGGAAATCCTAGACCATAGTGTATAACCCTTTGATTTTTTTTAAGAGGGTTAATAACTGTTCTTTCTAACGGGATTCTTGTCTCAACAGAAGGAGGGAGGATTACATCTATGAGTCAAACTCTTTATTAATTCATTAACCTATGTCTCTTGTATTTGATTTGATAGTCATAATTATTTGCTGTTGTGAAGTTCTTTAAGATAAATAAAATTTACATAAACTTTATTCACGTGTGTCGGTCAGCTCGTCCAAACATATACATATTTGATTGATATAGTTTTTTCACGTCTGTGCGTCTAACTGTCGTCACTTATGTGTGTGTGTGTGTATGTGAGTGGTTGATATATATATATTCGTAGACTGTCTGACTAAAAGTTCTGTTGTAGAGATAGGCGGAACGAGAGAAGTTTTTTTCTCGAGTTTCAGGGACAGACTCTACTTATTTTCCACCATCTCACTCGTGAAAAATCTTTTTCTATATTATGTCTCACTGAGTCACCACATGTTCTAGTCTATTTAGAAGGGACCAATCTATGTCTTAATCCCCTATCGAAAGTCTACGACACTTTCCCTTCTCGGAGATCCGCGCTTGAGTTCACTTTTATGCTAGCAACTTTCGTTGGATTTCGAGGCTTTGTGCTAATTTTCAGAAAAAAATTGCAATTTTCTTGTTGGATAATGATTTTTTAATCCAATAGTTATGTGTATTTATAGTTATTGTTCAATTCCCAAAAAGAATTATCTCGTTCGGAGCATTAATCAGAAAGTTAAAGCAGAATTACTTGTGAATGATTCGTAGTTTGTCATTATATAACGTGGCAATTCCAGAGGGCCTCGCCCATTTCGCCACACACACACACACATCAATGTGTGTGTGTGTGGTTTGGCCTTGTATATATATATATATATATATATATATATATATATATATATATATATATATATATATATATATATATATATATATATATATCTCAGATTTCATAGGGTGCCATTTTTGTATTTGCCCTGGGCGCCACCAACCCTAGTTACACCTCTGCACATACACATACACAGTAATAAAGAAAAAGACAGCAAAACAAAGCCAAATAAACAAGAAAAGATAAAAGAACATCTATTATTTGAAGTCAACAATTTTATTTGCTCTGTGTAGCTTTTACAAAGCAAGTTCAAGTGTGTACGTTTCACTTCTCTATCCAGAGGTCAGAGTTCACAAACAAAATGTCTGCTCATCATCATAGTGAGACATTTACTTACGACCTTGAGGAACTAAAAGTATAATACAAAAGTGTTACCATGACAACTTGGACCAATCAGAGTCAAGTAATTATTAACTTCACATGTATTTGAACTTTTAATATTGGCAGGTCAGGAAGTTAGATAGATAGATAGATAGATAGATAGATAGATAGATAGATAGATAGATAGATAGATAGATAGATAGATAGATAGATAGATAGATAGATAGATAGACAGACAGACAGACAGACAGGCAGACAGACAGACAGACAGACAGACAGACAGACAGACAGAGACAGACAGACAGACAGACAGATAGATAGATAGATAGATAGATAGATAGATAGATAGATAGATAGATAGATAGATAGATAGATAGATAGATAGATAGATAGATAGATAGATAGATAGATAGATAGATAGATAGATAGATAGAACGAACTTTATTTTCGAAGGGTTAAGAATTGGGCGCGCAGTCCCGTCTTACATTCTGCCCTTCCACTCTCATTTATCTTGCATACTATATCCTTTCATTCCCACATGATACTTTAAGCATTAATTTAAAGGCATGCACCATTATAAAGTTAACATAACACCATTCATTTAAAGTATGCAATCATAATAAAAAAATGAGTAGGTTTGTTCTTTTAAAACAAACAAGATATTAATTGGGGAAAAAAGTAATAATAAAATAAAATAAACAAAACAATAAATAAAAATAAATAATTATGTATACCGACACTCACACATGCGGTCAAACCGTCTACAATTAATCTGTATTTTCGAATGCATCATCAATCACACTGACAAACAACATTTTTCTTTCTTATATAAGAATAAGTGTTCTTAGGTCAGTTTCTTGCGCTGATTTCAAATCTGAAATCCGTTTATCTCTATCACGTCGGGTTCTTAAGATATTTGTGAATAAATATATTTTTGGGAAACCGTTATTTGCTCCGTTTCATTTTTACTATATAACTTATTAAAAATTAATAAAAAGCAACATAATTCTACTTTTTATACTGCTAAAAGATGCATGACATATGTTACGCGATTTTTCGAATAGTTACTGTATTTTGAAATAATTCTGAGCAAAATATGGCTTCTAGAAGTTGTAGAAATTCGGCTGATCTGTTCTGTTACGTGTGCGGATATTTTACCGATGGTGTTGACCAGAAAAATTTTACACCATTACTAAAGAAAGCATATGAATTTTATTTCGATTCGAAAGTTGATGATGCAAATAAATCTTGGAAGCCAAATGCAGTTTGTTCAATACATTGGCAGGTTGGTTACGAAAATCGCCGAAGCATAAGTCGATTCCTTTTGGAGTGCCAGTAATATGGCGTGAACATACTGATTGTTACTTCTGCTTGACAAATATCCATGGTTTCACTTTTAAAACTAGAAAGTCTGTGGTTTATTCAAATATTGAATTGGTTTCGAAATCAGTGCCTCATGATCCAATCACGTGTCCGATCCAAGTACCACCAGAACAATATCCGTTGGACGTGAATGAACCATCAGAAAGTGATAGTTTACCTGCTTTAGAAACTAATTCTGACTCAGATTACATACCGGTGAATGATGGTGTTTACTTAATTAACCATTCAGAACTTTCAGATCTAATACGTGATCTCGCTCTTACCAAAGGACAAGCGGAATTACTCGCTTCGCGACTCAAAGAATGGAATCTTTTAGCGCCCAATACTCCGATATCTAAATTTCGTCATAGACACAGAGAACTTGTTCAATACTTTGAGATGGATGATGACATTTGCTATTGCAAAGATGTAAACGGTCATGAGCACATAGTCAACGAATGGCGATTTTTCATCGATTCTTCCAAGACTAGTCTAAAAGCCGTGTTATTGCATAACAGAAATTTATTTTCATCAATTCCAGTCGCCTACTCTGTTCATATGAAAGAAACTTATGACAATATGGCTATACGTTTGGAAAAAATAAAGTTAACAAAGACAGCTTCATTTTACCACTGTTACATATAAAGTTGGGGCTCATGAAGAGTTTTGTAAAAGCGTTAGATAAAACGAGCAAAGCTTTCACTTATCTTCGAGAAAAGTTTCCGCAAGTTAGCGATGCAAAGATAAAGGAAGATATCTTTGTAGGACCTCAGATTAGGAAAGTTATTGCAGACAAACAATTCGAGAACTTGTTACATGGTAGTGAACGTCGCGCATGGATGGCATTCAAATCGATCGTCGATAACTTTCTGGGAAATCACAAATCTGTCGACTATGTTGCATATTGTTAAGCAGTGCATAGATGCATACAGAATTATGGGCTGTAACATGTCCCTCAAAATCCATTTGCTCGATTCGCATCTTGACTTTTTCCCTGACAACCTTGGCGAAGTCAGCGATGAACATGGAGAACGATTCCATCAAGATATCGCCGTAACGGAGTCACGTTATCAAGGACGGTGGAGTGTGACCATGCTTGCCGATTATTGTTGGATGCTTCATCGCGATGTACCACATGCCATTCACCGACGAAAGTCGACTGCAAAGAAATTCAAGCCTACATAACTGTTATACTTCTTGTACGAATGATGTTGTAATACTGTATGCGTTGTTAAAAAACTTCAATTCCGTATTTCTAGAGATCCCGACCTGATAGAGAAAAACGGTTTGCAGATTTAAAAACAGCGCATTAAAATTGACCAGAAAAACATAGAAATGTTAGAGAAAGAAAAAAAAAGTTTTTTTTTGTTAGTCAGTGTCATCAATACAGAAATTACATAAACACATTCTCGCTTATATCCATACATTCTTGGTGGAAAATGAAATAATAATAATAACACTTTCTTACGCACTTCTGTGGCAGGTAAAGTCTTTGAGCAGTTAAAGAAAAAATATGTAATATCTGCTTATTCTCATATACATCATCCCATTTAAGCAAACGAAAACATACTCGCTTCTAAAGTACGGTGGTATGCGGGTACATTCTCAGATTCACATTCCTAAAGCACAGTGGTATGCGGGTACATTCTCACATACATTACATTATATAACAATATTTTAAAATGAAAATAATAATATTACATGGATATAAAACAAACTATTCACACAAAAACGAGTGAAAGAGGGAAAAAAATGTTGACCTATGGATGAGATGTTGACAGGCAAATGCTGTTTCTATGGGGGTAGATAATCAGTGTTGAGGAAGTGTTTGAAAAGTGCTTTGTTAAATGAATATTGTGTAGGTAGGCTTTTTAGGTGGTGTGGAAGGCTGTGCCATAAGTAGGCTCCAGAGTAAGCTAGACTCTTTTTGAACAGATTGATCCTAGGTTTGGGCAGACGTATCTGATGTAATTGTTGTATATCTCTTCTACTGGTTTGAAACAATGATCATAGGTACGACGGGGCATTGTTAGATAGGATTGCGTGAGTCAGCTTGGCTTTGTTGTAGAGAAGACGTTTTTTTAGGGACAGTATTTTGGGTTCTTTTCCTGTCCTTGTATGTGGTGTCGTGCGATTATCGGTGATCAGACGTACTGCTCTCTTATGCAGGGAGTGCAGTCTCTTCGAGGTGGAAGCAGGGCAACCATCCCATAGTGTAGAGCAGTAATCTAGATGTGTCAGTATATGTGAGGTGAAGTCTAGTGTCTGCATCTAAGAAGTGTTTTATTTTGGCTAGTTGGTACGTCTTTTGAGCTAAGTGTTTGGTTAAATTCCGTGCATGGGAGTTCCACGTTAAGTGCTGGTCAATCGTGATCCCTAGAACTTTGTGTTCTGTTACATGTTCAATTTATATTGATTCCGCGTGCAGCTGTAGCGATCTTTTGGTGCAGCTTAGGAGTTTCTGTCTGGTGGTAATCAACATAGATTTCGTTTTTACTGTGTTTACTGGCATACGATTCATATTACTCCATTTCATTAGGTTGTCTACATCGCTGTGAAGAGTCATTTCAAGTGCCACGCAGTGATTGTCACTAGAGTTGATAGTACAGTCATCTGCAAAGAGGTCAGTAGTTGAATATTTTAGATGTGTAACCTGACTGGCTATCAATGAGCAGTTTGTTTGTTGTTAAGTGTTGAAATGTGGTGTTGTAAATGTGTTTCTCTAATGGTTTTGAAAGAGATGATAGAAGGGATATTGGACTGTAGCTGTTGGGATCGCTTTGTGAGCCAGATTTATAGAGGGGATACACTTTTGCAGATTTAAATGCTGTGGGGAAGTAGTTGTGTGCAATACATTGGTTGTACACGTAGGTTAATGAGTCGTAAATGATGGTTGCAGCGTAACGTAGAATCTTATTGCTTATACCATCAAGCCCAGATAAATTGTTGTTTTTTAATGCCAAGATATATTTGAGAACTTCATGTACTGTTAGAAAAGGAATATGTCTTAGATCTGTTATGGTGTGTTCAGTGTTGCAGAAGGCTGTCAATTTACTAATATCGCAGTCCATTGGCTTTAGTGTCGACTTGAGATGGCTAATTTCTGTTTTGAAGTGGTTGCTAAAATGAGTTGCCGTGAAGGAGTAGCTTTTTGGTAAAGAATTTAGTGACTTTGATTTGTGTGTTAGTGTTCTAATGGCTGCCCCGACTTCTTAGCTGTTTGTTTTGTCTTGAATCATCTTTCTGAAATGTAGTTTCTTTTCCTGACGAATGAGGTATTGTACTTTGTTTCTAAGCATCCGATACCTGTTGAAATCTTTGAGCTTATGTGCTTCGTTCCGCTCTCTCATTGTTGATAGTATTTCGTTGGTTATCCATGGGGTCTTTCTGCTGTTTTTGACCCGAAACTGCTTTATATGAACATGTTTGTCGAATACGTTGTTGAAAGTTTGTGTCCAGTATGTTATGGCTTCTTCTGGATGCGGGAGTTGGTACACGTATGAGAGAGGGGATATTTGTAGGTCTTGTAGGAATAATTGAATTTTAAAGTTTTTGAAATTCCTGTAATGGACTCCGTTTTAGGTGCTTTAAACCCTTTTCTCGTCCAGGTACAGCAAATAGGATAGTGGTCACTTAATGATGTCTGTGGGACTGTGCATTCTATAATGTTTTCTGGGCAGGTCGTATAGATATGATCAATTAGTGTAGATGATGAGTCTGTTACTCTCGTGGGTTGTTTGACTAACTGTAAGAGGCTGTATGAGATGGTGATATCATTCCACGTGTAGTTCGGTTTGTGAAGGTCAATATTGAAATCCCCCAGTAGAATAATTTCCTTCGAAGAAGCCCAAACTTTTTCAATCATTCTTGAGAATGTGTCAAACCATACAGTAGAAGAGCTAGGGTTTCGGTACAGGTAACCAAATAAAACGGGGGTCAGGTTGGGGAGTTTTATTTCCGCCATAAACATTCAATGCCAGTATGTTCTAGATCATCACGGCGTCTGTACTGGAGAGACGTTGGGATGTACATGACTAGCCCTGTTTCATGTTGTCTGTTACAATCCCTGCGAATGGTGGTGAATCCATTAATCCTAATTTCTTCATATGTAATTTTGTCATTGAGACGGGTTTCAGAAAAACCAAATATGTGGAAGTTTTGTTGGAGAGAGTTGGAGACTTCAGAAAGCTTACCTAGCAGGTGGTAAATGTTTAAATGACCAATTTTAAGCCCTGATAGTTTAAGCCATAAATTAGTGGTATTGCCTATATTTTGATTATTTTGATTAGAGTTTTTGCACTCGGACATGATAATAGTCAATAGGAAAGAAATAATGAGGGGAGTAGGAATGAGTAAGAAGCAATACAATTAGTACACAATGGTTAATACAAAATTGTAAACATGTTATAAAATATACACTGCAATAGATTTCTCTAGAGTCCGTGGACACTGTTTACAGTATCTTAATCTTTGCAAAAAGTGCGGTTTTTATCTTAAAATACAGTCTGTTCCGAACAAAAAGGAATATTTTTACTTCAACCACAGTCAATGTAGAGAATTAATCTTTTCGGGACAGTTAAAGGTCCACACTGTGACTTAGCTAGTTAGTTTTGTGAGGATTTCCTAATTTTCCTCAATATGAAAAAACGAAGGTGCAGATGTAAAAAAGATGTAAAAGAGATGTAAAAGAGAATGGTGAGCGTAGAAATGAGAGGAATAAGCACAGAGATAATAATAAGAAGAAAACAATAGTATTAATACGATAGAGTTATTACTAAATCGGAAACAAATTTAGATACGCCCTGCTCTGGCGAACAGAAAGAAATGTTAAACAGACAATGTAAAAAAAAAAATAATAATTAACATCTAAAAGTGACAGTTAAAAGTTCTACGCTGATACTCAGCTCTGTCTTTTATCTCAGGACAAAGAACACTAAAGTGCTTCCGAAGAGAACGCGTCAGGTCGAATGTTACACTGCAAACTTGTTTTAAAAACAGTTTTAAGTTGCTTGGTCTTAATCTTGTTCTGTAGAGCCGTGTATAGACATCTGAAGAGCCTGCATTAATATTTCTGGACTATATTGAGTAAGTCGCCGTAAAACGAATGAACTGTGAGAATTCCGTTCTAGGCGGGTGGAGACGGGGTAAGGAGATTCCCATTTCCTTGCTGTAGTTCCTGCGTTGCGATTAAATGAATCCTGTTTAGGGCCGGCCCTAGGAATTTTGCCGCCCCGTGCAATACCATACCTTGCCGCCCCAGCCCAACCTCAAATTAACGTTTGAAATTTTTTTCAACCATTATATTAAACAAGCTTCAACATTAATTTCATGACCATTAGCCTAATTTTAAATAGTACCATTAATAATAATGTATTGATAAATTGATGAAAATACTGTATAGTCATAAAATAAACCATTGACTTTATTAAAGACAATTATATTAAATAAATGTAGTTACATTACTTACATGTAGGGGATGCTCTTCTCATATGGAACGATGATCTGTTGAGTCAAAAACACTTAACTATAGTATGTACATGTTATAGTTTTAGGCACTATTTCCCCATTATTTGAATTTATATTGTTTGAAGTATGTATTGCTTAAAAAGACACTTTTCTTGCTTTCATATTTGCAAAAGCAGAAATAAGGTCTGCGTAGTCTAATTTTTGACCGATTTCATGTTCACTTGAAATCATGGCAAGTCCTTCCAATCTAGTTTCGGCCATTGTTGAGCGTAAATAAGATTTAATAAGCTTCAGTTTTGAAAAAAAACTACGCTCACCACTTGCTACCGTTACGCAAAGTTAGTAATATTCTTAAGGCTATAGCGACATTAGGAGCAATGTTATTTTCAATAATATAACGAAGAACTTCAATTGGCGGTGTATTTTCTGGTACTAATTTGGATAATACTTTCAGTTCATCACATAGCTCAATGGCATTAATGTCTCTATTTTATTGATGTGTTAAAACGCCTTCTAGGTTTTTACATTTGTTTAAGAGCTCATTTGTCGTCTCAGGTTTCAATTTAGGGATGTTATATAAAAAGGAAAAATGTGAACTGTGATGTTCCAATTGATCGAACCTTTCTTCCATAGAATTAGTTGCAACATCAATAATAAAAAAGAAAAATTCAATTTTGAATTTAGTTTTGGGATCCAAAATAGGTTCATCTCTTGCTTCATAGTTGTGTTGCTTTTTCTGCCGACGCACTCTAGTACATTCAAACGTTGATATCAAATCAGGATCAGCTTCAACTTTCTCAGCTAATGTTGTGGCATCAACAAGAACATTTTGAAATGATTCATCATTTCTGAGATTCTTAAGGCGTTGGAGAACATTTCTCAAAGTTGTGGTGGCACTAGTCAATTCCATTTTTATGCTCTGCAACAGTTTACTAACAACATTAATTTCGTTTAAAACATAGTGCCATATAACCAGACAACATAAAAATTTAAAATCTCTGAGTTTTAGGGCAAGGGTTTCAGCTTCATTTCTCGCCATTTTGTCTACTGACTCGTCATCGGCAATTTATATCAATGCATCATAAAATTCCTCAATATCATATCTTAAAGGACGAATGGCCTCGATTCTAGATTCCCAGCGAGTTGGCTTGGGCGTTAGAGTTGTAATGCGTTTCTTAAGGATTCCCCAACGCAGGGTTGACGCTGAGAAAAACACATACAATTTCTGAACTGTGTTAATATGAGAGGTTATTGGTGTTATTCAACTAAGTATACACAGGGTGAGGTCAAGCTTTGTAAGTCCCTGAGTCTAATTGTTGATGATGTTGTGTTCTCAGGGTACCTATCCGCTACCTCTCTGAGATCTCACTCTGGGAAATATTTTCTGGGTATGTTATATGGCTACGTGTCTATGGTAATGCAGGTATAGTGATGTCTCAATAAAACAACAAACACAACTGTAATTCAATATAATTGAATTAAGTAAGACAGTGTGTAAATTTATATAATTATATTACAATTTTTAATATTCCTTTACCTCAATTTTCTGGAATAGGAATTTTCAACTCAAAAAAAGAAATGTTTCTTTATGTACAAGTTTAAATAAATAGGGTGGACATCCTGTCCATAAAATAGTAAGTCCAAAATATCAATAGGTTTTTACTTCCTACTGGAATATGTTAACACTGAATAAGAATTCTGTCAAGGATTGGAGGGTTTGTGTGTGTCATCATGCCCCCCTTTAATTTCTTGTATTTGGAGGAATGACAAGGATGAGTCCTCAAGTGCCAAAAATAATGGACTTAGCTCAAAAGCCTGTCTGTGGTAGTGGCTTGAAAGTCTTCGATAACAACAAATATTTCAGCTTTCCCCTGGATGCTGATGTGGCAGGAAGCTTGCAGATATATAAGCAGCTCTCTCTGTGCCCACAGGTGCTGAATTTTCAGTGGTTATGTCACTTTTCAATTTAGCAATTCAACCCTGACATAAGAAGGTTATGTTCCCCTCTTTATATCATATCTACAATATCATTCCACAATTTTATCAATAATACATTCAAAAGGAGGGTCAGCTACGCGTGGCAACCAATTGCACTAAACCCTAATTTTGTTTGACCATTTTTCTTCCAGTGTTTTCATACTGTTTCCATATGGCTGGAACGCCACTGACCCCTTAAGCATTGTTTTTCTTCCATAGAATCAGATGGGGTATACACTGTTCTTCTTGTGACCTATTAAATATTTTGTGCAAACATCCCATGTAGGTTTTCATGTGTTATTTAAACACTAATGCACTGCAGAAAACTGCTAGTATCTTCTGGACTTACAGTCGTAAGGTTTTATGGCAATATTCAAACATTTTTACACATTTTATTTCGCTTTCCCAATAAATCTGCTTTAGGCACATTCCTACTTGGTTGTCGTAATCTCTTCCAATAGGCAATGTCGAACAACACAAAAATTATGGCTCACTATCTGTGTGGCCTGTACATGCTAATGAAATATCAATAAACTTATTTATCTTACCGCAAGTAAAGAATAAAACACACAATCACAAGATTGACTGGCGGTTAATGGTTCAGTTCAGACCGCTGTCGTCCAGACTGCAAAGCATTCAACATCAATGCTTTCCATCTGCTCTCAATCTGGCTGTGGTTTTAGTTTTTCTCAAATGGCGCACTATGCCGGCAGAATGTTAATTTATTTGCCCCATCTTAAACTACAATTAGCCAATCAGAAACGCGTTAAGAAAATTTAACTTTTCCGAAGGCTTTAAAATTTGACCAGTTCAGAAGTGTGTTTGTTCGTCCGTCCCAAGTTTATTTATACAATATCTTTGTTATTAGTAGGTCGATTTTTAATATCGAAAGTGATTATTAAACAGACAACTGTCCTCTATCTTCCTATATAAGTTTCTTTTAATATTTTGTCCCCGTTTTCATATGTGTAATTTTTACGTAATTATTTGCTCCTTTCACTGAACCAAAATATTAGTAAAATAAATGTTTCTAAGGCCAGATAATTTATTATAAGGAAATTCTTATGGTGTTATATTTAACAATATTAACGCTACAATTCAAGACATCCCTTTTATTTAAAATCTCTTTATTTATAAAGAAATACATTATCTAAGTTTTTTCAAACACACCGATTTGGCTTGCTTTCCATTTAAACCACCTCCCCTCTCCCCTATTAAGACGAGGTACCAAGTTGGTTAGTGGCCAAAATTTTACGGCGTTCTTTCATAAATAATTTGGAAGGGTAGAGCGTGTGTGTGTTTGGATGTGGGACTTTTACGCTTGGTGTTAAAAAATTCAAACCTTTATTTAAATGTGGCGGTTAGATTTACGATGGCCTATTAATAGATTTTAGGAGTATGTTAGTTGATTTTCAAGCGGTAAATTTAACCTTGGCCTTCAGACCAAGGTCAAACATGGAATTTATTTATAGATTTTTAACGTAGTAGTAGAAAATTCAAATTATTTTGTCCAATGTTTAGCGGTAGGTTGACATTGCCCTTGGCACTTTTTCAAACATAGTAGTAGTGTTATAGGTTGGAAATTTACGTTAACTCGATTTTTGAATCGGGGAAATTTGAGCGGGGTGTTACACAGAAGACTTTACTACAGATCTCCCCTGTTAAAAAAGCCTATACCACTAGTGCAGCTTTATGATCTGTGTTACAATCTCGATCAAATTGACTTCTCTAGGCCTTTATGGATTTCTGGTTTCCTGCAGGTGGGTGCCTACTCAAAAAAATCTGCCCAATGTTCTGCGATCCAGGAATATACTCAATGGTAAACGAGTAAGGTTGAATGAGGAGTGACCACCTTAACAATCGTGCATTACCATGTTTTGCCTGAGCAAAAAAAAACCAGGGGCTGATGATCGCTTTGCACCACGAATTGTCTACCATACAGATAGATCTGGAATTTCTTGATTGCCCAGAATAAAGCCAAACATTCTTTTTCAATAGTTTTGTAGTTTTGTTCCGCTCTGTTTAATTTGCGGCTGGCATAAGCAACTGGGTTCAATTCCCCATTTGGTGAAGATGACCTTTGTAACAATGTTGCTCCCAATCCCACATTACAAGCGTCTGTTTTTACCACGAATTCCTGACTCAAATCAGGTAATTTCAATATAGGCTTACTGGTGAGTTTTTGCTTTAACTCATTATATGCCAACTCGCATTCTGCTGACCATTCTATTTTATATGGTTTCCCTTTACGAGTTAAATCCGTCAGAGGAGCACACACAGAGTTAAAATTTTTAATATACTTTTGGTAAAACCCACAAAGTGAGACAAAAGATCTCACATCCTTCTTACTCTGGGGTCTGGGTGATCTCTGCAATTTCTCCAGGTTCTTAGGGTCAGGGGTCATGCTACCCTGATGTACAGTATGTCCCAAGAATTCCAATTCCTTGCATCCAATATAACATTTTGTTGGTCTAGCAGTTAAGTTAGCCTCTCTGAGTCTATCAAATAGCATATTCAAAGAGTCAACGTGTTCCTCAAAGGTTTCCGTAGCGATGATGATATCATCCATGAAATTTGTAATACATTGGTTTTTCAGGGGATCCAATTGTTTTCTCATCATTCTGGAAAACACGCTCGGAGCATTCTTCAATCCAAACGGCAGCATGTTGAACTCATAGTGCCCTTCCGAGGTGCTAAAAGCCAGATAAGGTCGAATCTAAGGCTTCACTGGAATCTGGTAATATTCCTTGCTGAGATCTACCTTGGAAAAGTATTTTGCCGTATTCAACCTGGCAAACAGTTAGTTAGTATCAGGTAATGGATCCACCTGACTTTCTGTGACAGCATTCAGTTTCCTGTAATCTATGCACAGTCTATGCTCCCCAGAGGGTTTCCTCAACAATACCACACTGGAGCTATAAGGAGATTCACTATGAGAAATAATCCCTTCTTGTAACAAATAAGCTATCTCCTCTTTTAAAGCTTTTTCTTTTGCGAATGGGATAGTATAGGCTCTCATACAGATGGGTGTTGGGTCTAGTAATTTCATATCATATTCCAACAAGTTAGTGTGCCCCGGTCTGTCCGTTAACACGTCTGTATGATTTTCCAGAACCTTTTGAATCTGCTCCCTCTGCCCTTTTGTCAGATGATTACTGATCTTTACCTGTGCAGAAGTTTCACAGGGTTTCGGGGGGTATTCGTAAGAGGTGAGAGGTTCATTCTTCATCTCAGTGGCTATGGCCAAGGTCATTAAATGTGCCCCTTCCATGTTTCCTCTATCATGATATTTCTTAAGAAGGTTCACGTGATAGACTTTTTCCTTTCCGTTCTTGTCTATCTTGTAGTTAGTTCTAGATACCTTTTTTAAAACTGTGTATGGACTTTGCCATCCAATCTGAAGTTTGTTGCTGCTGCCTGGTAACAGAAGAAGCACCTTCTCCTCCACAGCAAGCTCCCTATCCTTCGCTTTCCTATTATAATATGCAGCATGTTTCTTCCTGGCTTGTCTTAAGTTATCATTTGCCAATTTCCAGCCAGTTTTTAAGCGAGTGGTCAGCTCGTTCACATACTGATATGATGAGGTTACAGTCTCTTCTGCCTTCTCATCTGTCCACGTCCTCAATAAGGCTTCCAATGGACCTTTGATGGGCCGGCCAAATAACAACGTTGCCGGTGCCATTCCTGTTTTGCTCATGTAATTGGAAGTATTGTGGTGGTGACTTTTCTCCCTTTAATCTGCTATCACACACCAACCGTCCGCTACCAATTTTCCTACTGGGGTGTCCCCGCAGTTTCAGTTTCAAATTGAGAGGACTTCCCTCTCTTCTATTTTCGTCCAGTTCCAGGAATTCCGACCAAGGGATTGTCGGGTGGGACTGGGTTGAGGTCACTTTTTGTACAATACGCATAGTGGCCATTCTAACTGGTCTATTTGAAGACTGTGTGAAAAGGAGTTTTCCTATCCACCGTGTCTACCTTATCATGTTTATTTTTCCTGTTATTTTCAGGCCTGTTTTCACCGTAGTGTTTTTGTAGGTCCTGATAATTTTCCCAACGTGTGGGCTTTCCCTTGTTGCATTGGTCACAGGCCTCCACAAATTTGGCAATGTCTGCAGCTACGCCTGGCCAATAGAATCTCACAGAAGCTCTTTGACTGGTAGTACCAATTTTCTCATGTCTACCGTCTGATACAGCATGTGATCTTTTCATCGCCATTTCCCTATATGAAGTTGGAAGTACCAGCTGTCCATGACCATTTGATCCAGTTCCAGCCTTCCTACACATTAACTTGTTCTTCATATAAAAGTCTCCTTTGTTTGGAGGGGTATGGCTTTTAGGGAGTTTTCTGAAACACGGCTTTAATGACTTATCCTTAGCCTGTGCTTTCCTCATCTCCTCTGGATGAGTATTTATTGGGTTTTCTTCCTCCTTCCTTGACTGTGACCTGGTCTGTACTGTTGCCATAATCACTGGTCTTTTAGGATTTCCCAAAAAACACATATCTACACCCCAATATCAGAAGCAGATTGGTTCGTTTATCACTGCTGCTCTAATCACTCCTTCCACATAGCGAGTTTTTACATTGATTCTTGCAATGGGAAGTGTCATGGTTGCTACTTCCTTGGTTGCCCCTTGTATCTCCACTGTTTCTGTGGTATATTGATCTGGGTGCACCAGGTGAGAACTCACGACTGAGTCAAACTCCAATCCAGTATCATAAAGGCACTTAATAGTGGCCCCATTGCATACTATGTCTTCACATACAGGGGGATGATGAGGTTTCTGCTCTCCAGTAGGTTTTTCCTTCTGTGCCTTATGTCCTGTTTTAAGGCATGCAGCGTAATGTGGAGAGTTATTTTCCTTCCTACAGTTTTTGTATTATGGTTATTTAACCTACACATTTTACAATACTTTCCTTCTGGTCTGTAGGGTTTCCTTTCATTTACTTGCGGGTTTCTGTCTCTATGGTCAAATCTTGGCCTGTCATAGTTGGGTTTAAATCTATAACCTTGATCTCTACTTTCAAATTTATTCTGGTTCTGTGGGGCTTTATTACTTTCTACTTGTTTCCTTTTTGCTCCAGCTACTTCTGACTGGGCTGCCTGATATCTCTCAGTACATTGATAACCTCACCCAACCTCTCTGCACCTTGTTCCATGAGAAATTTTCTCAGGTCTGGAGCCATGGACTCTCTCAGTTTCCTTCAAATCTTGGGTTTTCCCCAGAGCAGTCCATTTCTCCAAGTAGGTATCCAATCTGGCAGAGAATTGGTGGTAGGTCTCCCCAGACAGTAGCTTAGCAGTTCTAAATCTCATCCTGTAAAATTCCCCATTCTTCTCATACCTAATTAATAGAGCCTGTTTTAAAATGTCATAACCTTCCTGATCCTCTCTGTGCAACTTTGAGAACACCTCATAAGATGTTCCCCTAAGCCCTTGGGATAATTTTAAACTCCATTTCTCCTTCTCTAACCCATAATTAGTAGCTAGCCTTTCAAATCTGTTTAAGAATGTCTCAATGTCATCCTCTTTCTCCACAAAAGGATCTAAATGAAAGTTCATGGCTACATTGGAGGCCCCATGGCTTGCAGTAGCATCAGAGGTAGATGGGCTGTTACCATTTCCTGGAGCATGGCCTTGAAGTTCCAGTTCTCGTAGTCTTAATTCATGTTCTCTTTGTAAACGTTTTTCCTCTTTTTCAGCCTCCAATTTCTTTTCCTCTAACTGTAACCTTTTGATTTCAGCCTCCCTATCAGCCTCCAATTTCTTAGCCTCCCTATCAGCCTCTAATTGTAATCTTTTCTCTTCCTTATCAGCTTCTAATTGTAATCTTTTCTCCTCTGCTAATCTCCTATCCTCCCTCTCAATAAATTTGTCACACTCTGAGGTTACATACTGAATCAGAACTTGCCCCTCCATACCCATTTCTTTTGCCGTTTGCACAGCAGCAGATCTGAACTTGGCCAAGTCTGCCATCTTTTCTTTTATGCAAAATGTATGAATCTTACAATATAAATTACCAAATATGACTAAAGTAGTTAACTATAGGCACTGACAACTCATCCAAATTCCACAACTGATTAATTTTAATAATTTTTATGACAATGAGGATACCCTGGGTCTATGGTGGTAATATACTAATCCCGGACAGGACCCTAATATATGTGGTAATATGAGAGGTTATTGGTGTTACTCAACTAAGTATACACAGAGTGAGGTCAAGCTGTGTAAGTCCCTGAGCCTAATTGTTGATGATGTTGTGTTCTCAGGATACCTATCCGCTACCTCTCTGAGATCTCACTCTGGGAAATATTTTCTGGGTATGTTATATGGCTACGTGTCTAGGGTAATGCAGGTATAGTGATGTGTCAATAAAACAACAAACACAACTGTAACTCAATATAATTGAATTAAGAAAGACAGTGTGTAAATTTATATAATTATATTACAATTTTTAATATTCCTGCACCTCAATTTTCTGGAACAGGAATTTTCAACTCAAAAAAAGAAATGTTTCTTTATGTACAAGTTTAAATAAATACGGTGGACATCCTGTCCATAAAATAGTAAGTCCAAAATATCTATAGGTTTTTACTTCTTACTGGAATATGTTAACACTGAATAAGAATTCTGTCAAGGATTGGAGGGTTTGTGTGTGTCATCATGCCCCCCTTTAATTTCTTTTATTTTGTGGAATGATAAGGATGAGTCCTCAAGTGCCAATAATAATGGACTTAGCTCAAAAGCCTGTCTGTGGTAGTGGCTTGAAAGTCTTCGAGAACAACAAATATTTCAGCTTTCCCCTGGATGCTGATGTGGCAGGAAGCTTGCAGATATATAAGCAGCTCTCTCTCTGTGCCCACAGGTGCTGAATTTTAAAGGGTTATGTCACTTTTCAATTTAGCAATTCAACCCTGAAATAAGAAGGTTACTGTTAAGAACAGAACTGGTGTAAGGGAAGTAAATCTGAGTATGTTAGTAGACAAGTTAGTAAGATGTTAATGATTCTCAAGTGCCCAATAATAATGGACTTAGCTCAAAAGCCTGTGTGGTAGTGGCTTGAAAGGAGCAAATATTTCAGCTTTTTTGATGCTGCATGTGGCTTGTTGGCTCTCTCTCTGTGAAGGGTTTGTCACTTTTTTTGAAAATATCTCGTGGTAGTTTCGAGAGATAGATTACAGATAGCGTGGAAAAACGCTGATCATCTCAAGTAGTAAGATATATATTTATTCTGTATTGTTTTGAGCGGGGTGAGAATAGCTCGCGACTAGCCCACAGATGATTGATTGACTGAGTTGTGTTGACAGTGAGGAAGTCTCGTGACTGTGTTGAGCGGGACGAGTGTGATTCAAGGAGAGTGTTCTGGGTGTTTGACCGGGTAGGTCAAGACTGTGTTTTGGGAAGTGAAATGCCTGCGCAGTGCTGAAGTTAAAATGTCGACTGATTCTTCGCTGTGGGTACAGCGTAGTATAAAACTGCAGTGTGGATTATTGTGAAAATGTTTATGAGGCCAAGATTTTGTGTAGGCCATTTTGATAACTGCAGTGTGCAGTCCTTAAAGGCCATTATTTCCTGTGTGAGGATAGTTGTTGATGAATTATATAAAAGCCATGATCTCCTGTGAGAGGATCGTTATTGATGATACTTTAAAGCGCTGATGAATATATATATATAGGCCATTATTTCCTGTGAGAGGATAGTTGTTGATGAATTATATAAAGGCCATGATCTCCTGTGAGAGGATTGTTATTGATGATACTTTAAAGCGCTGATGAATATATATATAGGCCATTATTTCCTGTATGAGGATAGTTGTTAATGAATTATATAAAGGCCATGATCTCCTGTGAGAGGATCGTTATTGATGATACTTTATAGCGCTGATGAATATATATATATAGGCCATGGTTTCCTGTGAGGGGATAGTTGTTGAGGAAGAGATCGCGCTGAGATGAGTGAAGGCGAGATTATTGCAAACTGCCGGGTGTGCAGTTTTGTGAGAAATTGCTAGAAGGATTCACTATATTATTATAGCGCTGATCTCATTGTAACTTCCGAGTGTGCAGTCCTTATAATGTTAAGATATATTTCGTGTTATGCTGTGAACTGTATCCTGACTATGTGCGTTTTATATCAATGTGTTGTGACGTGAATAAAGCAGTATTAAATGTCCCCAGTCGTTTACAACCATCCATGACTCTTGTGTACGTACCTGTGGTGTAAACGACTAAACCAACACACGCACTCAATATTCTAGACGTGACAGTAGTAACACATATTTATTACTAGCCTAGGTGGCGATGATGTAGACTTGAACACACATACCTTTGAAACATAACCTTATTGTATCAGTGGTGTGCCAGCTTTACGGGCACGAGGCCCATGACATTCGTGTTGTAACATTTACTACGGGATCGAACCCACGACATTCGCGTTATCAGCACGACCCATTTCCTGTTTTCCTGTCCGGTGTGCAAGCAGGTAGCGTGCAGAATCAAGACCTGAGGGAAAAGGTGTCAAGTTCCAATGCCTTTCTGTGGTTGATTGTTTTACCATTGCACTTTGTGATATCAAGGGTGTTAGCGGAAAGGAACGGGATTGTTTTCATTCAAGATAAGTGGTTTTTTGTTGTGTGAACTGTGTCGCCTTATCCATGTCAACGAGCCTTCATGTGCTTTTCATTACCAATTCTGTTAATAACTGTTGTTTTTGTTGTCTAGAAATATACTGACAACTTTATTAGGATTTAATGCATACGTATTGATGGTTGTATGATATATGTTGACTTCCCTCATATGGAAGAGGAATTCGGGATACAAAGTTAATAAATAATTGCAATTTCAGGTATAGATACTTAACTGGGTGAAATGGAAGGGTAATTGTCAGAACTTCTTGAAACATAAACTTGCAATATTAATAATTATACTGGTATAGATATATGGTTGACTGGATGATTGAATCACCATGGATTTTGATGATGATCCAGATGATATGAGGCCTATATTAGAATATTTAGCGGAAGTAGCTGAAAATGTTGAGGGATTACAAGGCCCAACACTTGATAGATACGTGCTGGATGGGTTTTTATTTAGTGCAGTAGCAGCCATAAAGTTTTTTACTGACGATAACCCTCATTCAAATTCTGAAATGATCATGGCTAGAGATTTGGCGGTGTTGTTAGAATGCCTACGTCCGATGGTGTACGATTATACTCGGGCTAGACACAATTATATGCATAAGATTGTACACAATATGATCGGCAACAACATGCAGGAGGATAACAAAAAGGAATTAGAAGAGGAGGAGCGGATGAAGAAAAACAAACAGATTGCTCTACAGGAAAGGGCTAATTTTTTGTAAGATATTACTGAAAAGAGTAAATTACAAGAAACAGTGTCGAGACTAACAAATGATTTAGATAAGTCAAACATGGAACTTACTAAAGTGCAAGCGGCGTTAGATACTGCATTGGGCAAAGTCAAGGATTTGGAAAATCAAGTGCATTATAGAGATGATGAGGTTAGTGATCTCAAGCAACAACTTCAGGAAAACAAAGACAGGTGTGGTAAATTAGAAGCTGAGACAATTGACCGTGATAGGTCTTACACAAAGACGCTTCTTGATTTGTTGAATAAAGTAAATTCTGGTATTGAAGAAGAGAATTATACTGAATTTCCGAATGAAGTTGAAGAGCTAATGAATAATGAGGATAGTGAGAATGAAACACGACAACTAAGTGCAAATAAAGAAAAGGATGAGAAAGACAAATTAGAAGAGTTAACGACTGAGAGAGAGAAGATGATTAGGATTGATAGATTGCTAACAGAGGAGAGAAGTAAAGTTTTGACATTTGACAAATTAAATAGGAAATTAAGTGGAGAATTTCACAAAAAAAATGTTGAAATTGCAGAAGGGACAAAAAGAGTAGAGGCCCTACTCGATATTATTTTGAACAACAAGATATGGTCTACTGTCAATGTTGACAATGCTAGACAGAAAGTTGTTTGCCAACAAGTTGGAAAAGCAAAGAGCCAGCCTCATACAATCTTTGCTAATAAAAACGTTAAATGTGATGGACAAAGATCTTTTCGGGGAAAATATAACTTTCCAAGATCTTTTGATTCTGCTTCCAATAGCAATGATTCTTGGCGGCAGTGTAATAGAGAGAATGATAATGTAACAGTCAGTCCTGATAAATTTCAGGCTAAAAGCCTAAAGATTAAACGAGTAACTAATTTTGGAAGTTCTCATAAGGTGATAACAAGGGATAAAGTTATAAGTAGTGGTTCCAATGAGGAAACCCATTATATGCGTAAAGATAAAGATACTTTTAGATCTGCAGGTGATACTGCAAATAAGCATATTGTCAAAGAAAAGAAGGGAAAGAGTTTTGGTAGGAGAAATGATCCTAAGGTTAGAAAATACCAAGGGAATTCATATGATAATAATTTTCCTTCTCAGAGAGAAAAAAGACAAGTTAATGTATCTCAACATTTTAATTCTGAGAATTTTGAAAATAATGGTACAGGCAAATACAAGAAGGGTTTTCAATCGTGCAATAATTTTTCTGACAGATTTTTTGTTCGGAGTAGAAACGTTAAGCATAACAAGTCTGACTGGGATTATATACATAATAATGGTCTCAAACAAAGAGGAAATGATGATAAATATTTTGATCAAACAACGAATAATAAGTGCAATTATGCTAATTTTGCTCGACATGAGCCCAGAATCATTGTTAGTAAGCAAAGTAGCAATGATAATGTTGTCCCTAAGTATTCTGTGGTGTCTACGTGTGATAAAGGAAAAGTTGATGATATCGTGAAGTGACCAGAATTCTACACAAACCACATTGCTAGGTAATTGTTTATTCAAACTCTCGTTGTTCTCAGTAAATTTTACCATTCATTAAAATGGAAATTTTCATTTGTATTTTTTGAACAGAGGCGACTTCTCGATATGAGTCAGCGCTCCTGTTTACATCAGGAATGTAGGTCAACATTGTACCCGAGTTTCTGTTCAAGTGGAACATATCAGCGTGCTAACTATGCATTGGACGTGTTACCCCTAGTGTTTATGAGATGTCGGCAAGACCTATGGAGATTTTTTTTTGCGTTTGATTTTTTTGTTTGTTTGTTTGTTAGGACAGTAGATGTTATTGTATTCTATTGTACAGATCATTATAGGTTGTTATATTTGAAATATTATGTAATTTCTCTGTAATATTATGATCATCATCTTTATGCATCATTTGATGTCAATAGTTTTTCTTGATATGTATGACTGTTTTAATTATGCATTAGTTCATTTCGATGATATTTTTATACTATTGTGTTTTAAATAATGTGTAGTGTGTTAGATGGTAGTGACGTGTCGTTTACTATTGATGAATGCAATGAGCAGGTTTATATTTAACCTTACTGGTTACAAACCTATGCCTGTTTACACCATATAATCATTGACTTTTATACTCTGGTGTTGAACTTGCAGTATTTTTTTTGTTATTTTTTTACAGATGTGATAGTTAGGATAGTTTTGTACATGATGAGTTTGCCAGCCCTATGCACATACTCATTAGTTGTAATGTTACAATAGTTACTTTTAGTATATCAAGTGTAGATAGAAATAAATTTATAACTAAATAACACTGTAGCTAAGCTTAACGTGATTGTCAGCCGGAAATATTTAAAAGTTTAAATTGAACTGTATAGAAACAATTAACAGCGTTTGCTGATATTGTTATTTGATTGAGGAATCTTGAGATCTGATTTAATCATTTGATTAACATACATTACGTTGTTTTCATATATTTGCAAACTTGTATGTTGGTAATAGTGTGTTTTTCTATGTTTCTCTGTGACGTATTTTTTGAAAAACTTACACGTGTTGTTTAGTGTTTGCTTAGATACAGGAATTGTTATATGTTTCTCATTTTGTTAAAGCTAGTTTCCTTGTTAATTTGTTAATTATAGATTTGAATTAATTAAATTAAAATACTATTTTTATGTAACTTAGCGTTACGAAATATTTTTGTATTGTATTTTTTTGGAAAATATTTTTTTTCCGGACATTGCAATTTTTTTTTTTTTTTTGGTTTTTTGTGTGGTGTCGATAATGTATTGTTAGGTTAATGGTATAACTTAATATAGTGTAACTACTTGTGATTTGTAGTTATTTTACATATAAGAAATTGCTTGAAGTGATATTATTGTTTTTTTCTTCATATTCTGATTTCATACTTACCTTTATTACGGATCATTTTTCTTTTGCTTGATATTGTCTTTTCTTTTACTATCGGTTGTATCCTATTTAATTGTTCTGTATTCACTTAACTCGGTTTTGTAATGCATTATTTTTTAGTATGTTTAATTGATTACATTGGATATTTCATTTTTACATTTCACTTAATGCTTATATTTTGTAGATGTCGTATTTTGACTTAACTTAAGGTAATTCTTATACGCATATGTTAGAGATTCATTGTCCTCTTAATCTTTTTTTTGGGGGGGGAAGGGGTGTATTTGTCAAAAAAATGATAGAATCATTTTTTTCCTCCGGGGGAGAGGTAAGCTGTTAAGAACAGAACTGGTGTAAGGGAAGTAAATCTGAGTATGTTAGTAGACAAGTTAGATTTTGAGTTGGAGCACTTGTTTGCTTGTTGGCTATTGAATTGTTTTGAAAATATCTCGTGGTAGTTTCGAGAGATATATTACAGATAGCGTGGAAAAACGCTGATCATCTCAAGTAGTGAGATATATATTTATTCTGTATTGTTTTAAGCGGGGTGAGAATAGCTCGCGGCTAGCCCGCAGATGATTGATTGACTGAGTTGTGTTGACAGTGAGGAAGTCTCGTGACTGTGTTGAGCGGGACGAGTGTGTGATTCAAGGAGAGTGTTCTGGGTGTTTGACCGGGTAGGTCAAGACTGTGTTTTTGGGAAGTGAAATGCCTGCGCAGTGCTATAGCGCTAATGAATATATATATATAGGCCATGGTTTCCTGTGAGGGGATAGTTGTTGAGGAAGAGATCGCGCTGAGATGAGTGAAGGCGAGATTATTGCAAACTGCCGGGTGTGCAGTAGTAGTAGAGAATGCGCAAAACAGGTCGCATTCTGGTGGAGCCATGGTAGAGCGCTGGTGGAGCGCATGACTTTTATATAAGGGAAATGTGGTGGGGCAAGATGGCGGACTTGAGATAACAAGAAGAGGGGTATATTTATGATGGCGGGGTGATTTTTTTATATAAGGAAAATGTGGCAAGGTGGCGGACTTGAGATAATGGGAAGACGGTATATTTAGATAACAAGAAGACGATATATATTTAGATAACAAGAAGAGAATATATTTAGAGGTATTTTTAGATAACGAGAAGACTTTGAGACAATAGGATATATTTACATAACAAGAAGACGATATTTATAGAACAGTTAGACGAACAGTTATTTTACAACAGTTAGACGAACAGTTAGACGAAAACTTAGACATACAACGGACGATATAGGTAACAAAAAATGACTTTTAGTTAATATAGTTTTTATTTTGTCAAATACTAAAGGACAACTCTCAATCGCTTGGTAGGTTTCTTCTTCTTCGGTGGTAGATTAGGGACATCGGCCAGGTCTGTGGTGGTGGTCGTAGGAAACCAACTCGGGTCTGGTGATACTGGACAGCTAGAGTTCATGTATTCTTCAAACAGGTTAGTGAAGGTGGTAGGTTTCTTCGGGGGTAGATTGGTGACATCGGATAGGTCTGTGGTAGGAAACAAACTCGGTTCTGTTGGTTGGTAACAGCTGGAGTTTATGTACTGGTCAAACGTGGTACTGGTGCCAGTAGTAGGATAGGTATCCGTGCTTGGTGGCTGTAATCGGTCAAATTTGGCGAGGATTTTGCTCTGTAATGTCAACAAATGGTCAAACTCGGATCGAGTTAACGTAATGCCGTGTTTGGTAGGAAATTTGAGGTAGGATTCACAAAAATATCTTCGCACGTGCAGTAAAGGTTGGCCTCGGTAAACACTTACAGACGCAGCCTTCAGACCACTAGCCAAAGGTTTAAGCATTTCATCACTTCTCTTGATGTAGACCCAGTTGGTGGGAGCAGTCATTTTCAACGAGGTGTATCTGTCGTTATCACTGCGTTAATAAAGTATGAGTGTCTTCCAAGTGTTTATATGCAGGAATACCAGTTCAATCTGGTTTTTTAGGCGTGCCCTAGCTAGGATTTGATTCGTCGAACATCGATCGTGTGACCAAACTCGTGTGTTAGCCAGGTCGTGATTCGTCGATGTATTGCGTGGGAACAATGACACATGGCCGTATTGGCGTGGGGAGAAACCCGATAGCAAAAAATACACACACCTGTCTATTGTCTATGAAAGCCATCTGGTGGTTCCTCTGACTAATCGAAAAATTAATCGATCGTTGGCGTGTTGTCTAGCCGAAAAGGGTAGTAGGACCCGCTGCATAGTACCACCTCGTGTTTTGATCAAGATGAAATAAATGGCGTAGAGCCCACAAACGTTGGTGACTACATCTTGTAAATGTCTGGCGTTGTAGTTAACAGGTCGAGTAGAGTTTCTGGCTATAAAATTAATCAAGTCCGAGTGTGTAGGTGGTAGGCCAAAAGAATCAAAATATTCAAAAGTACCAAGTCCGTTATAATATAGAGCGACCCAGTGGTCACCCGGGCGATAGCTAGGGTCAGTGTTGATGACGAAAGCAGCCGTCTTGGTCGGATCGATGCGTAGAGGTAATTGGTCACGAGCTAACACTTTAACGAGCCCAGTTCGTTTAACAAATATGTCTGACAGGAGGATGGTGCGTATCTCGTCTGTATTCATTGTCTAAGTGGTGTAGTCTGTCAAAACTTGGCGCGATTTCGAGATCTCCAAGATCGAGTCTTGCTCGGCGTAGACGAGGACCTGTAATGGTTCGGGTGTGACCTCGGCGAATTTAAGTTCTACTGAGACTGGGCCCGACTTGGCCATCTCAAACTGGTCACCGTCTAGTAGACTGGGGGTGAGGTCAAAGGCGTATAAGGCGTAACCGTGCTTAAAATGTCTATACTCGAGGTCGTTGCCGGCGTCTTTACCAACCAGTCCCATAGCTAGATTCGTCGCGAAGAAGGCTCTCACGTACTGGTTGTGTTCATAATCCATGGACAAAGGCTTGCCGCTGACTGTTCTGCCGTCCGCGCTGACATTCAAATATATCAGACCAAAGGTAGCGAAATTGAACGGATTAGACGTGTACGAACCGTTAAAAGCGGACGAAGTGACTAGTCCAATCACGATCCGTGTAGGTGTTTGACTGAGAAATAGATTATCCTGCATGTGCGATAGCATACCTCTAGGGATAGAGAAAGTTTTTAGCACAACTCGTTTCAAGGGGTACTTGGCATTACCTCGCACCAAGGCTTTCTCGTGGGCTAGAGAGACGGCGGGATTTAATTTGGCTTTCCGGACAACCAAGGCCGCATAATTTGTGTTGTTTCACAGAGTTGTTAGAAAATATAGTAACATGTTGTAGAAAAGCCAGACAGGCTTTCTGACATTGTGGGAGAAAGAAAAAATTAAATATTAATGGGGAAATTGTTGTACAGTATTATGACATAAGACCAGGCAAACCACTGGCCGTCTTCTTCAGCAAGTCACCGTGATTGTACATGACTTGATATTATTAACTTAAAATGTTTCCTTTGTCAAGGAAAGTGTCAAACTGTAGTTTGAAGTTTATTTGACCATGAATGGGGTATACAACCAATTAAGAACGTTAACTAATTGTTTAGTTACCATGCTGAGTCTGAATATGATTAAAAATGTTTAGAGTTAGGGAAAGAGAGAGTTATATGAGAGGTTGAGTAGGACGCATTTATATCGTTCCAGGGTTTCATCTATGACTCAAAGTGAGCCCAGGTCAACCTATACCTGTCTATATTTCTGCATCTAAGAATTGAGGCAGTATCGACTGTGTGCCTCCGTGTTATATTGCAAGAGCAGAATCATTACTTGGCAGTGGAGGCTGGTGATCTAACCAAAATTCATCCTGCATACCAGGCACCACTCAGTTAAGAAATTGTCTCCGGGCACTTGATATATCAAACTCAACTACTCTCAGTTCCCGAAATGTGTATTAAATCATTCAGATTGTGATGAAGACAAACGTTCTTGTAATCAATACCCATTCATAGGAGCAAGAATAAATTGACACTGTTCCAGATTGACATATTTAATTACAGTTGGGAATAATAATATACTCAGTTATAAATTGAATTAATTTTATGTAAATACCTTGAATTATTATTTTGAGTTCAATATTCCGGTATACACAAAATTGTGATTTGATAACATTAGATGGTTAGTGGTATCTGCCAATAACCTTTAGTTAAGTCTATCTTAGTGAATATAGTTGCTGTCGATAGACGTGGCAGTAAGTCATCGAGAAGTGGATGTGGTTCGCTATCAACTATCGTTTGTGTATTTAATTTTCTATAGTCGACGCATAGTCTAATGTTATTGTCCTTCTTTCGGACAATAACTAATGGAGAAGAAAATGGGGAATTACTAGTTTCGATAATTCCTAAAGATAACATCTGTTCAAGTTCCTTAGTAGTTTTAGTAAGAAAGTGTAGAGGAACAGAATAAGGATGTACCCGAATTGGAGTATCATCATTAAGAGTGATGTCATGACTAATGACTGATGTGCGACCTGGAATGTCGGTTAACACATCTTGATAGGATTGTAGAAGTTCAGCAATCTGTTGATGCTGTTGCGGTGTAACCGACGAGGAGATGGTTACGTCCCGCCAAGATTCACTAGGCTGTACTATAGGTACAGGTAATGCTAACTGTACCTCAGGAAAAGATGATTCTTCTTCCTGGATAACAGACAAATTAGAATAGTGACATCTAGGTACGAAAGTGTCATCTAGTTCATGAAAAACAGCTTGTAGATGTTCAGGTCGAGTATGAAATTGCTTGAGCATATTTATGTGAAATATTTTGTGATGTCCCTTAATGTCCAGGACATAATCAACATCAGAAATCTTAATGATAACCTGGTAAGGACCGTTCCACGAGATTAGTAGTTTATTATTGTTATGTGGCAATAACACATAAGCTTGATCTCCTTGAAATAATTGACGTAATCGTCTATTGCTGTTTTGGAAAGATCTAGCTTTCTCTTTCGCAGCCTCAGATGAAGCTGTTGCCATTTTACAGGCATCAATAATGTTATTCCGGAGATTAATTACATACTCATAGGATGACTGGGTATCCTGAGTCATCTCGGAGTCAATCAATAAGTCTTTTATTAGTCCCATAGGACCTCTTGGTGGAGCGCCAAAGACTAGTTGAAATGGAGAGAAGCCAGTTTGTTCATGTGGCACCTCTCGATAAGCGAATAACACAGCTGGTAGGACTCTGTCCCTTCCTGTGGATGGTTAACTGTAACTTTATGTAACATTTGTTTGAGTGTGCGGTTAAGTCTTTCTACAGCACCATTACTCATTGGGTGATAAATGCTGCTGAGATTTCTATCTATTTGCCAAGTCTTCATTACCTCCGTCATAGTCTCAGATATAAATTGAGAACCATGATCTGACAAAAGTTTTCTAGGAAAACCTACTCTAGAACAGATCAGGTGTAGTGCATCAGCTACATCTGTGGTGGTGGTTGTTTTCAATGGGATGGCTTCTGGCCATCGTGTGCATAAATCGATGCAAGTGAGAATAAATCGATGTCCTCTGGCTGATGGTAAAAGTGGGCCAATGATATCAATGGCCATTTTGTCGAAAGGTCTCACAGATATGTCACAAGCCTGAATAGGCGCCGTGTGAAAGGCTCCCCGTGCTTTCACTTCTTGGCATATCGTACAGGAGCGTACGTACTGTGAAATATCTCGTGATACTCCCGGCCAAAAAAAAAGAAGATAATACTCGCGAACGTGTACGAGTATAACCCATGTGACCTGCACACTTAGAATCATGTGCGTGTTGAAGTATGTACCGCCTAAAAGCAAAAGGTACCATGACTTGTTGTCTTATCTGAGTTTTATCCATAAAACATCTTAATAAAATGTCATTTTTAATACTAAACCAATGACTATTATTTTTGTTCATAGCAAGATTGTCAACTTTGTTGACCAGTGAAAAAAATTTTGTTAGTGACCTGTCTTCCCTCTGTTTTGCAGCAAAGGATACTCGGTCAATAGCAGAATGAATCTCGATACTTTCATGATCGTCTGTTTCCTTGTTTTCAGTGTCCATAGCCTCTAATTGTTTCGTATGTGCTCTGGTTATTGCTGCATTTCCGATGCATAGATTATTTTTTTCCCATTCAATAATCTCTTCTGGTGTGCAATCTTTACTCCCGTGTATGCATCCCACCATAAGGTCGGCAATTGGGTTTCTTAACATGCATGCTTTAACGTTGCCTGTGAAAAAAGGTGTATCAATATAGATAATAGCTGTTGGATAACATTCTATGGTTCCACCAAAGGTCATACACCTGACATGTTCTCCAGTTGCACAATTCGGATGAACAAGTGTCTGACGGATTCCGATCGTGGTCGATCCCGAATCTCTTAAGACTGAGACGATGGATCCATTAACTTTTCCTCTGTTGAAGATCAGCGAGCCTGTTCCGTCATTGACTGCTAGACTGACTTCTGGTAGAATGTGTCCGCAGTTCAGAACTGTCTCTTTTGCTTTCTGAAATATAAGATTACATGTTGGGCAACTATTTGCCACGTTATAATTCATTGCAAAACAAGTAGATGAAGACTGTATTTTGTTATCAGTAGGTGAACTCTGAACACCAGGGGTTGTAGCAGTAGTAACGGCTGCCCCTGTATTATGGTTATAATTTGTCGATCTACGAGAATGAGAACGATGACGAGAATAATTAGATGAATTATCCCGTTGTCCTCTATTGTAACTGTTATCTCGATGTCTCGAGTTATAATTATCGCTATTGTTCCACTTGTTACCATTATTATAATTATATGACCGATTATAACTTGAGTTACGTGGATTACTGTTGTATCTTGACTGAGGTGAATAATTTCTGGTTTGTTGTCTTCCTCTATTAAAGTTATTGTTAAAGTTATTCTGTCCCTTATGAAAATTAATGTCATAGTTTCCTTTGAACCTACCTCTGTCCACACTGTGTGTTCTAGGTTTGTTATGATTATGATATGCCATATTGGAGGCTACAGGAAGTGGTTCTCTTATCAACGAGCCAGAAATATTAGCATTCGGATGAGCTGTGCAGTAATTTAAAGAAATTTTTTCTAACTCATCAATAGATTCTGGTTTTCTTTCTTGCAGATAAGCAAAGAATGGTGGGCTGACAGAAGATAATACTTTATCCCTCAATAACAAATCGACTAACTTGTCGTAAGATTTGTTGACACCTGCCAGTTCAACCCATCTGTTAAAAGTATTGCGTATGTTAGCAATAAAACCTGTGAAATCTTTATTGTTATCTGGCAACAAACTTTTAAAACGTAATCTACATGCCTCTTCGTTCAAGTGGAAACGACGTAATAACAACGTCTTAATGGCCTCATAATCTGTGGATAATGTTGGATCTATATTTTGTGCTGCACTTGCAGGTTCGCCATCCAGAAATTCCTTAAGTTTAAGTGCCCATGCAGTTTTGTCAAGGTTATTGACCTTACATATATCCTCAAAGCGCGCCAGCCACGATGATAGGTCATCCACGTGTAACTTGAATGGTGGTAGTTTAAAGTAATAATTGCCCTTAAGTCGGGTGGATGAAGATCCAGATTGAGCATTATCATTTTGGCTTGATGCAGCACTCTGCGAATTAAGTTTTGCTGTTTCCAATTTAAGCCGTTGCAGTTCCATTTCTTGCTGCAGTATGATTTCTTGTCGTTTCAATTTATTCTCTTCTTCAATCCGTAGGATTTCATCTCTTGCCACCTTTCTTTCTTCTTCTTGTCTTAATTCTGCTTTCTTTTGAGCCTCCTTTCTTTCAAGTTCTTCCATCTCTGCTTTAGCAATAGTTTTCCTTTCAGCCTCTTTTCTTTCAAGTTCTTCCATCTCTGCTTTATATCTTGCAAGTGTTCAGCAAATTCAACGCCTCGAGTGCCTCTCCTTTTTTTTATTAAATCTTTTCCATTTTTAATGAAATGGTCCAAGTTAAGCATCTTGAGTTTAATTTATTTAAGTATTCAATTACTTATGTCTTGTAATCAACAATAGAATGTATGTAGATAATTATAATTACTCAACGAATGAATAATTAATACAAGAAATTGTAATATTCCTGTATTGTTATGAATAAGTTCCACAATCTATAATATTTTATAAAAATATTATATATATACTCACTGATATCTATCATAAATAGTTATGATAGTTAGTTATATAAGCTGCTGAAATTATATCAAGCGCTTAATATTAATATTTAATAATTATGTGTATTATCCCCAAATAATTAGTCTTAATTGTCACTAAGTTCACAATATAGTACTGAGAAAGTGTACTAATTTATATTAGATATGTATTAATATGTTATAAAGTTTTAATAATTAATCATTATAATTTATGCCTTAATCATGAGGCATAAAGTGCATTGCCCATTTCTAGGACCACTACTGCAAATTGGTGCAAAGTCCCCAATTCCTCATTAAAACTCATAAAAATTTACTTATATTAATCTACAATATTATTAATGAAGAAATTATGACATTAATATTAATTTATAGAAGGATGAAATGAATACAAACAATACAATGGGTTAACCAAGGATTACAGAACAGTAGCACCACAAGACAAAGACATTTTCACAATAAAACTGCATTAATAAATAAGGTGACTAAACCGGAAGTGAGATCTTAAATAATGAACTGAATAGATAATTAACCTGTGTACACAAAAACTAGTGACGTATACATGGACTCATTGACGAATGTACAAAAAAAAAAAATTAAACTGAATGATAGTAAGGTCAGAAAAAACACGATAGGTTACAAACATGATTACTGAAATGAACAAAAATTGAAACTAAATACATTAAAATACACCAATTATAACTTGACTGGACATCTAACATGCAAGGTCAATTAATTGCTATTACGAACGAACGAAAATCATCGGAAGGTCGTCGATGGGTTCTTCGTTAAAAGCAATTAACTAACGGCCTTAAGGAACATTCAGAATGAATATCGGCATCCTGAGAGCCATTTTTATTCATTATGAACCGCCGCCCAACCATACCCGCAAATAAAGGACAACATCAACGGACAAAAAGAAACAGATATAACATCGATAAACAATTAATAGAGAGGACATGCCTGCAAAATGGTATGGACTCGTTAGTGTGTTAATGAATGACAATCGTCCTAGGTCTAAACTTATCTTTAGAAGGCTCCGGCGATGTCAAATTCGTCAACGGACTAGACTAGTGCCTAGTACTGTTTGCTCATGATTGGCTGATCACAGTATTCTCTTGTCTGGTCTTCTTGATTAAGCAAATATTAATCAAAACTGGAATAAGTTGACGGTTGTTCCTTTCGAAGCGCGGCATCTACGCACGATGTAGTGACGTCAGATTTGCATTGCGTAGTCATGTGTTCAACGTAGTGTTATGTAAATCATGTGACTTGCTTGTAATGGTAAACAGTTGGCAACACATGTAAACAAGAAAATCTTTTTCTTCTTCCTTCGTCCCCACACTGGCCACCACTGTTGCCGTTAGCTTCACTGTTAATGGGGCTGGTTTGGTTCCCTAGTCGTTGTAAGAGTTTGCTGGTTTATACTGGCTCTTCTATTTACGTTTACATATAATTATCCATTGTCTTTTCTCAGTAAATTATGAGATCGTGCTCTTGATGGTGAAATACGCGAAGGTGGGATAGAATATTGTCAACTTCATAATATAGTCAAATTCTAACGTTAGAGATTTGATAAGTCCTTTCTCGAGTCCACAAACATTTATTATATCGATTCCATACACGAACAGTTTACACATGGTCATCATGAAGAATTATACATAATAAGTTGCAGTTCATACTTCATATATTATTCCTTTACAAATCAGTCCTTTGTCTCCTAGCTTGAAAACATAGTAGTCAGAACCGCATAACTGTATGCACGCGTGGTTGGAAAATCCAATACACCGACAGTGTAATTATGCGTCTGGCATTAAAATAACTAGGGCGGACTATAAATTCACGTTGACAAGGTTTAGTCAATTACTAACCTGTACCTTCATCTTTCTTCGTTATCACATTGGACTGACCCATGTCCATTATTTAATGTACTATAATTGTGCGGCAATACAAGCCCGGCAATATAACATTCCAAGGACACGTCTTATCGGTTCGACGGTCGTCTAAAAAAGGGTCTCGTCTCTTGGTCACCGTGCGTGACAACTAACGCTGAAACGTCACAGCGTTCACTAGACCAATAATACTTTTACATTACATTACACGTTGTAACCCCTAAAATCGCATGCTGCTAACCTCTAGCAGACCATGCCAATAAATCTGCCGTAACACCGTGGTATGAGTATAATATCACTAGAGTGAAATATGGTATCATCAAACTTCACTGTAAGTACGAAATAGCATAGCACCCAGGTTCCTTCCATAGGGTAGGCAATTTAAAAGTGTGATCAATGGTTAAAACCAGAGCCAAAGACTGCTATGAAAAAATCCTTTTAACAGCCATGTAAGATGGCCATAACTAAAAGTACCCAACATATTAAAAAATGCGGGTAGCAATACATGCACTCACATACCTCACACCATCCAATAACACCTATCAGTCAAGTCCAGAATCAGTTGTCAATTAATTAACTTATTGATCGACAGCAATAATGCTACGCGTTAAATAATTAACAAATATGTGAAAGCGTAAATAGATGACACGAGGAAGACAATCATATTAGTAAAGAGAATGAATGCAACATCGTACGCTAAAAGATTAAAGCCAAGTGTACATCTGAAGTACTTGTCAGAAAAAGTGTATTGTGGTGCCAATAACAAAAAATGTTATCTTGCACCTAATGAAGTGTGTGACCAATCAGGTAGGAATACGCTGATGTGTGGTACAAACAGACAATAGTATTGAGAACTCTCAACATGTTCAATCAATAATTAGTGTGAGTGTATTACTGTCTTGTACCAAAGACTGAATTTTATCTCGCTAATTAAAATTACTTAACAGTTAACTAAAGCACTGTGGTTAAAATGCATAATGTAATGGTATTATACTTCTTCTTCTTCCTTCCTCGTTCGTCCTGAAAAGGACGGTGGTTGCGTTGTGTCTGTTTACGCCTAAGCTGTGATATCTGCACCTTTCGATCGACACATCCGAATTCTGCACGGCATTTTTTGGGACCGGGTTTGCCTTCCCTCTTCGATCCGTACTCGCTCAGCCAGACTGCACTGCTGCAGACTGTTTCCAGGACCACCACGTGGAGGTGGAGTACGGTCTTGACCAGCTCTGGTTCGCTGATCCTGATGCAAGCAGTCAAGCTATGGGTCGCTGACTGCATTCTCTATTGCTGCATCTTTGGGTATTATACACACTAATGGAATATTGCCAAAGTCCAGCGACAATATTTCCAAATAAGCACAAAGTTAATGTCCATGATTCTCTGCCATATTATAGTATGTTCACCTTAAGTACGAATGTGCAAAGTCCAAACAGATAGCGAACCGAAAAAGGAACGATAGGAGTATTCTTGACAATGCCCCTTGACCATGCGAAGCATTCTGGAGTTCTGTCCCTTAATCTGTAGACGCAGGTCCAATAATAGCACAAATGACGATTTTGCTTTCAAAATCTCCAAATGTTACATGATTCTTAGATTATTAATGAATGTGTGTGTGTTTTTGCACATAAACCAAGTATGACGACTGTTAATAAGGTACAATACATCCACGTAATGCGCTGAGTAGAAAGAGTTACAACTCGAAATGGGCGATATCAGCATTCATCATCATCAGGGGCTTAGTGACCCGATCCATAATTGTAAGTACTGTCAAAAGAGTCATTGAGAGATTTCTTTCAATTTCAGATGAGAAATATCAAGTTAGTTCTCAACGTTAGCATTCCTCAACGAGTCATTGTACATATCATCCTCGGACCGCAGCAATAAATCTGAAAATTTCCGTTAGCATCAGCATTGTCAGCCAAAAAAGTTTCGAAAAGTGCAATGTTCCACGGGTCAACAAGTGACGAAGACAGTCAATAGGTTAGCCGTAATTTCACAAGGTCCCCGCAATTTCCGTATTGTTTGGTGACAGAGAGTCCTTGACACAACGTGACAAAACATCTGCAACAACGTTTTGACTGCCCTTGATGGCACGGATGTCATAATCGTGAGGCTGGAGCGCAAGTGATGCTCTGGCAGCCGTCACATTATGAAATTTTGCAGTTTTCAGATAGGACAGGGCTCTCTGATCTGTCTCCAAGACAAATTTTGCACCAATGAGGTATCTCTGTAATTTGGAGAAACAATTCACCACAGCGAGCAACTCTCGCTCCACAATATGATACTTTCTCTCCGTTGGTGTCAACTTTCGACAAATATACAGAATTGGATGTAAACAATCATCAAATTCCTGCATAAGTGTATCACCTATTCCCGATCCAGAGGCGACGACTCTAAGGATAAAATGAAATCGAGTATCAGGCAATCTTAAAATTGGTGATTTGAACAAGTAAGAGTTCAATAAATTTAAAGATGCATCGCAAGAATGGGACCAAACAATCTTATTTGGGAGTTCTTTCTTAATAACGAAGACAGAACTGAAGTAATTTCTGAAACGTTAGGCAAGAGTTTTCTATAGAATCCGACAAGACCTAAATGACTGCGAACCTGTTTTTTGTTTTTGTTTTGTCTTAGGAATCTCTAGGTTCAGGATCCTAGAGATAGTGGAATCTTCAGGCTTAAGAAAATCGCATCCTACTGTATGACCAAGAAAAGAGATTTCAGTGAAACCTATTTTAGTTTTCAAAGGTCTAGCAGTTAGATGATGGAGACGAAGAGTAGTCAACAAAGACTGAATTCCAAGAACACGTTCTTACCAAGATTGATGAAAATGGCAAATATCATCAATATAGGTAATAATGTCATCACGATCAGAAAAAAATGTTCGCATCATACGAACAAAAGTCGCAGGAGAGTTAACGAAAGCAAAAAACATAAAATTAAACTGCAACAGTCCCAACCGTGTAGCGAAAGCAGTATAAGGTTTTGCTCTGTCCAACAAGGGGACTTGCCAATAACCTTTAGACAAATAAAATTTATTGAAAAAAGTAGCAGTAGAAAGTCTATTCAAAAAAGAATCTAACAAAGGCAGAGGTTCAGCATAGAAAATAGCATTCAAATAGTCAAAGTATAATTTCAAGATGTGTGCATTCTACATAAATGACTGTAGCAAAATATGCGAGAATAAACGCTCAATTCAGTAAGATTTAGACATAAAACGATAATAAATACATTAGCCCGCATATGTCTGACGGTTGGCATCTTCGACGCCAGCAGCGCTGCTTTTTGTACAGCGCTAAGCTTAGAGACCGATTTCACGGTAAAAGTCTGACACGCTTTAGTTTCGTTTTCGAGAAACACTACTAATATTTAACTTTTGCCCGATCTACTGCATACACTTTGTAGTCTAGCCTTATAATTAACAATTGGCGGAAGCGTGCCGCAAAATAGCTATCTGAAGTAACGCTTTCTGTCAACTGTAACGTAGAAATCCTTACATTGTTTGGTAGTATTACACGATACAATACTAATTAGTAACGCAAATTCTTAACCCGCCCCGTCTACACCCCGCTTCGCTGACACAGTCTGCAACGCATATACACACACTGCGAAAAAGCCAGCCAAAGCAAAACCACGCAGACAATTTTATTTTCCTCCTAGTGGTAGCATTTCTGACGTAACTAAAACAAGTTAGTTATTTGCAAAAATACATGCTAGCGAGATGAAGGAGAGGAAAGATGGCGGACTTGTGCAAAATTTTATTTGACGATTGACGATGACATAAATTGGAAATTTTAAACCATTATGTAGTTCCCCATAAAGATTATATGGTAGTATGACGTAGAGTTCGCTGAGTAAGAATGTACTTTAAATAATATGATAGTCCCAGTATTAGAGAAGTTATTGAAGAAATACTAATATCTACGGACGCTCGACCAGACAGACTGGCGTCCCTGCCTATGTTTTTTGTAACGTTAGGGGGACGTGAGCTGGGAAAAGAGGCAGGGAGGTACATTCAAATTCGCTTGGGTAAAAAGAGTATGACTGAAAAGGGGAGCGGTAGGAAAAATGTAATCCTAAACGAAACATCTTTTTGTATTGGGCATGACAAAAGCAGACTGGCCAATCGACCACCAGACGCAGAAATTGTTCGAAATTATTGTGTTTTTTCATTCAAACTGCTTTTGAATTCAAGTAGTCGAACGTTTCGATTTGCCAGTGCTAGTAAATATTAGCAAAAGGCTTTGACTATTCATTGCCAGTTGAACTAAAAATTTATTCAGATACGCTGAGAAACAGCTGTGTTAATTGTAAACTTAAATAAAGAATAAATTCACAGTCTGTGCAGTTCGGAGGAAGCTGAGGCCATTTCTTCACACAGTCAGCGTCATTTGTTTAGATATTTCTTGATTGTGGTAAGGATATTTTATGAAATTTAATATGTTTGGTCCAACTACAAAGTTAGATACTGCTATTGGGGAAAGTGAAGGACATGTCGGAAGCAGACATTGTTGAGTCCTCACATTAAACGGTATCTAACTGATGTATGTTGTTATGATTATGTTGTCATATTATTGTATTAGCATAGATTAGTAAGCCTCTGTGTTCAATGAACACTGTTTTACATGCCTGAAGCAAATATAATTGAAAAGAAAAGAAGATAATATCATATCAAAGGAAATGTGGTTACTCCACATTATTGTATGGAGGAAAAGTATGTGAACGTACAGTGGCGTATCTACTATAAGGACCTGAGGTGTGGTCACAACCAGGTGGGAGTCCTGTACAATTCGGGGCGAGTGCACTTGTAAGGCACGCGAGGCTGACCCCATACCCACGTAGGAAATTAAGTGTTAGAATAAGTGATCAGAGATAAAATGCCAAAGTGTCCTTTTGTTGCAGAGGGTCTATGTTCCTGTTGCCAGCTGGTGACAGGAAACCTGCTGAGTACTAATAAACGCCAACCAGTCTCCAACCAGACTTATATGCTGTCGATTATCCATTAGGAGCTTTGGCGAGTGGTGAAATTGAACTTTCTGCAACTACACATTGAAATATCTTACACCAAGGACTCCCAGGTGATGAGTTAGACATCTGGGGCATCTCTGACAGTTTCTTGTGTTTCAAAACAATACACAGGACATTTATGGGGGTAGAGTGAACTACAGCCCTCATATACAGTGACTCTCCCTTTATATGAATAAAGTGAATTCCTTTAATATTTCCTACAGGAAAGACATATATATCAATACATAATAACTTTTTAGTTATTGGGCAAATTGTCCCAAAATTTTAATTGTTCTTTTCTGTAAACTATCTTGTCCTTATTTTCAAAGACCTGTCCACAAGCTATGAATGGCAGGCAAAATAAAATTGTACAGAAAATTTGTTAAAGAAAAACTTAACTGATAGTTTTATTATCTTCTTTATAGAAACTTAAAGTGTTTGAATGTTGTGTACCATCATTTCGTTTCTCCCCTAGACACTAGGTACACCATACACCATACACTAGAGCCAGAATAGTGACCGTGTGAGACCTAGGGAGGTAGCGTTAGGTTTTCTGCACATAATTCATCATCATCATTTATAGAGTCAGAGACCTACATGTGCTTGACCTCACACGGTTATAGCAGACACCTTTTCATTCTTTTAGGATACCATCATAACCTCCCCAGCAAAATCTACTTTGCTACAATGACAATTAAAATGTACATTATTAGCCCTATCATAAGTACCAACGGGAAATAAGACCTCCTTTACAGGATTGGTAGAGTTAAAACATTCACATCCCTGCATAGGAAGAAGAATGAAGTTATTATGGTCTGTAAATAGTGTAACACGACCTGTAGAACCTGAAGAAAAAAATAACATTGTTAAAACCGCCACACTACCCACTATAGTGGCCAGAACATACCACATGAAATCATGGTATGCCAGCATCTGAAAAAAAGCTGAAGTAAAATTAATATCCATGAAATTCCTACGTATCGCGAATGGGTGATTGTGGATATAGAATGGTTGTATCGTGCTGTAATGTTATATCGCGAATGGGTGGTATAAAAGTTCGCCAAGGTGGACATCCAGGTTGTAGTGGAGACTTGTATCATAAGACGTAACGTACCAGTATGTGTGTGTGTCGTTCATCACATTGACAGGAGTAGATGTAGAGTTGATGTAAAGTTGATGTAGGTAGTTCTTAAACATGTCACAGGTATGAAGTCAATAATGTGGGTGAACAACTGTGGACTTTTTCTACCATTTATTAAAGTCACAGTCACAAGACAATGCAGACACATCCATATAATCTTGACATCGAAACATGGCGGACATGAAGACAGTTCACTTGAAACGTATAAGTTGTAAATTAATCAATATTCATATATATGTCAGTAAATTGCTGACTCCACATTACTCATCATTCCAAACTCGTAGCAACACCTACTATCTGTTCATCCTGACTGCAACGTCAGATACCTTCTTACATATCTCTCCTTAAATCACTCTTCTTCAGTCGACCCCCAAACATGGTGGGTGACACAAGGATAACATGGTCCATCACTCTAATCGGACGTAGCGTGAAGATCTGTCCTTTCGACGATAGGCTTATAAAACTCCCTCATGTATCAGCCGAGTTTCCTTTTTCAACGTTATCGTAATAACAGCTTGTAAACCATCCGGTCTTCCACTCCAGACGGTCATACATTAGGCCTCTGCGAACAGTAAACACTGTGAGTTCCCTCGTGTGCAGACATGGACGTTTACATACAAGAGCTAGACATATCGCTAATCATGCGAGTCTTTAGAATAATGTTAGTCTCCTGGGTTTCTGTGCGTGCATATAGACTTAACAGTCTTAAATGGCTCCACTGAGCTTAATACATTGCAAATTTGTCCTATCAACCACAGTGAGCACACCTCACCGGTTGATCCATAAATATATTCAGTTTGCACTGAGAACAAGGAAGTGTAATTATATCAACTCTACCTTGTCATAGAATCCGCACACAACTATATAGTAACTATCAATAAATAACACTGGGGAATTCTATAATATTTTGTGGACGAAATTCCATCCCCGAAACAATGCAGAAAACGTCCAGACATTTTTCGTCTGACTAACCCAGGTCACAACATGACGGCTTTCTTGCCGGAAATCTGCTACGCACTCCTTGCTAATTTGCCCATGCGCCGTACGCATCAACCTCTGACCTATCCGTCAGCTGGTATATATTCAATATAGGACTTCAGGAGCAGGTAACTAAATATTTACTTTTTCCAAAAGTCAAATTTAGGTATTCGCCCCTTAAATTAGGGTTCCAATGAAAATTACTTTAAACCCGAAATCTTGTTACAACATATTTTCATACATAACAAGTATACAGACAAACTATATTTTTAGATAGCAAAGACTGCACGTAACAGTCTTACCACACCTCCCGGGAAAAAAAAATGGTACTTTTTTTGAAATACATCTAGGAGCAGCATACAATAGGCTCACAACGCATGAATAATGTGCAGATGAAAATATCAGGAATAAATATAACTCCTAATATGAAGCTAAGTCGACTTATGGAGCGACTGATGAGAATATATCTCATAATCCGAGAGAAATTGTTTCTCTACGTATACATGTTTCCAGGGAGGTGTCACCAACGTATACTACAATACTGGCAATGCCACAATTTCTACAATAATTTATCCAAAAATCTTTCATCTTAGGTATATTAAAATCATGATTACCAAAGAAGAAGAACATGAAAAGATCAGCGGTGAATATACATCAATGAACCGCTAAGTAGTGATACAATCAATATATATGATATATTACATATGTGTACACATTTTAGTATAGAAAAAGTGTAGTAGAGTTAGATCAGGATCTAACGGTTAGGTGGAATCATGTGGGCATCTAGATAAGATATCTGCCATCACATTTTCTGATCCACGGATAGCTCGCACTGAAAAATGAAAAGGCTGCAGAGCAATCGCATATCGCGTTGATCTCGCGCTCTTCAGATTTTTACTCTGAATAGCAGTAAGAGCTTTCTGGTCAGTTTCCACAATGAAATGCGCGCCAAGAAGAAATCTTTGAAGTTTAAGGATTGACCAAACCATAGCCAATAATTCACGGTCTAGGACCGAGTAATTCTTCTCTGCGGCATTTAGTTTTCGAGAAATATACATCACAGGATGCAGAGTTCCAGAGTACTCTTGCATTAGTGCTGCTCCAATCGCTGTGGATGAAGCGTCACTACGAAAAATAAATGTCTTATCCTTAGTAGGTAACACCAAGATAGGTGAAGTAGAAAACATAGTTTTAACCTTATCTAAAGAGGATTGACATTCTTGAGTCCAATGGACTATATTAGGAGACCCTTTCTTTAGCAAGGAAGAAAGAGGTGACATAATGGAGGACAGATTCGGAATGAATCGTCCATAAAATTGTATTAGACCTAAGAGACTTCGCACTTGCTTTTTAGTCTTAGGAATAGAAATGTTAAGTATCTTACTTGTATTATGGTCTTCTGTTTTTAGGAAACCATGACCAACACGATGACCTAAGAAAGATATCTCGCTAAAACCAATACAGGCTTTAGATGGTTTCGCTGTCAGGTTATGCTCGCGTAAGATAGACAATAGTTCATTTAACCCGTTATAGTGATCTTCCCAAGTATCACTGAAAAGGCAGATGTCATCAAGATATGCAATGACATCTGAGCGATGAGATAGGATTCGACGCATCATGCGTACGAATGTTGCAGGGACGTTCATAAGGCCGAAAGGCATGAAATTCCATTGGAATAGACCCCTAGGTGTCGAAAAAGCAGTAAATGGTTTGGCGTGTTCGGATAGTGGAACTTGCCAATATCCTTTAGACAAATCAAGTTTAGTGAAGAAATGAGATTTCGATAGTCTAGTAAGTAGCTCTTCTAGTAAAGGCATAGGTTCAGCATCAAATTTCGTCACTTGGTTCAATTTGCGATAATCAACGCAAAGACGTATGTTATTGTCTTTTTTTCGTACAATAACCATCGGCGAAGAATATGCTGATGTGGATGGTTCAATTATCTTTAAATCTATCATCTCATCCAACTCTTTCTCTACCTGTGCTTGAAAATGTATCGGGATAGGATACGGTCTGACTCTTATAGGATTATGGTCAGTAAGAATAATGTCATGTTCAATGACATCAGTTTGACCAGGAATGTCAGTAAGGACATCCTGAAATTGATGTAACATAGTAGAAACTTGTTTCTGTTCTCTTAGAGATAACTCGGGAGAAACCGTAACATTTTTCCATGATTCATTAGAATGAAGAGGAATCATCGGAAAAGGAAGATTCACATCCGAGAAACTCGTTTCCTCATCCTGTATTACTGACAGTGATGAGTAATGCCCGTGTTGGACTGGAGAATCGTCCGTTGCCTGGAAAACAGGTTGTAAATAATCCGGACGTTCATGGAATTCCGTAAGCATGTTGATATGGAAGGTTTTATGCTTCCCGTCAATATCGACGATATAGTCAACATCGGAAACTTTTGATATTACATCGTACGGACCTTTCCAAGAAATAAGAAGTCTGTTTTCCCTACAGGGTAGCAAGACAAATACTTTGTCACCTGGACAAAGTTGTCGCAAGCATCTATTCTTATTGGCAAATTGCCTTGCCTTCTGTTTCGCAAATTCAGAAGAAGCAGTTGCCAATTTGCATGCTTCAATAATCTTGTGTCTAAGCGCAATGACATATTCGTAAAAGGATTTTGTGTCATCGACAATATTATCAGCAGTTATAAGGTCATGAAGTAAGGAAATAGGACCTCGTGGTGTCACGCCAAAGACAAGTTCAAAGGGAGAAAATCCTGTATGTTCGTTGGCGACCTCTCTGTATGCAAAGAGAGCCGCGGGTAAAACCCTATCCCAATCCTGAGGATGATCTTCAGTTATCTTACCTAGTAGGTTTTTCAGAGTTCTATTCAGACGTTCTACCATCCCATTGGACATAGGATGATAAATACTACTCAGCGATCTCTCTATCTTAAGAGTCGACATTACTTGAGACATGGTATCCGATATGAGTTGGGTACCAAGGTCTGATAATATTTCTGCTGGAAATCCCAGACGAGAAAATATTAGCCAAAGAGCATCTGCAATATCAGCAGTAGTTATGCTCTTTAGAGGAGCAGCCTCTGGCCAACGTGAGCACATGTCAACACACGTCAAGATAAATTGGTGTCCTCTAGCAGACTTTATTTTAAATGGACCAATGATATCTATCGCCATTTTTTGAAATGGTCGAATTGGAATATCTGCAGCCTGAATAGGTGCAGCATGGCGTGGACCTTTGGATTTAACTTCTTGACATACTCTACAAGATCGACAATAGATTCGTATGTCTCTGTTCACAAAAGGCCAAAAGAAAGACGCAAGAACTCTAGATTTAGTACGGGAAAAACCCATATGCCCAGCACACTGAGAATCATGAGCGTGCTGTAAGATTTTAACTCTCATATTTTTGGGCACAAGAATTTGAGAATGAATGGACTTAGCGGAGTCTTGTACCATACGTACAAGTACGCCATTCTTTATCGTAATCCAAGATTTGCGATTTGTATCTTTATTCGGATCACCTTTTGTTGCTAGCGTAAAGAATTTTTTTAAAGTAGGATCATCTTCCTGCTTTTTTATGAACGAGTCACGAGAAATTTCCAAGGGATCATCTTGGATCTGCGCATCATTATCTTCAGAAGGCGAAGATTGCGGCATGTTAAGAGCTTGAGCCCTAGTGACTACTGCATTAGCAGATTGCATATTATCATTTTCCCAATCAGAAATTTGTTGTGGAGTGCATTCTTTCACTCCATGAATGCGACCGATGATGAGATCAGCGATCGGATTCGGCAGAAGACATGCTTGCACATCTCCTGTAAAGAAAGGAGTAGCAATATTGATAATGGCAGTAGAGTACTTCTCCAATGTGCCACCAAATGTTACGCATTTGACTACATTGCCTGTGGCTCGAGAAGGATTTACGAGTGACTGCCTCACTCCAATGGTAGTGCACCCCGAATCGAAAAGAATTGATACCGGAGTACCATCTACTAGACCTCTATTGAAGACAAGAGCACCTCTTCCATTATGCGCGACTGACGCAGGGAGAGTGGGAAGCGGATGACCACAGCTTAAAGTAGAAACTGTGGTTGGATCGAATAATGTTTTGCATTGGGAACATTGAGATGCTCTACCAAAATCGAAAGCAGAACATCCTACATTATTAGAGTCTTTCTTACCATTATTTTGATTACCGGCTTCATGGAACTCTTGTTGTGCAGAGTTAGCCTGGTAATGAGATTTACCATGTCTTTTGTGTTGTGATCTACCTCGGTTATAATTGCCTCTGTAATTATTATTTCCTCTGTTATAACCCCTATTTGGGTTTGAATCATAATGTTCATGATCGTAATCATCATACTCATTATAATGAGTATCCCTGTAATGTTGGTTTTGTTGTTTCCATGAAGAACTTGGGTAGTTCCTATAGTTACTCCCTTTGCGGAAATTTCTATAATTATGGGCACCCCTGTATCGAGGACTGTCAGCCCGATTCCAGGTCTTCAAAGAAGAACCCTGATTTGAGTGGTTACCTTGGTTTTGATAACTATTCCAATTAACCTTTTTGTGAGATTTATCTTGAGTTCCTTGGGACTTGTGTGAGTAATTGTTATTGTATTGTGTTGCTGAAGCAACTGGCATACCCTCTTTAATGTTAGTGTTGCTCAGAATCATGTCAGGGTGTGCCGTGACATATTGGTCACAATATTCTTCCATTTGTTTTAATGTACTTGGTTTACGCTCATGTAAAAATTCTAGGAATGGTTTATTCACCGAAGACATGATCTTGTCTCTGAGTAATAAATCCGTAAGAGCCTCAAATGTTTTCTGTGTTTTGGATAATTCAATCCAACGTGAAAGTGTAAGTCGTGCTTTTGAAATGAATTCAGAGAATTCCACACCTGTCTCAGGTCTCATTGTTTTAAACAAAAGACGGTAACCCTCCTCTGACAGCTGATATTTCCTTATCAAGGCCGACCTGATAACATCATAGTTATCCTTGTCGGCCTCTTCAACCAAACTTAACTTAATCAGAGAATCCCCTTTTAGATTTTCAGACAACTGATTTACATACTGTGATTTATCCACATTATGAGCTCGACATGCACGTTCAAATCTATCAAGCCAGAATGTTATATCGTCACTGGCGGAGTTGAACGCTGGCACCTTGACCTTGTAAGTAAAGGGTTTACCATTACCACTAGATGCTTGATTAACATTACTCATATTAGTTAACCTTAATTTCTCTAACTCAAATTCATGTTCTCTTATTGCTTTTCTCTCCTCAGCTTCTCTGTCCAATCTTTTCTGTTCAGTTTCTCTGTCTAATCTTTTCTGTTCAGTTTCTCTGTCTATTATTTTTTGTTCAGCTTCTCTGTCTATTCTTTTTTGTTCTGCCTCAAATCTCCTTTCCTCCACCTGCATCTGCAATTTCTTTTGTTCAGCAGCAGCATCAGCTTCTCTGTCTAGTCTTTTTTGTTCAGCATCAGCAGCAGCTTTTCTCTCCTCAGCAGCAGCTTCTAATTTTATTTCTATTTGAAGTTTTCTCTCCTCAGCAGCAGCTTTTCTCTCCTCAGCAGCAGCTTTTTTCTCCTCAGCAGCAGCTTTTCTCTCCTCAGCTTGCATCTGCAATCTGAAATTCTCAGCATCTATCTTCTTTTGTTCAACTTCTGCTTTCCATTTATTCTCATCTTTTTGTTTTTTCTCTTCTGATTTTAATGCAATAGCAAATTGAGCAGTTGCCCATTCTTCTAACCCTTTACCAGTCTTATCAAGGGATTTCCCTTGTGCAATAAAGTAATCTAAACTAGACATCTTGTCTAATGAGATCAGTAACCTGAAATAATAAAATAATTACCCTATTCCACTTCAATGGGGGGCAAGTCTGTACTATAGACTTGTATAGTCACTTCACTCTATTTTACTCTCTTAGTATTATTCAAAGACCTTGTACCAACCTCACTGGGAAGAAGTCTCTAAATAAGTATCACTTTACCACAACACTGTGTGAAACAAGTCTCTAATAAAGAGCTTGTATAATCACCTTTATAATCTAAGTACTCTATAGTATCAATAGTGTATGATTTTATATATATATTTCCAAGTAATGCAACCACAAGTTTATAATAAGTTGAATAATCAGCTCACAATCACAATCTCTGTGTGAGACAAACTTTATATGGTTATCTTGTTTGTAATGAAACAAATAATTACTTGAGTACCTGTGGAAAATAATATCTTTCTATCCCAATCACTGTGGGAGACAAGCCTTACAAAGGTCTTGTATATTTTCTTGTACACAATAATAATAATAAAGTACTGGTCTGTACTATAGCATAAGTGTATTCCACTATACCTCATATATCATCTGTCAACTAAAGACATTAACTAGGACAAACAAGAAAAGACAATATGAAAACAATTGCAGAAATTAAATAATTTAACTAGGAGAACTAAAGAGAATAATCACAGAACCTGTGATAATAACTGCAATGAAATCAACAAGACAAATAACGCCACAGTGTATAAACATATATATACAGTGTATAAGAACTAAATGATAGGAAAGAGTAGACCAACAAATTATACAAACAAATCAAACAAAAATAAAGAACAGAAAAAAATATCACAAAAACAACGATGAGCACGGTCGTCACAGCTAACAAAAAATAGCAACAGATTGTTGCTAACAAATTTCCAATTAAGAAAATTTGTACCTATAGAACACTAGTACAAGACCAATATCACTCGGTATATCTTATACTAGTCACCTCCCATCCAGGCCCGCAGACATATGAACTAATATAATATGCAAACAACTAATATGTAACATATAAGCATAAATACATATAGCATATGTGAAGGGTGGGTTGAACTTGAAGAAACGCCAAAAAATAAGAATCTTCAACTCAAATGTGAAGTCAGTCCTATTGTATGGCTCGGAGACATGGAGAACAACAAAGACAACAACCAAAAAGCTACAGACTTTCATAAATGGGTGCTTGCGTAGAATAGAGGGATTAAAATGGTATGACAAGGTTACCAATGTGGAACTGATGACAAGAACTGGACAAGTGCCAGTGGAACAAGAGATGAGAAGAAGACGATGGCGATGGATAGGACACACACTGAGGACACCTGCTGATAGCATTACAAGGCAGTCCTTGTTCTGGAACCCCCAGGGCAAGAGAGGCAGAGGAAGACCAAGAAGTACATGGAGAAGAGAGTTGGAAACAGAGGTGAAAATGATGAGGAGAACATGGAAAGAACTTGAGATGATGGCACGTGACAGGAGGACTTGGCATGTGTTTGTTGAAGGCCTATGCTCCTTTGGGAGTGGAGGGTTATGAATATGTGAAGGGTGTTGTAGAGAAGGCTTAATTACAGCTTAATTATAGTATAGAGTACTGTTTACAATACAGTTGCTGGTTACTTTTATTTCACAGTTTTTCAATATCTAATAATAGTCATTCATCCAGATGATGTTCCATCGATGAAAAAATGTAGCATAGATCTTGATTCTTCAACTGTTGCGATGGTAAACTCGGAACTTGTCCTTCGAAATAATATTACCAACGTTCAAGAATCTTGGCCTTCTAAATGTAAATTACTGTAAATACTGTGATTTGATGGGCAACGCCGGGTACTTTGTAAACTCATGAAACTGATATCTGGGATGACCGTCAAGGTTTCATATGCAACGCCGGGTACTTTGGAATCTGTGAAGATGAGCAATGCCGGGTACTTTGTATACTGTGGAAGATGACGTCTGTGCTGGAAAATCAGGGTCTCACCTTGCAAACCCACGTAGTTGCCACCACTGTTATACTCTATGTTGTGTAGATTTGGATATAGAGTGGTTGTATCGTGCTGTAATGTTATATCGCTAATGGGTGGTATAAAAGTTCGCCAAGGTGGACATCCAGGTTGTAGTGGAGACTTGTATCATAAGACGTAACGTACCAGTATGTGTGTGTGTGTCGTTCATCACATTGACAGGAGTAGATGTGGAGTGGATGTAAAGTTGATGTAGGTAGTTCTTAAACATGTCACAGGTATGAAGTCAATAATGTGGGTGAACAACTGTGGACTTTTTCTACCATTTATTAAAGTCACAGTCACAAGACAATGCAGACACATCCATATAATCTTGACATCGAAACATGGCGGACATGAAGACAGTTCACTTGAAATGTATAAGTTGTAAATTAATCAATATTCATTTATATGTCAGTAAATTGCTGACTCCACATTACTCATCATTCCAAACTCGTAGCAACACCTACTATCTGTTCATCCTGACTGCAACGTCAGATACCTTCTTACATATCTCTCCTTAAATCACTCTTCTTCAGTCGACCCCCAAACATGGCGGGTGACACAAGGATAACATGGTCCATCACTCTAATCGGACGTAGCGTGAAGATCTGTCCTTTCGACGATAGGCTTATAAAACTCCCTCATGTATCAGGCGAGTTTCCTTTTTCAACGTTATCGTAATAACAGCTTGTAAACCATCCGGTCTTCCACTCCAGACGGTCATACATTAGGCCTCTGCGAACAGTAAACACTGTGAGTTCCCTCGTGTGCAGACATGGACGTTTAAATACAAGAGCTAGACATATCGCTAATCATGCGAGTCTTTAGAATAATGTTAGTCTCCTGGGTTTCTGTGCGTGCATATAGACTTAACAGTCTTAAATGGCTCCAACGAGCTTAATACATTGCAAATTCGTCCTATCAACCACAGTGAGCACACCTCACCGGTTGATCCAAAAATATATTCAGTTTGCACTGAGAACAAGGAAGTGTAATTATATCAACTCTACCTTGACATAGAATCCGCACACAAATATATAGTAACTATCAATGGATAACACTGGGGAATTCTATAATATTTTGTGGAAGAAATTCCATCCCCGAAACAATGCAGAAAACGTACAGACATTTTTCGTCTGACAAACCCAGGTCACAACATGACGGCCTTTCTTGCCGGAAATCTGCTACGCACTCCTCGCTAATTTGCCCATGCGCCGTACGCATCAACCTCTGACCTATCCGTCAGCTGGTATATATTCAATACAGGACTTCAGGAGCAGGTAACTAAATATTTACTTTTTCCAAAAGTCAAATTTAGGTATTCGCCCCTTAAATTAGGGTTCCAACGAAAATTACTTTAGACCCGAAATCTTGTTACAGCATATTTTCATACCTAACAAGTATACAGACAAACTATATTTTTAGATAGCAAAGACTGCACGTAACAATCATCAACGATGTATGTGGGTGGCACCATTGTCATCAACAATGCCAGGCATCACATAATCCTAGATGGATATGGATGGTCCACATTAGCACCATTATCATCAACAATGCCAGGCATCACATCATCTATGATGGATGTGGCCAGTCCCATATCAACAGCACCCAGTGATGCACTCGAGTCAAAATAGACATCTGATGATTTCTCAATAGTTTTGAAATCATCAAGGGACTCCTCAATGATGGGAGGAAGACATGTTTTATCATCACCATTACTCAAAACTGTGTCACTCTGAGTCCGATTATGTGATCGTGCACGTACATGTCGTTATTGCTCCCACCTCAAAATATCATCATTAGTGCATGCATGAAGCCCAGGGATATTACCCAAAATTATCCCAGCAGCTGGTTTTGACAACAGACATACTAAAGTCCTGCCTGTAAAATAAGTGGTATCCAAAAATACTTCTGCAGTTGGATAGTATTCAACTGTACCCCCGAATGTAATGCACTGGACCTCTTCGCCTGTGTAATCAGCATCGTCCACTAATGAACTTTGAACCCCCGACAGTGGCGGATCCAGTATCCCGGAGTACCGAAACAAGTTGGTTGTTCATAAAGTCCTTATCAAATACCACTGATCCTGTACGATTATAAGAAGACATTACTGGTAAGGGGTGTCCACACTGGAGCCTATGAACTCCCTCTGGCTGAAATAAAGAATTACATTCAGAACAATTAGTACTATTGACGTCACTTCCTGTATTAATAAGTGATTCCATATAAAATAAACAAACAAGGAGCCGTGTTGAGCTACCTATTATACCGACACAATCGTTATGAATTTTAATCAGAACATTACTCCCCCCCCCCTCACAAAAATAATGGAAACAAAGTTTTCATTATTCCCGTGGTGTGAGTGTAACATCAGCAGAGTGAAATATAGTAACATCAAATTTCACTGTAAGTAAGAACAAGTATAGCACCCAGGTTTATGCCATACGGTAGGCAATTTAGCACTAAAGTGTGGTCCATGGTAAATACCAAAGCCAATGTCTACTTCGGACAAATTCCTTTTTAACAGCAATGTGAGGTCGCCATAACTAATAGTACCCAACATATTAAAAAATGATGGTAGCACTATATGCACTCACATACCTCACACCGTCCAACAACGCCTATCAGTCAGTCCAGTATCAGTTGTCAATTAATTAACTTAATCAACAGCAATTATGCAAAACATTAAAGAATAAACAAATATGTAACAGCGTAAATAGATGAAATGAGGCTGACAATTATATTAGTAAAGTGAATGAATGCAACATCGTACGCTAAAAGATTAAAGTCATGTGTACATCTTAAGTACTTGTCAGAAAAAAGTGTATTGTGGTGTCAATTTTTAAAAAAAGGTTATCTTGCACCTAATGAAGTTGTGTGACCAATAAGGTAAGAGGCAAGATGAATATATGGATAATATAAAGATAGGATCTTAAAAATGAAATATAATACTCACCTCAATATTCTCGCCGTCCACGGGTTGCCCAACGGCCGGTAAGGACAGTCAAGTTCAAGGTTAATGATATACGATTTTATGCAATGTACTTCGATGCCATGATGCTTATAACTTATACCAGATGTGATGTATCTGTCCTGCAATGACTATGAATGTCCATACTTCGTTGACAAAATAAACGTACGTGTTCTGTGATGTCAACCATGACTCCAGTCAAATCTACTGTGGTCAACTTATGCATTAACATTGGCCCATACTTCGGCGCGCACTGTTTTATCATTTGCGTCCTGTATTCGTCGGCCATCCTTGTAAGCCCGACCAAAACTGACGACATTCTAAGTCAGTAGATGTATTGTTAGTCCTGTCACAGGATAGACATTCGTCGAAATATTAAGTTGGTCACGTTGGAGAGTGGCTACGCTGTTAGAATAAAAAAAACCGGTTTGGTCAGTTGAGCCAGAACGGAAGAGGATATAAAACTTTTAGCGCAAATCATTAGACGTGATGCCTGCCGTCCTGAGAGGATGTGGTCCCTTTGTCAGCGGTTTTTGCTGGGTTTATTTGAATGCCATTGTGGTTCACATTTCTTCCCGATATTCTTGTGATCAGGATTATTTTGTATATCGCTAGAACGGTGGTGTAATTTCTAGTGGTTTTTTCCTGTAGATCATTTACGTTAAGTATCTTACGTTTGAGTATTGCTTTACTACAGTACAGGGCTTAGCCAGTGACCGAAAGTCATGGTTTATTCACTGGATAGGATATGTCGGTGATTATGTACTGTTATATTGAGCTGTTGATTATGGCAAGTAGATTTATTTTGGCATTTCCATTGCATTGTTATTTCATGTGTATTGCTAGCCGTGTGCGGTTTTTGTGTGTGTGCAATATTCATTAAAGGGTTCTTACCTGTTCCAGGTGTTATTGGTTATTTACTGTCAGCTATTGTGTGCTGTGGTCTTACCTTTAGACAGTGAGCCTAGGAGTAGGATTTGAACATGTATTAAATCCACAGCACAAATAGGGTTTGATCCGACAGCACAAGTGGTCTTGTGTGTTCTGACAGCTGAGGGCTGCGTCCGGTTTTTGTGATGAAACTATAGGCCATGGGGCCAGTATGATACAGTATTATATGATATTTGACAGCTCGTCTATTTTATAGATATTTGTTGATAATTGATAGCAGACAGCTGCAGGCGTGTCTATTCTTTTGGCCATGGGGCCTGTATTGTGAAATATTTTTATTCCCAGCTAGCTGGCCGCTAGATGTAATATTATTTGATAGCAAGGCCTTAGAGCCTATGTTGGCTATGGTTAGGCCATTAAGAATTGTGCACACAGAATACTAGAAGGTGGGTAGGCCACGGTGTTGGCGCCTTCATATTTTCTGTCAACTCATGGGAGTGAGTTATTTTGATCGTCCAGTAGAAAGTCAGTGTGTGTGTCAGTCAGTTAGCGTACTGCTTATGGTCATTTGACCTGAACTCGATTACGGTCGCTGACCTACTTACAGTGTCTCAGGAGTGATGGCTAGTTTTCAGTGTATGCATATTTTTCAGTCTGTCGTTGATAAAGCAGTTTACATTTGAGTTTCAAGGTGTTTGCTCTGTATGTTTGCAGTTCTAGGTACGAGTGTGTGAAGTGATAGGCTAGGGTTACAGAGTGCGTCAGACTGGTCAGTTCGGTGTACCTCAAAGTCTTATTGGTGGTTGTTGACAGTGATCCAGGTGGAGCAGCGGGGCTTGGGGTGTTGGTACCATCTAGCTAGATTGGTCCAGACGGCAAATGGAGTGTCATATGGGAGATAGCTTGGTCAACCTCGGTATAGGGTGTAAGGAGATTGCTGTTAGGAAATTGTAGTTGATAGGGTGTTTGGTACCTCAAGTCATCGTGTTGGACTTCTGGTCTGGTCATTACTACTTAGATGTGCCCAACCAGAGGTGAAAGTCAACGCCTCTGACTTGACCTTACTACTCAGATGTGCCCAACCAGGGGTGAAAGCCGACACCTGTGACGTTCCTGTTCCACGCAGACGTGCCCAACCAAGGGTGAATTCCTATGTGCAGTGTGTCCTTCTGACCTGCGGGGGTACAGTATACGTTACCTTGTAGACTGCTGTGATCCGTGGTGTGTCGAACTGTGAAGTAAACGTTACGTGTTACAGTTATATAACAGTGCCATGGGACTTACACGTGTTTATACGACGTATATACTGGTGATACTAGCTGTGCAGCTGGACGTGTAAGAAGTCAGACAGTTCTGTTTATATTAGGGACAGTGTTGTGTGAGCACCGTAGAGAACAGTGTAGTCATCGTATTAGAGGTTACCATACCGTGACAAGGAACTCTGTTGCGAGTTACTGACACACAGACTTTCAGAGAAACTTGTTTCCTGGACTTAGATTCTTTTGGATTGTATGTTTTCTAGTGTGGAGTCTGGTTTGTACCGTGTTCATCATCATCGTCAGTGCTGAGGATACTTCTTGCTCAAGCGTCGTTGGACCTTCAGATAAGTTATTGTTTGTTTGATTTTGTATAATGTATTATATTGATATTTTCTTGTTTTTTCTGAAACTCTAAATTTTCTTGTCTGTCTTTCTATCTGGTACTAACTATTATTTAGCCTAATCTGTATAGTAATATACTGCTGATTCTTTATGTGCTTCTTGGTTTGTTATTGTTTTCTTTTTTTTTTGTTGTGTTTTTTTTCTATTTTCCGAGTATGACTTAGTTTGTATATATGTACGTGAATAGTTAGTTGGAGTAGATCTTTCCCTGTGTTCTTTAGTACGTGGAGTGATTAGATGATTTAGTTTATAGTGTTATAGAGTTAATTTTGCTGATAGGTTATTTAGTTTATTTTCACTGGAGTGGTTCATCAGTGCTCAGTGGAAGAGATAGCTTCCAGTACCTCATTGTTGACTGTAGTTTTTGTTGAGTCTTTGGTGTTATACTGTATTGGTGTGTTCAAGGGAGGAAGGGTGATGAGTTTAATCCAGTCTTGGTCTCTTGTGGAAAAGATTGGATTAGACCGATTCTTTTAGGGTGTGGCTGTGTTTGTTTTGTCGTGGAGTCAGGCAGACGGGATTTCCTGCGACTGCCCTGCTTAACATTCCAAGCCCTGTTGGTGTTAGGTGGATTCGTGTAGTGTGTATTTATATTGTCGTGTATGTTAACCCCGGTTTTGCTCTGGGAGTTGGTTAACCTGTATACCGTCTTTAAACGATTCTGTTGTTAATAAAAGAGTGTTCATTATTTCTGGCCATGTCTTTATCATTGTGACCTTTTTTCCTTCGAGCGATCGTGCTTATTTAAAGGTGGCGAATGATGGGTTAAGACTGTCCAAACTTCAATGATGTTAGATATTCGACAAGTCCATAGGTGGTACGAGTCCACATAAATACATTTTATTTGACGGTATTCAATCCACAGAACATCATAAGAATTAAGCATACATAAAGTTCATGCATATATATAAACAGCGTCTCCTGTACTTATTTCATTAATCGTCACAACGTCTGGCTATTTACTCGCGATTCCGTATGTCGGTAATCCGGTAACGAATAACCAAAGCTAAACCAGGCCTTATCAGCTTTTACGGCCTTATCAGATCTTTTAAGTTACGCATTAAAGGGTTTAAAATGCTAGATATAAATATTATGTTTCGCGCTCCACGTTAATTGAACGCGAATCGTTAAAGTTGCTTAGATTTATGATGACGTGTTGCGTTGTTAGGCTAACACGTGACGACACTATATGTGTACCCTTTGTATTTTATATTCCGTCCTAGAGAGTCGCGAATTTCAACGCTCCCGTTTATAATAGTAATGGTGTAGAGGTTTTCAGTATTACATGGCACTAGGGTCTGCCGAATTGATATGGATACATATAACGTCTCAGTTTTATGGATGAATCATTATTCAAGTCAAGAGTGGACGCAGGGAGTATATTATTAATAAGTATCCAGATTATAAAGATCGACCAGCTTTGGTTATTCGTACAAAGACACATCGTGTTAACCTAAAATAAACTAAACACATATCAGACAAACTAAAAGTAAAAAGTCTAATATAAAACGGACTTATCAGCTGGTGTCCAGTTTAAGGGACGAATACGCTGATGTATGGTACGTATTGACAGAAGTATTGAGAACTCTTAAAATGTTCACTCAATAATTAGTGTGAGTGTATTAATGCCTTGTGTCAAATATCGAATCTTATCCCGCGAATTAAAACTAATTAACAGCTAATTAAAGCACTGTATTTAAAGTCACAGTGTTTTAGTATTGTACACACTAGTGGAATAATAAACAACTAAAGGCCAGCAACAATATATATAATCGATCACAAAGTCCATGTCCATGATTCTCTGCTACATTAGCTTATAAGTTGCATTATAAGTTCACGTTAAGTACAAATGTTTAATGTCCAAATGGATAGCGAATACAAAAGGCACGATCCGATGTTTCTAGTAATGTCCCTTTGACCATGCGAAGCATCCTTGAGTTAAGTCACCTAATCTTTAGACACCATCATTTCGACAGTAGAATAGATCACGTTTCGCATTTAAACATCCACATAAACCGAGTATGACAACTGTTAATAACGTCACCGCCCAAGGCACCCACGTAAGGAGCTGAGTAAAATGAGGTACAATATCAGCATTCATCATCATCAGGTGTCAAGTGAACCGATCAATACCTGTATGTACTGTCAAAAGAGTCACTGAGCGATTTCCTTCAATTTGCGATGAAAAAATTACGATAGTTCTCAGTGCTGGTATTCATCACAGAGTCTTTGTATATTTTATCTTTGCACAGCAGCAATACATCTGGAAATTCCTGTCAGCATCAGCATTGTCAGCAAAATACGTTCATATATAGTGCAATGTTCCATTGGTCAACACGTGAAGAAGTCAGTTAATAGGTTTGCTGTAACCTCACAAGGTACCTGCATTTGCCTTGTTGTTAGCTGACAGTGAGTCTTTTACACAACGTGATACCACATCCGCGACAACGTTTTGAAAGCCCTCAATGGCACGAATGTCATATTCGTAGGGTTGGAGCGCAAGTGATGCTCTGGCAGCGTTCTCATTACGAAATGTTGCCGTTTTCAGATATGACAAGGCCCTCTGATCTGTCTACGAGACAAATTTTTCACCAATGAGGTAGAGCTGCAGTTTTGAAAAACAATATACCACAGCGAGCAAATCTCGCTCTATGATGGGGTATTTTTTCTCAGTGGGTGTCAATTTACGACTGCCATACAGAAATGGATGTAGACAATCATCGAATTCTTGCATAAGTGTACCGCCAATTCCCGAACCAGAGGCATCGACTCTAAGGACAAAAGGAAATCGAGTATCAGGCAATCTTAAAATTAGTGATTTTGAAAAAAAAATGCTTTAAGTAAATTTAATGAAGCACTGCATGAGTGCGTCAAAACAATCTTATTTGGAGAGTTCTGTCTTAATAACGAAGACAGAACTGAAGTAATTTCTGAAACGTTAGGTAAGAATTTCCTATAGAATCCGACATGACCTAAAAGACAGCGAACCTGTTTTTTTTTTTTTTTTGTCTTAGGAATTTCTAGATTCAAGATCCTGGATATAGTGAAATCCTCAGGCTTAAGAAAACCGCCTCCTACTTTATGACCAAGAAAAGAAATTTATGTGAATCCTGTTTAGGGTCGACCCTAGGAATTTTGCCGCCCCAGCCCAACCTCAAGTTAACGTTTGAAATTTTTAAAACCATCATGTTAAACAAGCTTCAACATTAATTTCATGACCATTAGCCTAATTTTAAATAGTACCATTAATAATAATGTATTGATAAATTGATGAAAATACTGTATAGTCACAAAATAAACCATGGACTTTATTAGAGACAATTATATGAAATAAATGAAGTTACATTACTTACATATAGGGAATGCTCTTCTCATGTGGAACGATGAACTGTTGAGTCACAAACACTTAACTATAGTATGTACATGTTATAATTTTTAGCACTATTTTCACATTATTTGAATTTATATTGTTTGAATTATGTACTGCTTAAAAAGACACTTTTTTTTGCTTTCATATTTGCAAAAGCAGAAATAAGGTCTGCGTAGTCTAATTTTTGACCGATTTCATGTTCAGTTGAAATCATGGCAAGTACTTCCAATCTAGTTTCGGCCATTATTGAGCGTAAATAAGTTTTAATAAGCTTCAGTTTTGAAAAACTACGTTCACCACTTGCTACTGTTACTGGCAAAGTTAGTAATATTCTTAAGGCTATAGCGACATTAGGAGCAATGTTATTTTCAATAATATAACGAAGAACTTCAATTGGCGGGGTATTTTCTGGTACTAATTTGTACTTTCAGTTCATAACATAGCTCAATTGCATCAATGTCTCTATTTTCTTGATGTGTTAAAACGCCTTCCAGGTTTTTACATTTGTTTAAGAGCTCATTTGTCGTCTCAGATTTCAATTTAGGGATGTTATATAAAAAGGAAAAATGTGAACTGTGATGTTCTAATTGCTCGAACCTTTCTTCAATAGAATTAATTGCAACATCAATAATAAAAAAAGAAAAATTCCATTTTGAATTAAGTTTTGGGATCCAAAATAGGTTCATCTCTTGCTTCATAGTTGTGTTGCTTTTTCTGCCGACGCACTCTAGTACATTCAAACGTTGGTATCAAATCAGGATCAGCTTCAACTTTCTCAGCTAATGTTGTTGCATCAATAAGAAAATTTTGAAATGATTCATCATTTATGAGATTCTTAAGGCTTTGGAGAACATTTCTCAAAGTTGTTATGGCACTAGTCAATTCCATTTTTATGCATTGCAACAGTTTACTAGCAACATTAATTTCGTTTAAAAAATAGTGCCATATAACCAGACAACATAAAAATGTAAAATCTCTGATTTTTAGGGCAAGGGTTTCAGCTTCATGTTTCGCCATTTTGTCTACTGACTCGTCATCAGCAATTTCTATCAATGCATCATAACATTCCTCAATAGAATATCTTAAAGGACGAATGGCCTCGATTCTAGATTCCCAGCGAGTTGTACTTAGTGGCTTGGGCATTAGAGTTGTAATATGTTTCTTAAGGATTCCCCAACACAGTGTTGACACTGAGAAAAACACATACAATTTCTGAACCGTTTCAAAAAATAAAACCCCTTCTTTAGATGACATCGCGGCATCATTAACCACCAAATAGAGAGAATGAGAACAGCAAGAGATATAAAAAGCTCTCGGGTTCAAGTCCCTAATACGTTGTTGAACTCCTGAATGTTTTCCTTTCATATTTGATCTATTGTCATACCCCTGGCCACGCATGTTTACAATTGGAATATTCATGTCTGACAATTTTCTTAGAATGCATTCGGTTAACGCTGACCCTGTAGTGGCTTCTACAGCAATGAAACCAAGAAAATGCTCGTGAATGGTGATATCATCTGGATTCGTATTAACAAATCTTACAATTAGTGTTAATGGTTCAATGTGACTTACATCGGGAGTACAGTCTGAAACTATGCTATAATATGTAGCTTTCTCCACCATAGAAATTATTTCTTTTTTTATGGTTCCAGAGAGAAGAGCAATCACTTCATTTTGAATGTTTTTCTCAAGGTAATGTTGGGTCGATCCACGAGCTACTCTCATTAAATGTTCACACATAGCACTGTCAAATCTGGCAATCAGTTCAACAAGCTTTAAAAAATTTCCATTGTTAGAGTCATATAATTTATCCGATGTTCCACGAAATGGCAAGCATTGTTGGCCCAAGAACTGGAAATAGAAATTAGGCGTTCTATTATGCTCCTTCAGTGTAGAACTTCTGAATTAAATAACTTTTGTTGCATTGAATCAATTGTCTGTACTGATTTAAGACTGGACTATAATTCAATCCACTTTGTAAGGGACTCCAAGTGGTTTTTAGATCTTTCGTGTTCATTAAGATACACATACAAATGACCCCAATCATTATAGCCATCAGTAGTGAGTGACATTTTATTACAGGAAAACAACTTACAGCAGAAACAAAATATAGAATCTTTTTCTTTTGAATACACTAACCATGATCGATTAATATGTTCTCCATTGCTTAGCTTCCTAGTGTAAAAATTTTGTGAAAATGTCCGACCATTAGAGCTGCGCGGAAAAACGAAATCATTTTTTGGTCTCTCTGGAAGGCCTTTTTTACGATTTCCAGTCTTTCGGTATCGCTTAATGAAGGATTCCATCTTGCCGGATCAGTGTACCTCTCAAGTTGATCACTTAAATCTCTGGAATTGGAAACGGTCAAATCAGTCTCATTTTCGACATTGTTAGTTATATCTACGTTACTGGGGTCCGAGTTAGAAGTACTTGCCATGAGTTCAGAATCATTTGTTTCGGTACACCTGCTTATTTTCTTCTGTCCTACATCAGCTGTTTCAGTTTTTAGATATTTATGTAAAGCCTCGCTATGTTTTTGAATATAGCGTTCTTTTTCCAGTTTCTGTTTCCGAAATTCGGCACCTGATAGTTTTTTTCTCTTTTATCGGACATTATATCTATTTGAATATTAAAACTGTTTTAATAAACAATACGATAACATGTATTGTTTAGTAATGAATGGAGGCTGAAGCACTGTACTAAATTCCATAAAACGTTTAAAAATCTTATTCATCACTGTAACACATAGCATACTAACACTGAGCAAAATCAACTTCCTTGAATGCACACTCGAAAACAACTGAAACATTCGAGACGCCAACATAGAACGGTCGATAAAAAAAAACTATTCCTGATTCCCACGCCAAGTTAATTAATTCCCGTTTCTCGTTCAGCCAAGCCGGAGGATTTATCGTGGCGGTCTTCAGTTGACCACTGAACACGGAAATATAATCCTCTGGGAACCACTGTGGTTTCGACCAAGCGAATAAATTGTACTGACGTCCCTAAAGAAATACATGTTAAGTGCCCTTATGGAAAAGATAGCATTAGGGTCGTATGGCAGAACTATTAGTGAAGACTTGAAAAACAGCTAAAGAACAGACCGCAGGTGCAAATATTTCGTAGAGAAAACATACAAAATGTGAAGGAATAGAAAAGTAAGGAATTTTAAAATAATCTAGACGAAACATTGGAACACTCCGTGACACCACACACAGAGGGTTTATTTCAAGAGCCGTTCAGGTTATTCAGTCAAAATCCTGGGAGATGACACTCCTACAAATGCCCGCGCCCGAACCTTGAAGACCTGATCGCTAGAGCATGTGGTAACCATTACACCAGCGCGGCTCCCAGGCGGAATATTTGGCAGGATTGTAAAATAAGTAAAAATATTTTTTTCCACCCCCCAAAGCTTGCCGCTCCGTGCAAATGCACGTGTTGCACCGTCGGTTGAGCTGATCCTATTTTAGTTTTCGAAGGTCTAGCAGTAAGATGATGGAGACGAAGAGTAGTCAACAAAGACTGAATTCCAAGAATATGTTCTTCCCAAGATTGATGGAAAAGGCAAATATCATCAAAATAGGTAATTATGTCATCACGATTAGAGAACATTTTTCCCATCATACGAACAAATGTCGCAGGAGCGTTAACGAGACCAAAAGACATAAAATTAAACTGGAACAATCCTAAAGGTGTAGCGAAAGCAGTATAAGGTTTTGCCCTGTCCGACAAGGGAACTTGCCAATAACCTTTAGACAAATCAAATTTACTGAAAGAAGTAGCTGCAGATAGTATTTCCAATAGAGAATATAACAAAGGCAGAGGTTCGGCGTCAGAGATTGTCAAAGCATTTAACCGCCTGACATCAATGCAAATCCGAATGGATTTGTCTTTCTTTCTAATCAACACCATATGAAAACTGCATGGAGATTGAGAAGGAGAAATTATGTTTAATTTTATCATATTCTTTATTTCTTCTTGTACTTGTGATTGAAAATGTACAGGAATAGTATAAGGTTTCAGCTTGATTGGCCTGAAATCAGTAAGAAGAATGTCATGTTCAATGGTATTTGTACGCCCAGGAATATCCGTGAGAACGTCAGGAAAAATTTGTAGTAACAACGAAATGTGATCTTTCTGATATGAAGCAAGAGTTGGCGAAATAGAAATATCCCTCCAATTCTCAGTAGACGAAAGTGGTAAAGTAGGTAGAGATAAAAGAGGTTCAGAAATATCAGTTAATTCAGATAACTCCTCCTGTATGATAGCTAAGGAACAGCGACGATCAATGGGCTTGTCGACAGCCTCAAAGACTGGTTTAAGATGTGGAGGACGAGAGTGAAATTGTTGCAGCATGTTCGATAATTTTCTTTCTCAAGTTAACTACGTATTGGTAAGAGGTTTGAACATCCTCATGCATGTCAGCTCCAACTAATAACTGTTTTAGAATGGACATGGGTCCTCTTGGCTTGGCACCGAAAACTAATTCAAACGGAGCAAATCCAGTATGTTCTTTAGGTATTTCCCGATAAGCGAACAAGACTACTGGGAGTACTCTATCACAATCTTGCGGGTATTTCGCAGTTACCTTGCCTAGCATTTGTTTAAGACAGCGGTTGAGCCTCTCTATTTTACCGTTTTCCATGGGGTGATATATGCTACTAAGAGATCTATCTCAAACTCTCTCATAACCTGAGTCATAACGTCAAAGACAAACTGCGTTCCCCGATCCGATAATATGTTTTCGGGAAAACCCAATCGTCTGATAATTAAAAATACTGTAGTGCGTCAGCAACATCTGTAGTGGGTATTGTTTTCAGAGGATTAACCTCTGGCCAGCGCGTGCACATATCAATGCATGTTAGGACATAACGATGACCTCTAGCTGACGTGATTGGCAGTGGACCAATAAGGTCGATTGCCATTTTTGTGAAAGGACGCAATGATATGGCTGACGCCTAGATAGGCGCATTATGCTTGGGGCGCTTAGCTGCCACATTGTCATGAAACTACTTATACTGTGGGTTTAAATACATGAAGATTCTCATACTTGGCTCGTTCCACTAGAAGATGACCACAGCATACAATAGCTGATAATAACTAAACATAACGCCTTTAACAGGTAGGTTCCCTTTTTATTAACCACTGCACACACGGACGCCACACACGGCTAGTAATACATATGAAATACAATGCAACAGAAATGCCAATATAACTTGCAATAGCCAACAACTCAATCTATCAATATCATACCCACTGGTATGTTCCTACAGGGTGAACATCACAATGACTTTCGCTCACCGGCTAAATCATGTACTAAGATCAGGCAAAACTAAATCACAAATGACTCAACATCAGCGGCCTAGGAAAAGCCACTAGATAATACATTATTACTCTAGAATTATGCAATTTAATCCACACCGCATGAAGAAATGGCAAGCACTAAATCTGAACAATAATGGCAAACACTTCCCAGCAAAAATGCTGACAGGGAACATAAAGGCGACCTGCCCGGACGCCAGAACTCAACCAGCCAGCTAGAAACTCAAACTGTCATTTTTGCGCTCAGAGAAATTCCGAATCAATATCCCATTCTTTATTGTGTACCAGTGTACAGAATAATCATTTAATACCACATCATCAGACTTAGCAACAAGAAAAAAAAATTTAATGAATCATCATCATTCTGCATCTGTATGAATGATTTGTTGACAATAAGTTAAACATGTAAATCATCCTCATCTGCCCCTCATTATCATTCATCACCTAATCAGTGACCACCTCTTTAGTCACTATCTTATCATTCATCACCTCATCTGCAAAATTTTCAATTTGGACCTGTTCTTTCCCCTTTGCACGAGACTGAGCTCTAGTCGTGACAGCATCTGCCATAAGCAAATGTTGCTGTTCCAATTGTAAAATACCATTAGTGCATTATGAAGTCCAGAATAATTTCCCAGAGTTATTCCAGAAATTGGTTTTTCAAACAGGCACGCGAGAATCCTTCCAGTAAAATAAGAGGTGTCTAAGAATACTTCAGCAGTCAGATAATATTCAACTGTGCCACCGAATGTAATGCACTTGACTTACTTCTTTGCCTGTATAATCAAATTGGTCCACCAATGATCTTCGCACCCCAACAGTAGTCCATCCAGTGTCCATGAGCACTGAAACAAGTTGGTTATTTACAAAACCCCTATCATACACTAGTGAACCTGTCCCATCATAAGAGGACATGACTGGCAAAGGATGTCCACACAGAAGCCTATGAACTCTCTGTAGCTGAAACAAAGAATGACATTCAGAACAATTAGTACTATTGGATAAGTCCACACTACATGCATTTGCATGAGAAACAACGTTGGTATTTTCGACTGTATTATTGTCACTTTGATGCACAAAGGCATTGAAACGTTCAGGATTTCCAGAACGTCGAAAGTTATTGTTCTGTTGAGAACTTCTGTTGTTGTAATTATTTACATTGTTTCCATAAAATGACCTTTGGCCTCTGTTTGACTGGAAATTATATCCACTTCTGTTCCAATCCCTTTTAGGTCTGAAAGATGATTGTTGAGGAATACGTCCATCATCATATGAATGAACATTTATTTGAGGTTGTTGGGACCAATTATTAAAATTACACCTCCCTCTGAAAGATCCAGTATTATTATCTCGATTTAATCGAAAAAACTCCGCCTATGCCGGTCCCAAGCCCGGAAGAAAAAGGAGGAGGGCGGCCTGCATGGACGCCGTAAGGAGGCAGCCCCTCCACCATGCAAAGGCACAAAAGGCCAATCACCTGTTTGTCTTAAAACCTGATTATGCGAAACGTAAGAGAGAAAACCGGACTGATGCTAAAGGCAACTAACTGGAACGGACTACGTACTACGACTTATGGAACTTGGAACGCAAGAAGTATAAATGGGAAGGAAGAGGAGCTGGTGGAAGAGATGAGGAAAGCAAAACTAGAAATCCTGGCTATAACGAAAACAAAGAAAAAGGACAAGGAGTCATGGATCTCGATGGCAACACGCTGCTCTACAGTGGTGTACCCACATCTGAAAGAGCTAAAGGGGTCGTGGGTTGCATTGTGGCCAAAAATCAAAAAGATAATATCAAGGGATGGAACTTTGTCTCGGAGCGCATTATGGTCGAAAAACTAAAAGAAGAAGAAACCATAGTCAACCTGGTCATAGTGTATGGGCCAAATGAGGATGAGAGAGCAGAGGTCAAGGAGGATTTCTTCGAGCTGCTTCAAAGGACAGTGGATGACTGCCTAGATGAAGTTATCATGCTCGGAGATTTTAATGCCAGATTTGGAAATGACCATGCTAGATGGGGTGGAGTTATCGGAAGATATCTAGAAGATACTCTCAATGACAATGGAAAACGACTCCTTAGATTCTGCAGTGAGCAGAATCTGATCATTACAAACACAAAGTTCCCCCCTAAGCGCATACATGCATACACTAGATGTGAACCAACAAAGAATGAGAAGTCAGTGATCGACTATGCCATTGTTCGGAGAAGCTCATTCAAATATGTCCGAGATGCTAGAGTCTGGAGGGGGCCAGAGATTGGAAGTGATCACTACCTGCTAACAATCAAAAGAAAAACTGAAAGAGTTGCTCAGCCTAGGAACTGTCCAACATCACGCAAGAAACCAAGTAAACGAGCAGGAGAAATAAGCATTAGGACCTACAAGCTGAGAGAGCCAGAAATTAAGACCAGATATCAGGGGCTTATTGCTGCAGCGGTGAGCAACACAGAAGAACGACCTGATGACTTGGAAACCCTCTGGATTAAATTCAAGGATATCATAAAGACAGCTGCTGCAGAAGCATGCGGTGAAGTCCGACTTGGGAACAAGAGAAAGAGGACACCTTGGTGGACAGAGGAAGTCAAAGAGAAAATAAGAGAGAAGAAAATGGCATGGAAACAATACTTAGGAGCTAAAAACACAACAGGACAAATGGAAAATATAGAGAATATGTGACACTCAGAACAGAAGCAAAGAACAAAGTGCTAGCAGCAAAACAGAAGTCCTGGGAAGAATTTGGAGAAAAGCTAGAAAAAGATGCACAAGAAAACCAGAAATTGTTCTATAAAACTCTAAAGAACACGAGGAAGGAAAAACAATGCCCTCTCAAATTTATAAATGACAAGCAAGGCAAATTGCTTACTGCCCCGAAGGAAGTAATGGAAAGACGGAAAGAATATTTCTCAGAACTCCTGGATGGTGAGCATGGTGAAGCATCAGAAATGGTAACCACTAGCACAGAAGAGGAAACCAATGGTGATGAAGATGACATAAAGATGGAAGAACTGAAGGCAGCACTGGAGAAAATCAAGATAGGCAAAGCATCAGGGCATGATGGTATAACACCAGAAATGGTTAAGTACATGGGAGCATCAGGCGACCTACTACTCTTAAGGGTTTTACAGGCAGCGTGGTACAACAAGACCATACCAAAGGATTGGGAGATTGCCATCATAACACCAATTTTAAAAAAGGGTGACAATCGACAGTGTGGAAACCATAAAGGCATATCCCTTCTCAGTGTCCCTGGTAAAATCTACTCTAGAATCCTAGAGCAGAGACTCCGACACCTAGCTGAGCCACAATTGGATGAGGTCCAGTGCGGATTCCGAGCAAACCGAAGTACTCAAGACCTAATCTTCACACTCAGACAGCTGAGTGAAAAGGCCCTTAAGTATAAGAGTGAGATGCATCTTTGTTTCATAGATCTGGAAAAGGCGTTTGACAGGGTCCCATGGAACAAACTTTGGGACTGTTTGGCAAGGAAGAATATTCCAGCACCTCTGATTCATGCTATACAGAGCTTCTACAAGTCTTGCAGAAATTATGTGAGGACAGCAAACCATAAGTCAGAAGAGTTCAGGACCACCACTGGTGTAAGACAAGGTGATATCCTAACACCTTACCTTTTCATACTCCTCATGAATGATGTCATCAAGACATGTAAGGAAAGAACAAGAAAGTATTCAGTGGGGTACTGAAAGATTAGACAGGTCTATATTTCGGAGCTGGCATTTGCTGATGATGTTGCCCTGATTGCTAAATCAGAGGCACATCTCCAATCCAACCTGCAAGTCTGGAAGGAAGAGCTGGAGAAGAGAGGGATGGTCATAAGCAGCTCTAAAACAAAATCCATGGTGATATCACGAGAAGAAAGAAGACATCAGATTAAGCTGGGAGAACAGGTCCTGGAGCAGGTCGACCACTTTAAATACCTCGGAGCTATAATAGACCGAAAGAGAGGCATCAAAGAAGAGTTGGTGTAGTGAAATTGACAGAGATACAACGGTAAAATATCTCCAAAGATAACATTTAAGGATAAAAACATAATGCGTAGGCTGCGAATAGTACATGATCGCCTAGACCGCGGGTCATCATCCTCCATAATAATTGACTTGCTAAACAGGAAGGGAACGGCGGATCAAAAAGGAAAAAAATATGACTGGAAAGATTGCGTGAGACTAGAAAGGCTAAGGAGACGCAATTTGGGGGGGGGGGGAGGGGGGGGGGGAACGGAGAAAAGTCACGTTTCCCAAGTTGACATAAAAAGTAAGCAACTCGACAGAAGGGACCTTAGATATAATACGCCACAGTCATTTATTGGACGCTTTTGCAATACCAAGCCCTTGATTTGAATTCAGCGGCTAAAACGCAGATGTTAGGAATATTACAAAAATTAAAAAGTACTTTTTTCTTAATATTAATGTTAGGAATATAAAAATTAGCTGGCCGGATGGCCTATTCTGAGCAGTGAACTAATATGGTCTTAATTTTACAGACGGATAGATAATATTGAAGATAATGACAAAAGACAGTGTTGTTCACATCATCGACAGACTATATTGAATCTAAAAGTGTCGCTAATTGCACAAAAAACACGACCTCGAAACGCAGGTGTTCAAATTTACTTAGTATGGAGGAGAGGGTTTTTGGGTGGTAGCTGTGTCTAAATATAACTTTTAACGACAAAAAGTTGGAGGGGAGAGAAAGGTTGGTTCAAAAATCAAGTACATTTTGTAGAAACACAAGTAGAGACGGACAGACTAACAGATAACCATCCATACTTGACTGAAGCATGACTGAAATGACTTTATGGTAGGAAATTTGAAATTTAAAATAAACCTAGGCAGTGATTGGCCACAGACAATCATATCATTAGCGCTCAGACGCGAAAGTGGGGCCATTCTTCAATAGTTGTTCAGTGATAGACACAGATTTTAAAGTGTGGTGATTTCCATATGAAAGAAAGTGTAATAAATTTAGGGACGCCATACTATAGCCAGCAGCTCAGCTGAGTTTTGCTAGCAATTCTGTGTTATTTATTCATAATCTGAGCTGCGAGTTTCTGTTGTCAACCAAGCAGTGTCTATTCAGTTGGTGACTTTACTCGAGTGTATCTGTGCAGTACTTGTGACAGAGACCACCATTATTGCCCGCCAGCACGGAGAGGTGGGACCACCTGATTTCAGCACCAGAGCTACAACTACCAGATGAGTGAGCCTCTGGTCTGCTGGACATTCACCAAAGCCCTTTAGTTACTAATAACCCCATAAAAATTCCCACCATTTTCTGGACACTGTGTAGTCAATATAGACAGGTGTGATGAGGCCACCCCAACAGCACAAACATTAAATATCCTCCCAAGTAGATGACTACTAGAACATTTTAATAAAACTAACTAGTATAGTACATATATATGTACACTATTGCATTTATGATATAATATTCCATGCATTTCTTTTATAATCTCTAAATCCTTTTAAGTTCTGGTCAACCAAAAAAATTGATCCAGAACAAAATAAATGTAATTCTATCAAAAAATTTTACACACGTGAGTTAGTTCAGTGTATTTTATCATTTATTAATATTATTAGTCTTGTTAAATATCTGTGGGTATATCTATAACCTATTACACCACACTACATAGCATAACCCTAGACACTTTACGTAGCCACATTCATTAAAAAAAATTAAGTGTGAGGTCGTAGTGGTAGCAAGAAAAGCCTTCTGACAATTCTCAACTACATTTTATCTCAGGAGCCTTCACAGCTGGCCTCATACAATTACATTTAGTAATATCAACATCATACAATACCATCAAACACCACTACATAAATTGGGGTCTTGTCCAGGGATAATTAACCCAACAGTAATATTAGGATCTCCTGGTGGGAGAAATAAAAGTAGGGAAATAAATTGTAAAATTTCCTTTAAAATTAAAAGTGTCCCTGCAGATAAAAGTTGGTGAATCTTCACAGCCAGTAATAATTAATTAGTTAACTGGTTAGTTAGAATTGGTTAGACTATAGTCATAAGAAGTACTTAGTGTATTTACTGGTTAGAGATTTAGCTTGTATATTATTATATTGTCTAAAAAGTATGGCGGAGCTGGCAAAATTTAGATCAGCTGCTGTGCTCACCGCGAAGGAGATGGGAATGGATGGTCAAATTTTAATTCAATACGTAACGGCTGAATGTGATAAATATATTGAACGGGAAGAAAGGAGGTTAGCTGAAGAGAAGAGGTTAGAGGCTGATAGAGAAATTAAGAGGCTGCAGATTGAGGCAGAAGAAAAACGACAGCAAAGGGAGGCAGAAGAAAAAAGATTGACTGCCGAAAGGGAGGCAGAAGAAAAAAGATTGACTGCCGAAAGGGAGGCAGAAGATAGAAGGTTGCAAAGGGAGCACGAATTACGACTAAGGGAGCTGGAATTACAAGGCCCGGCTCCTGAAAATGGTGCCAGCCCTTTTGCCTCAGATGCTACGCCCAGTCTGGGAGCCTCAAACTCAGCTATGGGGTTTCATTTAGACATTTTGTTGAAAAAGACGATGACATAGAGGGGTACCTAGGACGTTTTGAGTTATTAGCTACTACATATGGGTTAGAGAGAGAGAGGTGGAGCTTAAAGCTATCACAGGGATTGAGAGGTACTTCTTATGAAGTATTTGCCAAAATGAACAGGGAGACCAATAAAAGGTCCTTTAGAAGCTTTATTAAGGACCTGGACAGATGAGAAGGCGGAAGAGACTGTTACCTCATCGTATCAATATGTGAACGAACTGACCACTCGTTTGAAAGCTGGATGGAAACTGGCAAATGATAATTTGAAACAAGCCAGGAAGAAACATGCAGCATATTTTAATAGGAAGGCAAAGGACAGGGAACTGGCAGTCGGAGAGAAGGTGCTGCTTCTACTACCCGGAAGCCAGAATAAATTACAAATTGGTTGGCAAGGTCCATATACGGTTCTAGAGAAGGTGTCTAGAACAAACTATAAAATTGACAAAAAGGGGAAGGAAAAAGTTTATCATGTAAACCTGTTAAAGAAGTATCTGGACAGACCACTCCAGGAAAGCACCCCCTTATTGACCTTGGCTATTGCAACCCAGATGCAAAAAGAACCACTCACCTCACATGAATACCCATTACATCCTTGTGAAACAGCAGCACAGGTAAAAGTCAGTAAGCACCTGACTAAAAACCAGAGAGAGAGTTCAACAGGTTCTGGAGGAACATACAGATGTATTAACAGATAAACCAGGCCATACAAATTTGCTACAGTATGACATGAAACTGGTAGACTCAAACCCAATCTGTATGAGAGCCTATTCTATTCCGTTCGCAAAGGAGAAGGCATTGAAGGAAGAAATAGAGTATTTTTTGAAGGAGGGGATTATTTCGCACAGTGAATCATCTTTTAGTTCTAGTGTCGTTTTGTTGAGAAAACCGTCTGGGGAACACAGACTGTGCATAGATTACAGGAAACTGAATGCTGTCACAGAAGGACAAGTGGATCCATTACCAGACACAAAACAGTTATTTGCCAGACTGAACAAGGCAAAATACTTTTCAAAGGTGGATCTTAGTAAAGGCTATTACCAGATCCCAGTGAAGCCTGAAGTGAGACCTTATTTGGCTTTTAGCACTTCGGATGGACATTATGAATTCAATATGCTACCATTCGGACTGAAAAATGCTCCGAGTGTGTTTTCAAGGATGATGCGAAAATTGTTGGATCCCCTGAATAACCCATGTATCACGAATTTCATGGATGATATTCTCGTCGCCACAGAGACATTTGAAGAACACATTGAAGCTCTGGAGATGTTGTTTGATAGACTTCGGGAGGCGAACTTAACTGCTAGGCCAACAAAATGTTGTATTGGATGTAAAGAGTTGGAATTCTTGGGGCACACTGTATATCAGGGTAATATGACCCCTGATCCTAAGAACTTGGAAAAACTGCAGAGAGCACCTAGGCCGCAAACAAAAAAGGACGTGCGATCATTTGTGTCGTTATGCGGGTTTTATCAGAAATACATCAAAAATTTTAACGCTATTTGTGCTCCTCTGACTGATCTGACTCGCAAGGGACTTCCAGATAAAATTATTTGGACTGCACAATGTGAACTAGCGTTCCAAGAGTTAAAGGAAAAACTCACTAGCAAGCCTATTCTCAAACTGCCTGATTTGACACAGGACTTTGTCTTAAGAACCGATGCAAGTAATGTAGGACTCGGAGGGGCTTTGTTGCAAAGATCATCTTCACCTGATGGGGAACTGAAACCAGTCGCTTATGCAAGCCGCAAATTGAATAAGGCGGAACAAGGATACTCCACAAGCGAAAAGGAATGTTTAGCATTAATCTGGGCAATAAAGAAGTTTCAAATCTATCTGTATGGTAGGACATTTGTGGTGGAGACGGACCATCAGCCTCTCGTGTTCTTGTCTCAGGCTAAGCATGGAAACGCAAGATTGCTGAGGTGGTCTTTATTGCTTCAACCTTATCAGTTCAGTATCCAATATATCCAGGCAAATTGAATGTCGGTGCAGATTTCCTCAGTCGGCACCCCTGTGATCAAAATTAGAGTAGTGGCAGACGTGAGGAGTAATTTTACCTATGTGTATCGCTGGTTTTGGAACTTGCCATAGGCATGTTTTCAAGTGGGGGAGATGTGTAGTGAAATTGACAGAGATACAACGGTAAAATATCTCCAAAGATAACATTTAAGGATAAAAACATAATGCGTAGGCTGCGAATAGTACATGATCGCCTAGACCGCGGGTCATCATCCTCCATAATAATTGACTTGCTAAACAGGAAGGGAACGGCGGATCAAAAAGGAAAAAAATATGACTGGAAAGATTGCGTGAGACTAGAAAGGCTAAGGAGACGCAATTGGGGGGGAAACGGAGAAAAGTCACGTTTCCCAAGTTGACATAAAAAGTAAGCAACTCGACAGAAGGGACCTTAGATATAATACGCCACAGTCATTTATTGGACGCTTTTGCAATACCAAGCCCTTGATTTGAATTCAGCGGCTAAAACGCAGATGTTAGGAATATTACAAAAATTAAAAAGTACTTTTTTCTTAATATTAATGTTAGGAATATAAAAATTAGCTGGCCGGATGGCCTATTCTGAGCAGTGAACTAATATGGTCTTAATTTTACAGACGGATAGATAATATTGAAGATAATGACAAAAGACAGTGTTGTTCACATCATCGACAGACTGTATTGAATCTAAAAGTGTCGCTAATTGCACAAAAAAACACGACCTCGAAACGCAGGTGTTCAAATTTACTTAGTATGGAGGAGAGGGTTTTGGGTGGTGGGTAGCTGTGTCTAAATATAACTTTTAACGACAAAATTTTGGAGGGGAGAGAAAGGTTGGTTCAAAAATCAAGTACATTTTGTAGAAACACAAGTAGAGACGGACAGACTAACAGATAACCATCCATACTTGACTGAAGCATGACTGAAATGACTTTATGGTAGGAAATTTGAAATTTAAAATAAACCTAGGCAGTGATTGGCCACAGACAATCATATCATTAGCGCTCAGACGCGAAAGTGGGGCCATTCTTCAATAGTTGTTCAGTGATAGACACAGATTTTAAAGTGTGGTGATTTCCATATGAAAGAAAGTGTAATAAATTTAGGGACGCCATACTATAGCCAGCAGCTCAGCTGAGTTTTGCTAGCAATTCTGTGTTATTTATTCATAATCTGAGCTGCGAGTTTCTGTTGTCAACCAAGCAGTGTCTATTCAGTTGGTGACTTTACTCGAGTGTATCTGTGCAGTACTTGTGACAGAGACCACCATTATTGCCCGCCAGCACCAGAGCTACAACTACCAGATGAGTGAGCCTCTGGTCTGCTGGACATTCACCAAAGCCCTTTAGTTACTAATAACCCCATAAAAATTCCCACCATTTTCTGGACACTGTGTAGTCAATATAGACAGGTGTGATGAGGCCACCCCAACAGCACAAACATTAAATATCCTCCCAAGTAGATGACTACTAGAACATTTTAATAAAACTAACTAGTATAGTACATATATATGTACACTATTGCATTTATGATATAATATTCCATGCATTTCTTTTATAATCTCTAAATCCTTTTAAGTTCTGGTCAACCAAAAAAATTGATCCAGAACAAAATAAATGTAATTCTATCAAAAAATTTTACACACGTGAGTTAGTTCAGTGTATTTTATCATTTATTAATATTATTAGTCTTGTTAAATATCTGTGGGTATATCTATAACCTATTACACCACACTACATAGCATAACCCTAGACACTTTACGTAGCCACATTCATTAAAAAAAAATTAAGTGTGAGGTCGTAGTGGTAGCAAGAAAGGCCTTCTGACAATTCTCAACTACATTTTATCTCAGGAGCCTTCACAGCTGGCCTCATACAATTACATTTAGTAATATCAACATCATACAATACCATCAACACCACTACAGTTGGCCACTCGAAAAGCAGCATCTGGGAGACTTTTTTCAGGCCATAAATCCAGGATTCCTCAGCAAGAGAGAGGTTGGTAAGAAAACGAAGATGGCTGTATACCGCTCCACCTATGTCCCAGTCTTGACATATGGATGCGAGTCATGGGTAATGACTACAACCCACAAAAGCCAGATCCAAACCTCAGAAATGAGGCATCTGAGGAAAGTGGTTGAAGTAACAAGAAGAGACATGGTACGCAACCAGACGATACGTCAAGGCCTTAAATCCTACCCCCTGCAGACGCAAGTAGAACAGTCCCAATTAAGATGGTTTGGCCATGTCTGCAGAATGGGAGAAGATCGGCTACCACGACAAGCATGGAAAACAAAGAGCCAAGGATCCAGACCCCCAGGACGACCCAGAGTCCACTGGGAGGACAACATTAGACAATCTTTGAAGGACCGAGGACTAGAATGGAACCAGGCCAGGAGGAAGACAGCAGATAGGATAGCTTGGCGCTCTCTCTTCCAAACCTCTACACCTCACGGTAAAGGGGAACGACTAAGTAAGTAAGTAAGTTTAATCGAAAAGTTCTGACAATGCTATATGATCTTTGTCTGGGTGGATTGGACATCTAGCTGATGCCACTGGCAACGCATGCCTTATGTTATTCCTGCTAAGATTTCTTCCTGGATGTGCAATTTGGCATTGTCGTCAAAGATTTTCTACAGCAGCATACGTTTCAGGCCTTCTCTCCTGCAAAAAGTACAAAAAGTCCAAACTGACTGAAGACAGCACTTTGTCTCTTAAAACTAAGTCAGCCAGCCCATCAAAAGTTTTATCAATCTTGGACAAATCAACCCATCTAGAAAAGCAAAGCTTAACTGATGAAATAAATTTAGCAAAATCCTTAGCTGAATCGGGCAACAATGATTTCAGTTTCAATCTGTAACCATTTTCTTCCAATTAATACTTTTTAAGCAATAAAGCCTTCACAGCATCATAATCATTTCTAGTATGATCATCCATGGTGCAGACTGAAGTAAGAGCCTCACCCACTAATAAAATCATCAACCTGCTAGGCCATGTAGCTCTATCAATCTTAAACTCTTGGCAACATGTCTCATATCTATTTAAAATGCATGAAACATCGACTATATTAGGATTAAATTTGGGCAAATTTCGTTTAAAAGTAGATGCATGGCCATTTTTTTCAGCCTCCTCGCCTGCTGGATTAACCTGTTTATGTTGAACTTTTAATTTTTTCAACTCAATTTCTGCCATTCTTTGAGTATAGGCCAATTTTTTCTCCTCATGTGCCAATTCTTCCTGTCTTCTTTTCTCAGCTAAATCTTCTTCTCTCTTCTTCTCAGCTAAATCTTCTTTTCTTTTCTTCTCAACTATTTCTTCTTCTCTCTTCTTATCCTCTCTATCTAAGAGCCGCTGTTCTCTTGCAACGTATTCTAACCTCTTTATTTCCTTTGCATGCTCAGTGAATGCAAAGGTTTTTAAAGCCTCACCCTCCAAACCATAGTCTTTTCCAATCTTATTAAAATACTCCAAGGTAGCCATAATTTACTATTATTGCGACTCCAAATTGTCCAAAAAAAAAGTAAATTATATATATATATATATATATATATATATATATATATATATATATATATATATATATATATATATATATATATATAATAAATGAGCAATATTAGCAACAGTTATTTCACCACTCAATATCTCAATATCAATCAAGTGCATGCAATTATAGATGTTATTTTAGGAGCAAAAAAAAAGAAATACAAACAAGATTACTGTAAAACAGTAGAAACAGCCAACCCAAGAAAATACAAAGAATAAACCAAGGCAGAAATTTATAAATTGTAGAAAAATGAAAATATTTGGCTCTACCACACTTATGACAATACAAGAACAATTTCACAGTTTTGAGAGATAGCAAGATTAGATGAACAAATTTACAAACGATAATGGAGAATAAACCAAATAAAATACAATTAACTTGACAACAAATACAAATTTACAAAATTACAGAACATTAACAACTAGACAAATAATGAATCTGGTTAATTTACTCAATGCAGTAACACACGGCTATGTTCGCCGCCCCCTTATGTTGAAAAAATCAGATGCAAAAACTAAAGAACGCCTACGAATTCACGACCGTTAACGAGATATAGTGAATTCATGGGTCCCACCAACCATCCCGCCTATCACACAAACATGTAGATACAGATATACATAAAACATGTAATAGAAAGAACCCTGTCAAATAAATTCTTCAAACTCACACTGCATGGATCAATAAATTTACTTATCTGCTTTTGAAAAACAAATTCCTCCTGGGTCCAACGTCTGATCCACAGAATAAAACGATCCAATAATGCAGCAACCAGGATTTATGTTTAGCTTTCAACCTCGCTCGAACATGGACGCCATTTTGTGCGTTGTGCTCTTGAAACTCTTCATAAAAATTTCTTGAGTGTAGGTCAACATCAGGCATCAAACAGCACTGTAGTTACGGATTAATGTTGAAAAAACTTTCTTCCTCCAGGGACTTCACCTTCAACAATGGTTATTTGAAAAATTGTGATAATAATTACAGTTCAATCATCTTCAGACTTTCTGACAGGTCAGCAGACGATACACTTGTACGTTAGGCATTGTACCGTAATCGTACTAATAAACAGTCATTAGACTTGAAAATTCATATGGCATACTTGAAACACAATTCAACAAGGATGATTCAGATCCCGGCTTGATGCCACCTTTTACGCCTGTTACGTATCTTTGATATGTTAATGTTAATATGTAGTCACAGGATGGTTCCTGTAGCCATGGTCACTTCTAGGGTAGTAGACGAATCAGACACCGAAACAAGCCAACATCAAACATACGTATTTGAGCCACAACGGACGAAGTGGATGGTATACATTTTTATGAAGACTTCAACGCAGCTCCAAATTCAGTACAGTTCAGGCCAATAGACAATGGCATATAATATGCAGTCGTCGATATAACTCTAGGCAGTCCGTTTATGTCTGGAACGCTGTCCTTTTCATTCTCAACATTTTAAATATATATTCACACTCAACACTGAGAAGCTATAATCCCTGTAAATGCAGATAACTAGATGCACCGCACAGAAGACCTTGATGTATTATAGTCCGTTCGGAAATTCGTGCCCACAGAAAGCGTCAATTTTCTCCAAAACTGTTTGTTGTGTGGACATGAATTTTTGCATGCAGTCTTAGATTTTCCATGCAGTTAAGATTTTGCGATCATTACATCCACAGCTGTCTCGAAATTTGCAAAACGGCGATTTTCTTTGATCTTCTTGGAACATTTGCCTAAATCTGCCCGTAACATTAATTCTTACAGTAAATCACAACATTTGTGCGACACGACGGTTCAAAGGCGTGTCCTAAATGTGTGATTGGTTGTTCACGTGATTTTGATACGAGGAATGATGATCTGATAATGAACCATGATAGCAGTAAATCATCAGGAAGCTATGACGAATCGTAACTGTTATGTGTTATTATAGATTTGCATATGAAATTAGTTTATCACAAACGAAGGAATGCGATCGACGTGCCTCATTCCGAATCGGACGACTCCAATAAGTTCACAACAGTTATTGGTTGGATAAACTGCAAGCCATCTCGCTGCCAGTAATCTTCTTTCTGGAGCACGTGTTCTTCACATTTAGCCCAGTACTCTGTGTCTATTCGTGAATGAGCCTCACGAGTCATGTCTTTAACATCGCACATTTTAAAAGTGGTGTTCTGGGCGGCCACTTGCCGTTTAATTCTAGCCCAAACCAGCTCTATTGGGTTAAGGTGAGAATGGTAAGGTGGGAGTCGAAGAGAAACATGACCCTGCTCTTGGATGATTTTATCAATCAGTACACTTTTGTCTTATTCCTCTGTCTCACAAGCTGCTACAACTCTGGTTTTAAATAGCTGTTGTCAGCGAAGATATTTTCATTCACAAGCCACCTGATTTCGTCTTTCGTGCTTGCCGAAGTGGGAGCTTTATCCTCCTGCGCTAGAACATTATGATAGGACGCATTATCCATCACCAGGCAAGACGGCCTATCTAGAGTCGGGAGGAGTGTATTCACTATCCAATCTCGAAAAATTTGCCCATTCATTTCACTGTGGTAGTCCCTACCATCTACAGACTTTGATTGAAAAATAAGCTCTGCATCACGGACAAGCCCAATCTGTCTGCTGCTAGCATGTGCTAATATAATGCGTTGACCTTTGCTGCTGGGAATTTTCCTTCTATGGTCTCCGCCAACAGATTGCCATTCTTTCTTGTTCGTATGATGAGCATTAACCCAAGATTCGTCCACATACACTATATCATAGCCGTCTTGCCTTCTCTCACGAATCTGCCTAATGTATTTGCTTCGAGCTGCAACCAGATGAACGAACGAACTTTATTTTCGAAGGGTTGAGAATTGGGCGCGCAGGCCCGTCTAACATTCTGCCCTTTCACTCTCATTTATCTTGCATACTATATCCTTTTATTCCCACATATTACTTTAAGCATTAATTTAAAGGCATGCAACATTATAAAGTTAACATAATAGCATTCATTTACAGTATACAATCATAATAAAAAATGAGTAGGTTTTTTTTTTTTACAAGATAGTGACTGAAGAAAAATAATAATAATAAAAAATAAAATAATATAAACAAAACAATAAATAAATAAGTTATGTATACCGACACTCACTTATGCGGTCAAAACGTCTAATCTGTAGTATTTTTGAATGTATCATCAATCCTCAATACAAGAATTACAAAAACACATTCTCGCTTACATCCATACATTCTTGGCGGAAATTGAAATAATAATAATAACACTTTCTTGCGCACTTCTGTAACAGAAAAAGTCTTTCAGCAGTTTAAAAAAAAAAAAAAAAAAAAATTATATCTGCATGTACATCACCCATTTAAGCAAACGGAAACATTCACATCTCTAAAGTACAGTGGTATGCGGGTACATTCTCACATACATTACATTATATAATAGTATTACATGGATATAAAACAAATTATTCCCATTAAAAACGAGCGGAAGAGGAAAAGAAATGTTGACCTATGGATGAGATGTTGACAGGCAAATGATGTTTCTATGGGGGTAGATAATCAGTGTTTAGGAAGTGTTTGAAAAGTGCTTTGTTAAATGAATATTGTGTAGGTAGGCTTTTTAGGTGGTGTGGAAGGCTGTTCCATAAGTAGGCTCCAGAGTAGGCTAGACTCTGTTTGAACAGGTCGATCCTAGGTTTGGGCAGACGTAACTGATGTAATTGTAGTCCCTCTCTTCTACTGGTTTGAAACAATGATCGTAGGTACGGCGGAGCATTGTTTGATAGAATTGCGTGGGTCAGCTTGGCTTTGTTGTAGAGAAGACGTTTTTTCAGGGACAGTATTGTGGGTTCTTTTCCTGTCCTTGTGTGTGATATCGTGCGATTATCGGTGATCAGACGTATTGCTCTCTTATGCAGGGAGTGCAGTCTCTTTGAGGTGGAAGCAGGGCAACCATCCCATAGTGTAGAGCAGTAATCTAGATGTGTCTGTATATGTGAGGTGTAGAACAATAGTCTAGTGTCTGCGTCTAAGAAGTGTTTTATTTTGGCTAGCTGGTACGTCTTTTGAGCTAAGTGTTTGGTTAAATTCCGTACATGGGAGTTCCACGTTAAGTGCTGGTCAATCGTGATTCCTAGAACTTTGTGTTCTGTTACATGTTCAATTTGTATTGATTCCGCGTGTACCTGTAGCGATCTTTTGGTGCAGTTTAGGAGTTTCTGTCTGGTGGTAATCAACATAGATTTCGTTTTTGCTGTGTTTAATGGCATACGATTCATATTACTCCATTTTGTTAGATTGTCTACATCGCATTGAAGAGTCATTTCAAGTGCCACGCAGTCATTGTCACTAGTGTAGATAGTACAATCATCTGCAAAGAGGTCACATGTTGAATATTTTAGATGTAGTGGTAGGTCGTTGATGAACATTGCGAAGAGTAGGGGCCCAAGAATAGAACCCTGCGGTACTCCTGTATCTATCTTCGAGAAATCTGATGTCGAGTTGTTGTGAAGCACTAACTGTTGTCGATCTCCCAGGAATGATTTGATGATGTTTAGTGGATTAGGGCCTATTCTGAGGGTTTCCAACTTTTGAACCAAGATAGTGTGGTCAATCATGTCAAATGCTTTTTTGAAGTCAACAAAAACAGCACCACCTAATTTCCCATCATTTACGTTCGACAGCCAGTTATCTGCCATTTTGGTGAGAGCTGTGTGACAGGAATGTTTGGGTCTGAAACCTGACTGGCTCTCAATGAGCAGTTTGTTTGTTGTTAAGTGTTGAAATGTGGTGTTGTAAATGTGTTTCTCTAGTGGTTTTGAAAGAGATGATAGAAGGGATATTGGTCTGTAACTGTTGGGATCGCTATGTGAGCCAGATTTATAGAGAGGATACACTTTGGCAGATTTAAATGCTGTGGGAAAGTAGTTGTGTGCAATACATTGATTGTACACATAGGTTAAGGAGTCGCAAATGATGGGTGCAGCGTAACGTAGAATCTTATTGCTGATACCATCAAGACCAGATGAATTGTTGTTTTTTAATGCCAAGATATATTTGAGAACTTCGTGTACTGTTAGAAAAGGAATATCTCTAAGATCTGTTATGGTATGTTCAGTGTTGCAGAAGGCGGTCAGTTTACTAATATCGCAGTCCATTGGCTTTAGTGTCGATTTGAGATGGTTAATTTCTGTTTTGAAGTGGTTACTAAAATGAGTAGCCGTGAGGGAGCAGCTTTTTGGTAAAGAGTTTAGTGACTTTGTTTTGTGTGTTAGTGTTCTAATGGCTGCCCAGACTTCTTTACTGTTTGCTTTGTCTTGAATCATCTTTCTGAAATGTAGTTTCTTTTCCTGACGAATGAGGTATTGTACTTTGTTTCTAAGCATCCGATACCTGCTGAAATCTTTGAGCTTATGTGCTTCGTCCCGCTCTCTCATTGTTGATAATATTTCGTTTGTTATCCATGGGGTCTTTCTGATATTTTTAACACGAACTTGCTTTATAGGAACATGTTTGTCGAATACATTGTTAAAAGTTTGTGTCCAGTATGTTATGGCTTCTTCTGGATAGGGAAGTTGGTACACGTATGAGAGAGGGGATATTTGTAGGTCTTGTAGGAATAATTGAAGGTTAAAGTTTTTGAAATTCCTGTAATGGACTGTGATATGTTCCGTTTTAGGTGCTTTGAACCCTTTTCTCGTCCAGGTACAGCAAATAGGATAGTGGTCACTTAATGCTGTCCGTGTAACTGTGCATTCTACAATGTTTTCTGGGCAGGTCGTATAGATATGATCAATTAGTGTAGATGATGAATCTGTTACTCTCGTGGGTTGATTGACTAACTGTGTGAGGTTGTATGAGATGGTGATATCATTCCACGTGTTGTTCGATTTGTGAAGGTCAATATTGAAATCTCCCAGTAGAATAATTTCCTTCGAAGAAGCCCAAACGTTGTCCATCATTCGTGAGAATGTGTCAAACCATACAGCAGAAGAGCTAGGGTTTCGGTACAGGTAACCAATTAAAACGGGGGTCAGGTTGGGGAGTTTTATTTCCAGCCATATACATTCAATGCCAGTATGTTCTAGATCATCACGGCGTCTGTACTGAAGAGATGTTGAGATGTATATAACTAGCCCTGTTTCATGTTGTCTGTTAGAATCCCTGCGAATGGTGGTGAATCCATTAATCCTAATTTCTTCATCTGTAATTTTGTCATTGAGACGGGTTTCAGAAAAACCAAATATGTGGAAGTTTTGTTGGAGAGAGGTGGAGACTTCAGGAAGCTTACCTAGCAGGTGGTAAATGTTTAAATGACCAATTTTAAGCCCTGATAGTTTAAGCCATGAATTAGTGATATTGCCTATATTTTGATTTGAGTTTTTGCAATCGGACATGATAATAGTCAATAGGAAAGAAAGAATGAGGGGAGTAGGAATGAGTAAGAAGCAATAAAGTTAGTACACAATGGTTAATACAAAATTGTAAACAAGTTATAAAATATACACTGCAATAGATTTCTCTAAAGTCCGTGGACACTGTTTACCGTATCTTAATCTTTGCAAAAAGTGCGGCACACAGGAATATTTTGACTTCAACCACAGTCAATGTAGAGAATTCATCTTTTCGGGACAGTTAAAGGTCCACGCTTGTTAATTTTATGAGGATTTCCTAATTTTCCTCAACACGAATAAACAAAGGTGCAGTCGGAGAGAAGGCGTCAATCTGGGAACTAAGCTCCAAGCTGGTTTGAAATACAGCTTTTAAGTGAGTTTATCTGCAACAGCTTGGTGTTTGTGCGCTGAATTTTGTTCTGAAAAGTCGTATAAAGACATCTGAAATGCCTGCATCAATACTTCTGGGCTATACTGCCTAAGCTGATGTAGCACATACGAACTATGAGAGTGGCATTCTTGGCGGCTAGAGGCAGGATGAAGAAAGTCCAATTACCTAGCTGTAGTTCCTGTGTTGTGGTTACTTGATGTAGAGGAAGAACGGGTCATACTTGTAGCCCAGTCTTTCCATCTGTCCAGTTGTGCCTGTCGAGCAGGTAGTGGCGGGGGTGTCTGTAGTGTGGGTAATGGGGGAAACATTTGGTCATAAAGATTAGGGTGGAGGATGGGAGTAGGTGTAGCTTTGCTAGATAAATGAGCATTACCTGAGGATGACGATGAGTGGTTATGAGGGGTTCTGCGTGGATTCACTGAGTTTAGTGTGTAATTTGTGTCACTGACTGACGAATATGTGTGTTTGTGGTGAGTCCTCTCGGGGAACTTTAAATTTTTGGCTAGGTAGCTCGTCCCTAGCTTAGAAGTGTGGACTTGATCTACATATAGCATCTTTTTTGGTGCACCTGACTTTGATGTGAAAAAAGGTGTGTTGTTTATGAAAGAAATGTGATGTTTAGTGCAGAAATTATATAGCACCTTGTTGTTGATATCTACAGTTTGGCGTGCTTGACCATAGCTGGGTGGAATTATTGACGAGATAAATATGGAGGTGTTTGGGAATTTTTGTTTTATGTTGTCAATCATTTTGGAGATGTCTAATGTGGTTTTTCACATAAAAAATTCCTTCCGCCAGACGTTTTTCTAAAAGTGAAGCCGACACTTCTGACAAGTTGCCAAAGAGTTGTTTTTGAGACGTTAATATCGCATTCTGCTTGCAGCCAACTTTTCAGCATGCGGAGAGTAACAAGTTGATTGGCATTAAACATCTTCAAAATCAAACGTCTAATGACATCCTTGTCAAAATCATCAATTTTTTTCTTCCTTCCTTGCTTAACCGCAGCCTCCGTACAATCACCGTCCTGTTGTATCCAACGTCGAAAAGATCTTCTATCCACACCCAGGGCCTTTCGTGTTCTCCTACCTGGTTCTTGGATGTCGTGGTATAAACAACCCATCTTAGCCTCTCTGCGAAAATGCATGTACAATATAACAGTTCCTTCTGCAAAGTGATAAATTTGCATTTCAGATTCATTGCGCTTTTCATAATTATGCAGTTTAGTTTATTAATATATTATACGCTGGTGTCGTTTTGTTTCGTTGCAGCCAACTCATTGCAATTAGCATACGCCGCTGAAATAATTACTTACGACTGTGTACAATAGGTGCTCACTCGTGCGGACATGTATTCACTACACTAATTCAAACACAAAAAATATTGAATAGCACATTTCATCGCTTGTGCTGTGCTGCAACAAAAATTAAGTGCGCAATTTTTGAACGGATCTTGTAACTATCCTGTAGAACTAATAAAAATTAACCAAGACAACGGTAAGAGTTTTTTTTTATATAACTTAAAGAAGAAAATTCGAACATGACATGAGTTTTGTAAAGGCAGAAAATATATTAATAACTGCATTGATATCAGTAGGGCACGTAGCAAATTTCAATAACATCCGTCAAGGGGTTGCAAAGTTACAACGTTCAATGTGTGGGCACGAATTTCCGAACGGACAATAGTGATGGAATAACACAGGAATATACACTAAAATTCAGGAGCTCAAACACATTCGTCCACTCGCTATGACACACAATGGTAGAAGACCCCAGCAGACGATCCCCTCACTTCTGCTTTTTTAGTTTCACGTCTGTCAATAAACCATATCGGCATGATGTCACTTCCTGTATTAATAAATAACTCCGTATAAAATATACAAACAAGGAGCCCTGTTGAGCTACCGATTATACCGACACAATCGTTATGAATTTTCTCTCCACATGTAAGCCTACCTTGCCGTGGTTGGAGAGCTTGAGCGCCTCAATGATCCCGGGAGCTATGCCGGCGGGAGTTTTACTCCTGGCAGGGTCACCCAAGCCGGACAGGTCCTGGGTGAGGGGCCAGACTAAATGGGCTGAGGAGTGGGTGGAACCCTATAGGTGTAGATGCAGAACCCACCGGCGAGTGGTACATGCTCTGGTCTGCACCAATCCACCCCCACTTCATGGGTTAAATGCTTTCTTGCCTCATTCTTCACTGTTTGTCGTCTATCACGCCCATGGCGACCGTTGCCTCAATTGGCTGTGTGTGGTGTACCCGGAAACGGGGCCTCCCAGTACTGAGGCAAAGTTAAGTCCCCGATGTCACTTATCGGTGCAGAATTGAGAGAGATGGCTGAGCATCACAATCCCTCCTGTGTTGCAGCATGATGAGAACCCAGCATTGCACACTGAGCTTGGGGGGATCACTTGGGCACCAGACTTAATACTGGCTCTTGACTGGATGGCCGCATGCAGGAGATTTCTACAATGGAGGGTTGGCAGGTGGTGGGTATCGGGAAGTGGCTCTGTGCAGGACGTGAGGATTCCTTGGGAGAGCCCAGAACCAGAGCACAGCATTGTGCAAGCTCTGCATAGTTGGAGAGCCCCCTGGATGACGGGGAATGCACAGTGTGCTACCCCACCTATCCCCAACTGCTAACTTAGAACCAGAAGTGGGGTCCTCTGTATGCGTGCCAGGCCAGGATAAAATGCCTGGGAAAGAGACTGGAGCTCAGAACTCCCTAACTCAAAGTTGCAGGATGGCAGAAAAGCCACGGGAAAGACAGGGCTATTTTGAAGATAACGCAACCATATTTTCACCATACGAGCTCGGACGCCGCCTCGGTAAACAAGGTCCGCGCAGAGCAGTGACACCCCCAGGCTGCTTGCGAATAGTCTACTACTGGGAACATAAACAGATTAGGGATGAGCCCACTCTCCCGTTGAACAGGTGCTAAAGTCGTAGATACTGGGCCAGAAGGCGCACCGGAAACCACAGTATCATGCAACTCGCTTTTTTTTTTTTTCTATGGAGAGTACACCGTCAAATAAATCTCGTTCTGGTGCTCGCCCTGTGGAGCTCCACCAGGCAGGTGCAGTGCCGGGCTCTGAGCCTCGACAGAGCCCACCCTCAGCTACTGGAGGACCCTCTAGACCGTCTTGTGGAGTCAACAGACGGCGGAGGAGAACTACTGACCAAAACAAAACAGAAAAAGAGAAACCCAGAGTGCCACTTGTCATGATGCACTGGAATGCAGAGGGAGTGAACAGCAAGCAGGCTGGATACAGCAAAAAGACAGAGCTGGAAAACATCTTGTATGAGAAGCAAGTCAGTGTTTGCTGTATCCAAGAGACTCACTTGAAAGCAGATCAAACCTTTAAAATAAGGGGATATCAATGCTTCAGATCCGACAGACAAGATAGACGAAAAGGAGGAGTACTTACTCTTGTAAGGAATAACATTCCTGCACACGAAAGGAAAACCTTCATGGATGGAGCAGAATATCAGCTGCTGCAGATAAAGGTAGACAAGATGGAAATAGAACTCCTGAACTATTACTGTCCGAACAACAAACCCCTGAGTCTCAGCTCTATACAGGTACCAGCCACCAACTTTATAGCAGTTGGAGATTTTAATAGCCACTCCCAGAGCTGGGGCTATAACCATCTGGATCACAGAGGTGAAGAGGTTGAAACTTGGCAAGATGATCACTCCCTAATCCTAGTCAATAATGCCACAGATACTCCTACCTTCTACTCCAGAGGATGGCACACAACCTCAACACCAGATCTTGCCTTCTCCACACCAGATATAGCTGGATCTATTAGTAGAGAAGTAGGAGACCAACTAGGGGGAAGCGACCATCGCCCAATCTTTCTTACTGTCCAGAGTGCAACTCTCAGTACAGGCCCAGCCATTACAAGATGGAACTACAAAAAAGCCAACTGGGGTTTATTCAGGCATCAGGTGAACACGCTGCTGTCTACCCTCAAGGTACAGAACAGAGACATTAATGAAGTGGTAAAAGACTTCAACAGATGCATACTACAAGCTGCAAAAGAAACCATTCCCAAAGGATGCCGGCGTAACTACATACCATACTGGTCCAGCACACTCCAAGAACGTCAGGAAGCTATGGACAAGGCTAGAAAGGACGCAGAGTCTCAGCCTTCACTTGAAACTCACAACAAATGGAAAAAGGCTGTAGCAGAGTTTCAGAGAACAAAGCTAGAAGAAAAGCGGAAAAGCTGGAGAACTAAAACGGCATCGCTGAACCTTGAGAAAGACGGCAGGAAACTTTGGAGATTAGTCAAGTCTCTAAATGAAGAGCATTCCTCACCAAGGCAGACTATCACATTGGATGAAGGTGGCAAACTTTTCAGAGGAAAACAAGCTGCAGACTTGTTTGCTAGAAGATACAGTTCAGAAAGCAACTTACCCATTAACATAGACCATCAGAGAGAGATAAGAAAAGAAATACTGGCAACCATGGGACAGACAGATACTCCTGCCCCAATGAGGGAACCCATCACACTAGGAGAACTACAGAAGGCTATTTCCAAGCTTAAGTTTCAAAAGTCACCCGGCCCAGACAAAATCAGCAACGAAATGCTAGTAAATCTGAGCTCAGCAGCAAAGACAAAACTGCTTGAGATATTCAACCACAGCTGGTTGAAAGGAACGGTACCCCAAGTATGGAGAGAAGCCATCACAATACCCATACTAAAGAAAGGGAAATGTAAGACCGAGGCTGCAAGTTACCGGCCAATCAGTCTCACAAGCTGTGTTGGGAAGACTATGGAGCGAATAGTCAACCACAGATTGAAATGGTATTTAGAGTCTGAGCAGATCCTGGTGCCGGAACAAGCTGGATTTAGAGAATGCTACAGTATAGAAGACCAAGTTACTTACTTGTCTCAAGCAATAGAAGATGCCTTCCAGGAGAAGAAAAAGGTCCTAACGATCTGGGTCGACTTCAAGCAGGCCTTTGACAAGGTGTGGAAAGATGGCCTCATTGCAAAACTTAGGAGAAGTGGAATCCAAGGCAACATGATGAAATGGATCCAGTCATACTTGCATAACAGGAGAACTAGAGTCACTCTTGACGGTCTGCAGAGCAGAAAAGTGTTGCTCCATCAGGGGGTACCTCAAGGAGGAGTAATTTCCCCAACACTCTTCCTTGTTTACATCAATGACCTGGTGAAAGATCTCCCTGCAGGAGTTAAAGCTGCCTTATATGCAGATGACCTCTAGTACTCTGGTGCGCTGATGAAAATGTCACCACAGCAAATTATAGAATGCAGCGGGCAGCAGACATGCTAGTGTCATGGGCAGAGAAATGGCTTATCACAATAAACACAGACAAAACCTCCACAACACTGTTCTCCCTCGCCCCCAAGGACAAATCAGCTAACATACACCTAGGGACAACCGTGATCAAGGAAGAAAGCTACCCCACCTATCTTGGGGTGACATTTGACCAAAGGCTTACATGGAATAAGCATATTGAAAATGCAGAAGGAAAGGCCCGAAGACGACTAGGCATACTCAGAAAATTAGCAGGTACCAACTGGGGAGCAAATGAACGAAATCTAAAGAAGATTTATAATGGAGTAATAAGACCACACTTAGAGTTTAGCTCTCAGCAGCATGGTCATCAGCTGCTAACTCACATCTGCAGTCTTTGGACAAGGTGCAAAATCAAGCTCTCAGGCTCATTACAGGAGCCATGAAAACTACACCAATAACAGAGATGCAGAAGGTTGCTGGATTACAGACATTGTCCCATAGAAGAGACACAAAAACCATGATCCAGATGGAAAAGTACAACAGTATGCCAATGCACCCAATGAAGGCAAGACTAGATGATCTGGCATTGGGACGTCTAAAGCGTAGCAGCTTTGTGCATCGGGGGAAAAGACTTATAAGACAGCATCAAGAAGACCTATCCATGAAGACAACACCACTGAAGCCCACCCTATACCCTGTACCATGGGAGCAGGCCAGCAGTGCCCTCCAAATTAATACAACAGTCAGTGGTCTCACAAGTGGATGTGAGTATAATGATCTGCAAAAACGAACTGCTACATTGAGTATGATCCAAGAAAGCTATCCCGATCAATCATGGATACATGCCTATACAGATGGATCAGCAACTAATGCTGTTAGGAATGGAGGTGCCGGTATCTTTATCTCATATCCTGACAACCACTATGAGACTAGGCACATTCCCACTGGTAAATTCTGTTCCAACTATACAGCTGAGGTTCAAGCTCTAGAGCAAGCTGCAAATATGATTTATAACACCAACTCTGACTGCCACCAGGTAGTCATCCTCACAGATGCACTGTCTGTCCTGCAAGCTCTCAAGGGTGGTAAACTCCCGCATCTGAGAAATGAACTAAACAAGGTAGCTGCCAAAAAGAGAACCATACTTCAGTGGGTACCATCTCATTGTGGTGTACCCGGAAATGAAAAGGCAGATAAACTTGCAAAAAAGGGAGGAGAATGTGAACAAGAAGATAATGAAGTCACATACTTTGAGAAAAAGAGAGCTATCCAGACTATCAGAAGAGAACAGAACCAACCCAAAGACGACTATCACACTCTCGACCGGCAGGGACAGACAACTATTTTTCGACTCAGGACAGGGCATAACAAACTGAATAAACACATGCACAAGCTACGATTGTCTGCTTCACCACTGTGCACATGTGGATTAAACGAACAAACTGCTGAGCATGTTCTACAGGACTGTCCTCTGTATGACCAGTTAAGAAAGATATACTGGCCCAATGACTCAACACTAAACTCAAAGCTATATGGAGTTAAAGAGGAACTTCAAACAACAGTCGAATTCATCATGAGAACTCGTCTGACGGTGTAATCATCAAAGATGCGATCGCAAGAAGAAGAAGAAGAAGAAGTTATGAATTTTAATCATAACAAGTATCATTTGAAGTATAGTTTGAAGTACAGAAAGGAGTATGACAAGACTGTACCTTTTCCCCTTACTTGTTTAACATTTATGCCGAGAATATTATGAGAAACGTAAGAGATGACGAAGAACACACAGAGTTTGACCCATTTAACCTCGGCGTGTACCAGATCCCGGAAATCAGATATGCTGACTGCACAGTCCTCCTATCGACCAACCCATAAGGACTTGAACAATTAATTCTGTCAACCAAAAATCACAGCGAGGCCCAGAATCTATACTTAAACACCAAGAAAACCAAAGTATTGACAACAGACAAAGTAAAGATCAAACAAGAAATTGAAATTGATAACGAAGAACTGGAAAGTGTTGATGAATTCGAATACTTAGGATCAATCAACAGCTTTGGCGACTGTGCAGTAGAAATTAAAAGAAGACTTGAAATAGCCTCACATAAACTAATACAGATGAAAAACCAATGGCAAGGCACAAGCAAAGAAACAAAGTTACAACTGATCAGAGCATGTATATTCCCCAACATACAGCTGCGAGACATGGATACTCAATAAAACAGTTGCAAAAAAGATTATATCATTCGAAATGAAATGCTACAGAAGGATGTTGAGAATACCCTGGACAGAAAAAAAGACCAACAGAGAAGTACTGCACTCATTAAATGTAAAGGAAAATTGGCTCCTAAATACCATCGCGATAAGGAAGCTGAAATTTTTCGGTCATATAAAAAGATATAACAGTCTGGAAAAATTAGTAATGTAAGGCATGGTCCCTGGAAAAAGGGGAAGGGGACGACCTAGACGACGGTGGATCCAGGACATCACAGAGAGTCTGAACTTGTCTTTGGGTGGTGCAGGTCGACTTGCCCAAAATCGCGATGCATTCAGAGTAGCTGTAACGGGGACAACGTTCTGGAGAGAATACGTCACATGATGATGAATAGCTGTCTGAACGTAACAGTAGATTAACTTTTTTTGCCAATTTGGCTTTTTTGACGCCAAATTCCACAAATCGGAATTTTTGTAACATTGCTTGGCGTTTAAAAAAAAAAAAAATTTTCCCTTTTTGGCGTTTTCATGGTTTTTTTTTTTTTTTAAACATTGGTTGGCGTCGAAAAATTCATTTGGCTTTTTTTGGCGTTTTTTTATTTTTTGGCTTTTAAAACCATTGGTTGCGTCATAAAAATTCGTTTGGCTGTTTTGGCTCTTTTTTTGGCTTATTTTTTTTTTACCATGCTAAAATTGCTTGCACTTAAAGAAGTATGCGTGTATTTAATTATATCAAAGAGATACAAAACAATGAACGAAGCTAATATAAATTGCAAGCCATTATCTACGGTCATATAGACATCTAGGCTATCGTTTCAATCCCTTTAAACAAAATGATCTACTGATTATTGTCATTTTTATATCTGGTTGTGAACGGGGTAGGTATGTGTTTGTGGCAGTATATCCACGAAATCGACCAGAGTCTGACAAACTGCATCGGTGTTGCATCGGATGGTGCGTAAACCAAGTAAATAATGGTTTTTCAAATGGGAGAGGAGCAGGTTCAGATTCTGTAGCTGTGTTCATAAGGCAAAACAATTCTTTATACGATTGTCGTCTCAACTCACTATAGCGAAACAAGTGAGGTATTTCTGACCATTAAAATCAGATAAGGGATGGTAGTGTGGAAACTTCATGTTGAGTACACAAAGCCAGTGTATGACATAAACATTTCAGTTGCACAATGAGATGAGACAGCTTTTATTCTAGACCACACTAAGTTATTAAACTCAGAAAGATGGACTCCTCCTCCCCCCTCCCGAAAGCGTATTGTTTTGGATTTGTGTACTCCAACAAAAGAGCTCGCCGCATGTGCCCTTTCGTGTCCAATAACCCCAGTGAGTAATGCTGTAGTTGAGAGGACATTCTCACATGTTCCATCAGTTAAGATAAAAGCAAGAAACAGAATGCAGCTGCATCTGCTTGACGATATTGTAAGAATTAGAGCCTAACAGTTGTTTTCTAATAAATGTTGTAAGGACTTCATGCATCGTCAAAAATGTTAAAACATTATAGGCTACTTGCGATGGCCCAGGCAAAAGCCTATATGAGGGTAATCACCGACAATAGACCTCCTACGTGAGAACGTAGCTGACATCGAGCAAGAATAAAGAGGGGGATGGCACAGGCAGAGGCTACGATCGGTCAGGTGACCAGGGTTGAAAATACATCCAAAGGGGAAGAGTGGAGTAAGTCAGGGGAGAACTGGGTAAACTACCAGCAGGTAGTTAGCCTTGGCAGAGAGTGCAGATCTTGGGGCAATGAAAAAGCAGAGCTGGAGATTAATCAGCTGATAAGTGATTATGCTGGGGATGATGACGCCATTGTGTACACTGATGGGTCTGTAGTGCGTGGTGAGAAATCAGGATGGGGCTTCTCTGCGAGAATAAAGGGCAGGGTCATCGCTCAACAGAGTGGTGCCTACATGACAACAACCTCCAGCATGAGAATAGAGGTAGAGGCAGTTACTGCAGCACTGAGGTGGCTCTCTGAAACTCCATCAACCAGGGCAGTTATATTGTCCGACTCTCAAGCCATGCTTCGGAAAGTTCAGAACAGATGGCTGCGGCAGGAATGGAAAACATCAGTAGAATTCTCAAGTCTTCAAGAACTGGTGTAGATCTAGTCCTACTGTCCTGGTCATGCAGGGGTACGTGGCAATGAGAGAGCTGACAGACTGGCATCGAGAGCACCCCATAGTGGGGACACTGGACATGGATAAGGGAGAGATACTAAGGACAAATATTGATCGTCTGCTAGATAATGACACTGCAATGGATGAATCAACAAGGCTGAGACCATTGGGGTTTGGCATAAAATGTGGGACTTGCAGAGATGGACATGAGAGAGGATGCATCCGTCGTATGTACAACCAGCGTGCTACAGGTACAATTAGCATTCATACCCTTTGACATTTGCTGAGGGAGACTGAGCACCTATGGGTTTGCCTGGAGTGCAGTGAGGTCGATTCTGATTAAAAATAACAGTAACTTCTGACAAAGTATATGGCGAAGATTCCAGCGGGGATGCCATTGATCACCTCGATCTGGTGCTTTTTTTGTGTGATGTGAGTATGAATTATCTATTTTAAAAGTTTGGCTTTGTTTTAGCTTTTTCGAAAAGTGTTTGGCTTTTTTCCACAATTTTCATCTGGCAGCCGTGCGGTAATCTCGTTCGGTAAATATTTCTGTACAATGAAGTATTTTTTTTTTTTTTTTTTTTTTGGTAATTCTTCGATTTTTTCGTCGAAAACGAAGACTTTTCTGTTGGATAAATGACGGGGTTATAACTTCTGACAACACGACGCGTCTAAATCGAGTAACTGACATGTACACGGCTGTTTGTGCCCTATACCAGAGCGCTCTTTTAGTTTCGGTGACCGGAATTCTGACACCGGGTATAAAATTTTCGTGTGCACCGTAAAAGACTATTTAAGTTTTTGGCGGGGAAAATCAGCTGTTGTGTGTGTAAAATCTGTAAAATATAAATCATTACACACTCGTTCTGGATAAACACAGCGCTAAAATTCTTTTGTGTACTATAACTTTGTTCTCTGCTCTATTTTTGATTGCATTTTTATTTGTTTGAAATTAGTTTTGACGGAGTTACAGACTTTTGAAAACAGCGTCATCATTTGAGGAAATTCATAAAATAAGTAATCTTTTTATTAATTTAATATCTAAAAATCGGCCCATTCGTTTGAGTTTATAATTATAAAGACTTCTCGAAGGGAAGCTAAAGATTATTTCCACATACTTTTTTTTTTTTTGGTTTCATATCTTGAGAATGTGTGGTAGTCAATTTTGTGAGTTTGGCATTACAAGAACAAGCATATTGTCACCAGATTTTATAGCATTTAAATTACTGTAAACGCATTCCTGATACTCACAAATCTTAAATAAGGTTGTAAAAAAAATAACTTTTTGTAAAGCACCATCTGTTTTTGCATTTTCATTTATTTATAATGATATTTAGCTACGTATATAAGCGTCAGAAAACATGTAAATCTATAGATAGATTACTTCCACATACTTTGTTCTATCTTTCAAGTCTTGTTAATCTTGTATTTATAATATGAATTTTTTTTTTTTAATTGTGTGTGAGATAAGGACTGTTCCATTAGTGTTCTTTGGTAGACAATCCTGTGCACACGACGGCTGCCAAAGAATTCTAAGTAACTGTTTGTATATCTTCTTTCATTCACAGATAAAGCATTCTACATCCTGGTGTTAGACTTGATAGTCCCAAATATTCCTCTATCTTTGTACATACATAAGTAAACTATACTACATAACAACGAAATGGAACATACTGTTTGGCATCATATGAATTGTGCCAGTGCACTGTGCAGAGCCTGTGGCAAGAGAGCATTAACTTCCAAAACAACACGTTCAATTCAGAAAGCACTGAACTGTTCTAATTACGTTAATGATCTGTTCTTTGTGTTTGGAATTAACGTATCAGATGATAAACCGACACAGCATTCGACTATATTTTGTAAGAAGTGTTACTTACGAATACAAAACTCAAAAAGGAGGAATAATGAGAAGTGTCTTGAAACAGCCAGGTTACTATCGGAAAACAGTCAGCACATCTGGAAAGACTAAAACCATAATTTAACTATAAGTGAATGTCAACTGTGCAATTATGTTGCAAAGACATCTTTTGGTGTTTTAAAAACAAAACGCTGCTCTATCCCCTGTGATGTTCTTTCTGACCCCGCCATGTCTAGTCAGTCATTTAGCTGTAGTCAGTCAGTTAGTTTGTAGTCAGTCAATTAGCTGTAGTCAGGATAGCTCTGTACAGTAGGAGGTTGATGTGCCTGCCCACATTAGTGATGATATTGTTCAACTGGAGGTTGATGTGCCAGCTCACATTAAAGGCGATACCATTATTCATTTGGAGGTGGATAACACTACTCACCCTAGCATGCCAGTTTTTGTTGCCACATCTACACCTACCAAGTCAGTTATACATACGACAAGTACATCCACCTCGCCTGTCTTCAAAAGCGACATCACAGTACAACAGTTACTTGCTAAGCCACCTTCACAACCACTAACACAAAAGGAAGAACCCCTATTCACATCCATTGTTAGAAAAAAAACTAGAAACAGCAAAAAGTAATATCATAAAATGCAAAACCAGAGGACAGCCTATTGTACTACAAAAACTAATTAAACATAGAAGAGAAACATCAGTCACCAGAACGCCAACAAAACGTAAGCGATCTCAATTGCTCCACACTGTTAGAAAACATATTGCTGGAACATCAACTGATTCATTAGACCTGCAGCAGGCACATGAACTACAACGCTGTTCAGAAACGTCACGTCAGGAAATTTGCAGGAAAGCAGGCATTGAAATTAGAGTTAGAATATCCAAAGAATTAGCAATAGCCATGAAGGAAACAGTAGGTCTTACGTGGGCACAGGAGAGAAAACAGAGAAGATTGAAAATTGAAAGACGCGCCAGCGGTATTAAAAATATAACTTCACAATTAAAATTTATAATGGAAACTCATTTGTTACAAATTTCTCCATCTGTGAATGTACAGATTCATCCTAAAAAAAAAGGAAGTGTGAATGATAATTGAGCGAAATTTTGGGGCTAGAGCAAATTATGGCAGTTGTTGCTTGAGATTGACAGAATTAACAGAGTGTGGAACTCATTTAATAGATGTATTTATTAAATACACCTATTTATCTATTAAATTGAACATTTCGTTTTACTCATGACCATACTCATTTTTACATGACCATCGTGATGTATGATTGAGATAATTGTTAGCTCTCATGTTTTTGGGGACAATTGGGTGTGTTATTTTAAGGTAATAAATGTGGACTTGCAATTTAATGTTTCAATAATTAATGTTTGACTCATGAAACCAAAACAAAACTTTGATATCCATTTTCTGCAGGTTTTCTACTTTTGATTTCTGTAATTTGTTATGCATGTTGATTGTGACCGATTTAGTGAAAATTGCATTATAAACAAACCATAACAAAATATATAAAAAACGTAAATTTTACACTATTTCAGACTATTATATCTTCTGTTCTAATTGTGATAAAATGTTTGTTCTTGTTCTAAAATTTACTCTAACATTTCTAGTCTAGCTTTACGCAAAATTAAAGCCGGTATTTATAATAATAAAGTAGCCTAAAAGCATTAATTAAGCCCTTTCAAAAGTAAACATCGCCACATGTTTTTCCCATAAGGAAGTTGACCACGTGACCTCTGTCAAGTGGGCTATAAATAGCGCGGTCGGGGAAAAAGGGGAAATAACTAAAAGATCGCTGGCAAACAGCCGTGATGAGCGGGAGGAGCTGAAATTCAGTGGAAGATGAAAACATAAATCGGCGGTTCGTTTTGAAGTAATCACCGGCCGAATTAGAAGCCACGTTTCTGCGAGGCATTGAAAAGGATAAGCTCAGTTACACTTTGTCGTTCTAGATCTTTCAGTAGCCTAAAAAAAAGTTCAGCTCACACAAACATAATTTTGATGCATGTAGACAGCACTATGTCATGTGCAGCTCCACCGTGTCTCAAATTTGAGGCGACTAATGTGATCTTTTCCGTAGGCGTATAGCCTCAGCATTTGAAACAGATAGCTAGAAACCACTGCTGCAAGGTCATACGATTGTTTTGATGCGGGCTTCCTGCAAGGGAACCATCTTCTGTGGTGACACCGTAAGGCGTGAAAAGAGAATTAAAAAAAAAAAAAAAAATTTTGACGAAGCCGGTTATATAAGGGCGCATGTCCAAATATAAAAGACCTTTAGGTATGGAGAATTGTTACAAAAGAGAAAAGAAGACAGCAACGTTTAAACGAAAAACAGGTAGGGCCTACATTTAAGCAGATACTGCCCTTGGGGAACGAAGTGTTAGAGACTTCACTATACTAGCTCCCACTTTACTTTGTGGGGTGATTAGGTCTTTTCCTTGCTGTCTTTGCCTTATGCAGCCCAAGATCACAACGTCTGGGATTTCTAAAGAAAAAGAACTGCGAATGTAACAATGAGAGATAACATGAAAAATAAACCAACAAGATTGTAGGAACAGCACCATGCTTTAACCGCACAAAGAAGCAGAAGATAAAACGGTAAGGAGATATCGTAAGATGCCACACTATTACAGTTAAACAGACTTGAGAAAGCATGTTTTCCGTCCTGACCACAGCATGAGCAGCACATCTGGCAATTTGAACGGAAAATACATCCCCCGAGTTGGGCCTAACAGTATAGTAGAAAGCCAACCTAACTAAACTTGTTCTCTTCTAGCTGTTATCGGGGTTTTTTTTTTTTTTTGGTTGTAACATATTTTCTACCAAAGCTATACAGGCAGGGTCTACCTGAGAGCTTTCCGTACACAGGGCGAATGATTTTACCATACGCTCCTCCTCCACACTCCTTGTCGCGAAAGTTAATTAAACTCCACCGGAAAATAAAGTAAAATTTGTGAACAAAATTGTAGATCAGTTTTAGATGGCTATTACAAAACAAAACACCCCAGTAACAACTCAAAACAGAATGGTGAAGAGATATCACACTTTGGTGTTAGTGTTCCTTTATAAAAGATTTACATTGGCCTGGGCGAGATGTGTAACAGCTGAAGTGAAGTCAAGCTTCTTGATGAAAGAATACTTTTTTCTCCCTCGCCCACTTTGGCGCCCCCTTGCACTTAGCGCCAGAGGGCGGTTGCCCCGCCATATGCCCATGCAACTCCTGAGCCGACCCAGCTCTAATGGGTACCTCCGAAATCGGCGAGTATCTGCCTGAATGGCGAGGGACACCTGTCTCTGTACAAGAAAAGAAGGGATACTCACGTAAAAATCAGTATCACGTTAGACATACTAACCTGTGATTTCGCCTCGGGCAACAAAAAAAAAGTAAGTCTCATTAGGAATATATCGGCTTTCGTAAGCTTAATTTTAGAGAAGAAAGTTTTTTGTTTGGCCGGCTACAAATGGGACTTGCTAAAGTGCCGATGCTGCTGGTTCCATAGATTCGTCTCTGTGGTGAGGGCACGGTTCCAGATCAGTCAGGAAGTAATCACTCGTGGTAAAGGAGAGAATCTTCACAACCCGTGGAATGTAGGTTTCAAGTGTCAATTACAAGTTTTGAGTCACAGAATATAAGTATATAAACTAATAAAACGGTATTGAATCAGTTTTACAAATAACGGTATCAAAAAAACAAGGGACGTTTAGGGTTTTACCCTTCGTCAGCCACAGTTCCAAACAGGTGACAAGGACAAGAATTACGAGGGGCGTTCAGAAAGTAATGCACCACATCGTTTTTCTCAGCTAATAATGAAGATAGAAACATGAAATTTTGCACGCTTTAAACATGGCATGTGCCACTTGTGTGCACTAAATTGCACCGCAACCGGCCAAATAATACGGCTGCCCTAATTCGTTGAAATGGAGCGTGTTAGCAACTTGCGTTATAAACAGCGAAGTGTGATAGAATTTCTCGTTGCAGAGAAGGAAACTGTTGTGAATATTCACAAGCGTCTATGTGATGTGTATGGAAGTTTTGCAGTCGATAGGAGTACAGTTCAGAGAATCAAAGAATCAGGAAGTGGAGATACGGAGCTGCTTGATCGGCCGCGCTGTGGACGTCCTGCCACAGCCACCAACGCAGAAATGTTGAAATGCGCGGAGGGCATTATTCTTACTGATAGGTGAATCACTACTCAACAATTGGCCTTACAGCTGTCAGTCAGCATTGGTAGTGCAAATGCAGTTATAAAAACTCTCGGATTTTCTAAGGTTTGCGCAAGATGGGTTCCTCGAAGTCTCACAAATGACCACCGATTGCAAAGGAAAGCAATTTCTTCTGAATTGTTGGAGCGTTTCAATGCTGATGGAGAGAACTTTTTGGCTAAGATCGTTACAGGCGACGAAACCTGGGCACATCATTTTGAACCTGAGACAAAAAGACAGTCAATGGATTGGCATCATCCGCAATCACAAAGAAGAAAGAAATTCAAGACAATTCCTTCAGCTGGAAAGGTCATGATTACTGTCTTTTGGGACATTGAAGGTGTGATTCTTGTGGACGTTATCCCAAGAGAAGAGACAATCAATTCGCAAGCTTACATTAAGACATTGAAAAAACTCAATCAACGTTTTCGCAGCGTTCAGCCGCACAAGAATCCAGCAGACCTGCTTCTCCTTCACGACAATGCGCGACCTCACACAAGTCTGGCAACACGGGAAGCAATCACCAAATTGGGTTGGACTGTACTACCCCATCCACCCTGTAGTCCCGATTTGGCACCCTCTGATTTTCATCTATTTGGTCCACTTAAAGATGCACTCCTTGGGACAAGGTTTGAAGAGGATGAAGGACTGATTCATGCAGCGAAGAAATGGATACATGATCAAGACAAAATCTTGTACGGGCTAGGAATACATGCACTTGTTTCACGCTGGCATAAAGCCGTACAAGTTGATGAGGATTGTGTTGAATAATACCGACGTTTACATGACATATCCATGTATATTGTGTATAAATTTCATGCTTTTTGAATAGACAGCTCCTGAGATAAACGATGTGGTGCATTACTTTCTGAACGCCCCTCGTCCATATAGGTACTACAAAAACATACGATGCTGAGAAATATACAGACAAATGGGCGATACAAGCAGATGGAAAAAGTAAACAACAACAGTGATGAGAGACAAAAAAAGAACAATAATAATTTTTTAAAATCGTAAAATCTAAAAGAAATACCGAAACAAGAAAGTAAATAATCAACGAAACGAAAAAAATAGAATTAACAGAACTTTGGAACAAGTAAAAGTATACTGAGATCGATCCGAAGATACTGTGAAAGAAAGCCGTAGTATTCCGTCACAGAACTCGCAAGGAAGTGACGTATGATAGCGACAAAACAAAAGATATAGAAGGATACGAAACGAACCAAAACAAAAACATAAGAAGATAGATCTAAAAGACAACGAATCAAGAATGAAAAAGAGAAAAGCTACCAGAATTTATGCAAAATGATGTTGGATATTCAAGCCACCAGGAGCTAAAACACCCATTTTAAAAATAAGACAATTCTCCAACGAAAAGCGAGTCTTGTCATTACCGGCACATGAAAGGAGGGCAGTAACATGAATATCGGAATTACCTGAATGGTCAGGCCTAGTGCCCCTTTATCATATAGAGTTATGACAACTATGTCAGAATCGAAAACGAGGCTGAACGACGTGGACGCCATTTTTTGTCGACAATAGCAGTGTTAGTAGCGAGAGTAAGTATCGAGTAAGATGCCTAGTTGTTCAGCTTTTGGCTGTAGCAATAGCTCTAGCAAAGGACACAGATTGTTCTCGTTTCCAGCAGACAAGAAACTTAGATCGATCTGGGAATGCAAAGTGAGTAGAAAACATTGGAAAGCTTCTATTAATGCAAAGCTGTGTGAACAACACTTTGAGTCCACTGATTTTGAATTGAAGCGACTGGATGGGAAGAAGAAACTTAGATGGAATGCAGTACCTACCAAATTTGTACACCGTCGTGCACCTGGTCAGCACAGAAAACCACCTAAGATAAGGGATGCTGTTGTAGGACACACTGCAGCACTAGGCCTAAACCATGATCACACTTACAACAAGAAGAAAAATTCAGCAACTGGCAGTTCCATTGAAGACAATGTAGGTACAGATAGTGTGAGTGACAACTACATGGATTCTTCATCATCAGAAAATAGCATGCAAACTGAAGTCATTACAGATAACTGTGCCGGCTGTGTTGCTAAGGAAACATTGATTAAGACACTTCGAAAAAAAATCAGTAAACTTGCAGCAAGTTTAGCTACAGAGAAGAGGCAGAACAATAGAATGAAGAAAAAATTGTCATGCCAGACAGATAAAATATTAAACATGCTATCTGAGGATAAGACTGTAAAGAAAGCATTGCAAATTCGATTTGCTTGTGGAGCAACAGGCTATAATATGTTATTGAAACAGCATTACCCACTGCCTACTATACGTACACTTCAGCGCCGAATACAGCACATTCATATTTCTGGGGGAATACTCAATGAGATGTTTGATTACATGAAATTAAAGGTTGTAAACATGTTAGGAGTAGAACGGCTGTGCTGCTTGACATTAGATGAAATGTCAATTAAATCTGCTATTGAATATGATGCAAAAATAGGAGAAATTCTTGGTCATGTCACTGTACCTGAACATAAGGGCATTGCGACAAATGCACTAGTATTCATGCTAAGTGGACTATCCAGCAGATGGAAGCAAATTGTTGCTTTTTTTTACTCAGGAAGGTCAACTAAAGGCCATGTTTACAAACCCATTATTCTGGAAATAATACATAAAGCTGCTGCAATTGGTCTGCATGTGGTAACTGTCACAAGTGACATGGGAAGTGCAAACAGAGCAATGTGGGCCAGCTTTGGCGTTTGTGCTTCCAGAAACAAAATTGTGAACAAAATTGCACATCCAGAGCAACCAAATAAGTGGCTATATTTTCTAGCTGACACACCTCATTTGATCAAAAATGTTAAGTCTGCATTTATCTCTGGCCATGATTTCAGATTATCTGAGGAGATGTGTGTATTGTTAAATGTGCCTTCTAACATTGCAAATATTCTGCCCGTTAGGGAACTGGCTGACTTACAAAGGAACAGCACCCTGAAACTAGCTCCACACCTTACTGATAACATACTCTGCCCTGGACATTTTGATAAGATGAAGGTGCCACAGGCACTTCACTTTTTCAGTATATCTGTCAGTGCAGGGATCCACTACATGGTAGAAAAGGAGGGCAGACCTGTGAATAATCTGACAACTGCTCGGTTCATTGAGGTGATATCTAAATGGTTTGATTTAATGTCAAGTCGCAGTCGTGTCATGGCTCTAACTAAACAGTTTCCAGATAGGTATGCAAATGCTGTTGAAATGTTACGACTTGTGATTCGAATGTTTACAACGCTTTCAGTTGGACAGCAAGGAGCATGGAAACCATTTCAGACAGGCATTCTTTTGTCCACCACATCTGTGCTTGATCTTGCAGAGGACATGTTGAGTGAAAATTTCAGTTTTTTGCTGACATCACGTGTGAGTCAAGACTGCCTGGAGAATTTTTTCAGCTCCATGAGATTACATAATGCAGTGCCAACACCTTTTGAATTCAAACATAGATTGAGAACTATCTGCTTGTCACAATTCCTCAAGACTACACGTGGAAGTAGTTACGACGAAGATGATAATGACTTTTTGCTTGATTGTACTGATATGAATCCAACAACAGTTACACACACCGAGCAGCATGTTGATTTGTCAGACGTAGAAATAGAAATAGAAAGCACAGCTGAGGACCATGTAATTCATTATTTAAGTGGCTACTGTGTGAACAGTGTATTAAAGCAACATACTGCCTGTCGTATCTGCATTGCAGCTGTCACTGCCCCTCAGTGTGCAACAATTACTGACATTGCACGACTAACAGAACTTAAAGAGTACATTCCAGGCTCACTTGTTTATGCAAGTGACACAGTAATAAATCTGATGTTAAGAACTGAACAACTGATCCGTCAGCATGAGCATAGATTTGCAACCATGAAAAACATTGCAACTTTACTTTTGGATATGGCATTACAGGAAACAGCTGAATGCACACTGAGCAACTGCCATGATATTAAACAAAAGCTATTAGCAAAGTATTTAAGTGTCAGAATTCACATTTACTGCAGAAATAAAAACAATGGTCTTAAACAGCATGCTCGAGCATCAATGAGCAGTAAAAGCCATTGCAGTAAATCTCTGGTCCAAAATATGTAATTAGATTTTGTTAAAACTATCTGTACATAGTCGCATTTTAAATGAAAACATAAACTGTTGTGATCATCTGGTCTAGTAAAACTGTCAGTGTCTACAAGTCATTCACCAGTTTCCACATTTCAAACTAGGTAAATAGTTCAATTCGATGGGAGTATGTTTTTTCCTAAGTGTTGCAATTCTAACGGAATATTTGTTGCTAAATAGTGGAATTCTAACGGAATATAAAATTCAACGGAGTATTTGTTAAAAATCCACGCTACTGATTCTTTTCAATAAACCGGTAAGTAAACTAGTTTTCTTCTTTTTGTTTTGTTACTTCAAATACAAATAATAGTACAAATATGTGCTACTGTGTTTGCATCTAATTTTATTTCAAACGGTAAATGTTTGCCATGATAGATGTCATTCAAGTGCTCACGAAACCTGTCTGCCAAACGCCTGCCAGTTTCACCAATATAGGTAATGCCACACCTCTTGAAAAAGATTGCATAAATCAGGTTTCTGGATTCGCACGTGAAAGACTCTCTAATGATAAATTTTCCTTTCGGAAAAGTGACTGTCTGAGTTTGGAGTACAAACGGACAGCTCTTACATATCCGGCGTTGGCAGGGTTTAGTACCAAAGTATGAAGAGCTAGTATGTCGCAAGCGACTGTGTACAAGAATATCCCTAAAATTCCTATCCCTACGATATGCTACCAAAGGTGTATCACGAAACAACTCTTTGGTATCAGGATCAGAGTGGAGAATAGGCAGATGTCGAAACAGAATTCTCTTCACCGCCAGACAGTGAGGATGGAAAGTTAGAACCAGTTTGAGTCTGTCAGATTGGACAGAAGGTTTATTAGTGAGTGACGTCTGACGAGTGACGCGTGTGATACGATTAAGAGCATCAGATAAAACATGTTCTGGATAAAGACACCGGCGAAAGAACTCGAGCATCTCTTGAGCTCGCTGATGAAAATCATCGTCATCGTGACATAACCGACGCATGCGAAGAAGTTGAGAAAAGGGAATGGAATTTTTACAACTAAGAGGATGCGATGAAGTATAAAGAAGGAAACCATGAGCGTCAGTAGCCTTATAATACAGAGGTTTTAAGACAAGTAGGGCTAATATTTGTAATATGAATACATTAAAGTACGAGCCACACATTGTAATATAATGCGAATCTTGACATGTACGATATTCTGTAAATAAACATGGCTACGAACTGAACATGCTTTTACTGAGTCCCTTCTGAAACATGTGTGTGCTTGTGTAGATGACGAGGTAATGCTTGTATACATACATCATAACATTACATGGTGGCAGCGGTCGATACCGGACTGACGCAAAACAGCTACACGATAACACGTGAGTACAGTATTCGGCTAATTTTCGTCATCGTGGTCAGCCATGGCGGTGAAACAATATCGCAACGCACCGCAAATGAGATTCGCCGGTCAAGGTGATAAGAGTGAAGCTTTCTTGTTATGGCGCCAACGCATAGATCTATATTCCAAGACCACTGGTCTGGAAGGACAAACCCTAACTCCATATATCCTAGAAGCATTGGACGATGAAGGTTTGAAAATCTACAACAGTTTTGCTACCGCCATGCCGGTTGAGTCGGCAACCGACCCCGTAGCCATATTGGACGAATTTGAAAAGCGTCTGATCATAAAGCACACAAACTTTAGAGCGGCAAGATTAGAGCTTCACCACCTGCGACAGAAACGTGGTGAAAGCCTAGATGATTTCTTCACTCGCATTAAGGAGAAAACAAGAGTATGTAAATTTAGCAATGAAGAAGAAAAAGAGCGAATTATTGAACAGATTCTTCTTAGCACACCAATGCCAGAGTTCCAGAAATGGCTACTGAGCCAGAGTGATACGCTAACTTTACAACAACTTCTGGATGAAGGCAGGAAACACAAGGCACAAGCACTAAGCATTAAACAAATTCAGCAAGGTACATTAGCAGCCCAGGTGGATGCAGTGAAAAGCTATAAACCTAGACACAACAAAGCAACTGGTTCGAAACAACAAGAAAAACACAACACAAGCAGAGGTGCTATGTGTAAATGTTGTGGCCTAAACCACATACAAAACCACTGTCCAGCTAAAGACTCTACATGTCATTACTGCAGAAAGAGGGGCCACTGGATAAAATTATGTTTCAAGAGGAAACAAGACAGTGCTCAACACAAACTTCACAGCAGAAAGTCGTCAAAACAAACACACTCTATGATGACTGAGGACCTTGACTCCAGTGAAGAAAGTGATCCTTCCACTTTTGATACTGTGAAGATACTAACTTTCAGTAATGAACCAAAGAGAACGCAGGCTTTCTGCAAGGTACAATTCCGAATACCAGGAATTAAAATGCACAAAGAAAGAAACATTCGGTTCAAGATAGACACAGGTGCCCAAGGTAACACTCTACCCTTAAGAATATTCAGACAGATCATGCCTGACAAGGTGGATGAGCAAGGATTTCCCACAAGGGATGTAAAACGTAGGAGTGGCAGGACAAAGCTAAGAGCTTACAATGGAACAAGTATAGACTGTTTTGGAGCAGTAACACTTGAATGTTCATACAGAGGCTCAGAATGGACATCGTCAACATTTTACTTGGTAGATGTTGAAGGACCTGCAATTTTGGGTTTACCAATGTGCGAAAAGCTGAGTGTGGTAACTATTAACAACATTAAAGAGGATATAGGTTTTGCAGATGCTCTCAGCAGACTACCAAACCCCAACAAGATAACAGATCTTACCCCAAACATCAAAGTTGATTCTGTCAAGTTTAGCGATAATCGGCTTGAACACATCAGAGAAGACACAACGAGAGATCCTATTCTTAACTCTCTCAAAGAACTGATATACCATGGATGGCCAAGCTCTATCAGGGAAGTTCCAACACACATCCGTCCATACTACTCGATGAGGGACGAGTTAAGCATCGAAGATGGTCTGATCCTTAAAGGAGATCGCATTGTTGTACCAGAAACACAACGCGATATCATCCTTAAACAGCTCCATAATAGTCACCTTGGTATCGTGAAGACACAACTGAGAGCAAAGAAAGATGTTTACTGGCCACAGATAAACAAGGACATAGAAACACTATGTAAAAACTGTTCAATTTGCCAAGAACATGCAAATAGGCAGTGCAGAGAACCTCTCATACCATCAGCCATACCATTGAGCCCTTGGAGCATTATAGGAACTGATATTTTCTCAATCGACAATAATGACTATCTTATTATTGCTGATTACTACAGCAAATTTCCCATCATTGAGAAACTTCCACAACCCTCACCATCAGCTGTTATTGCAGACATTACAAAGAAGTATTGCAGCATGTTTGGCATCCCAGATGAAATTAGATCAGACAACGGTCCACATTTCTCAGGTCAAGCATACAGAAACTTCACTAAGGACTGGAAGATCAAACACACAACATCATCACCTAGATACCATAAATCTAATGGTTTCATTGAGAGACAGATACAAACTATCAAGTCAATCATGAAGAAAACAAGAACAGAGGATGTACACCTAGCACTCTTGAGATGGAGAACAACACCGGTAGACAGTAAGATCGACAGTCCAGCAGAACTTATGTTTGATAGAAGAATTAAAGACCTCCTACCATCTAAGGTCCACTTCCGTCCACAACATAGAGACAGCACATATGATCAATTTCAGCATCGTCAGCAAGTTCAGAAATCCAACTATGACAAATGTGCTAAAGACTTACCACCATTATATCCTGGTCAGCATGTGACTACCTACAACCACAACAATGACACATGGTCAAAAGCAACAATCATTTCCAGAAACCCTGAACCCAGGAGCTATACTTTAAGACCAGACAGCAGCAGCAACCTCCTGAGGCGAAACAGAGTGGACATAAGAGAAATCCCACAGAATACAACAGAACAGAGAATTCCCATGCTTTCAACAGACAATGCAGTAACTCCAGACTTTGGTGCCCCACAAAACCAACAAGCGCCAAGGCCGAAATCACAACCAACTCAAGCTAAACCAGAGACTTCCGCAGAACCACCAGCACTTTACACCACTCGTTCTGGCCGTACAGTGACACCTCCCAGCCGATACAGACAGTGACATATATACTCACACTGAGCATTACACATACTTATCTTTTCTCACATGAAACATTTCGTTGGAAATGTTTGCACACATTTTTTTTTCAAAAAAGGGGGGATGTAATATGAATACATTAAAGTACGAGCCACACATTGTAATATAATGCGAATCTTGACATGTACGATATTCTGTAAATAAACATGGCTACGAACTGAACATGCTTTTACTGAGTCCCTTCTGAAACATGTGTGTGCTTGTGTAGATGACGAGGTAATGCTTATATACATACATCATAACATTACAATATTCACAGTGATGTCAAGGAAGTTCACTGAAGTCGTAGAGATTTCAGAAGTGAATTTGATGGCAGGATTGAAATTACAAACATAGTCAATAAATCGACGGAGGTCTACCTCAGACATGTCTGTAATGCCAATACCATCATCAATATAGCCGCGGTAAAACTCGGGTATTGGTCCATCATAACTTTGAAAGACCAAATATTCAAAGTGGCCCATAAACAGGCAAGCGTAACTGGGGCCCATCTTAGTACCCATAGCGACACCACTGATTTGGTTGAAGAATTGGCCATTAAACTCAAAAGAGTTGAGAATAAGAACCAACTCAGCAAGGCGAAGAAGCGGACCTGTACTTATAGTAAGATCAGTACGCTGGTCGAGAAAAAATTGGAGTGCCTTGAGACCATCAGCATGTGGAATAGAAGTATAAAGGGAACAAACATCTAGGAGGAAAAGACGGTAAGTACGATCAGGCGTGAATCTGATCGAATCAAAAGTAGTGATAGCATGAGTAGTGTCTTTCAAATAAGAAGGCAGATTGGCGACTAAAGGCTGGAAAATACTATCAAGGAATTCAGAAATACGTTCAGTGGGACAAGAACAGGCTGAAACAATATGCCTACCAGGGTTAGCAATTTTATGCACCTTAGGCAGCATGTAAAAGATAGGCTTACCAAGACTACTATAAAAAATATGGAGAGATGAAGCACCAGAAGGAAGAAGATCATCGTGAACCAGGCCACGGATAGTCTCATAAACAGTAAGATTATTACGGAGTGTAGCGTCACCAGAACAAGGTGAGTAAAAGGTGGTGTTACCTAGCTGTGTAACTCCTTCGTGAATGTATAAGTATTACGCCAAACAACCACAGCACCACCTTTGTCTGCCGGCTTGATAACAATATCATCATGGTTTTTAAGGCGTGACAATGCCCGCATTTATTTGAGTCACAGAATGGTAGTATAGCAAATGGTCTCATCGAGTCATACCACAAATAGTCAGGTCGCCTTGTGCTGGTACCACAAACTTTAGAGGGAATAAAATGAACACATTTTACTGCTATGTCCTTGTTTTCCTGATGTTAATCATGCGCCATTCCCGCTGTCCGTCAGCCATTTGTTTTCTCAGATTTTTTACTCTCCTTAAGCATATATCATATCACTCAAGGGATATGACGAAATCTCACCGTTATTTCAGTTAATTTAATGAAAAATTTGTGACTGGACAGCGGCAAGTGGCTTGTGCCTGAAGGAACATATTAAGTTTACGTACATTCGCACTATGATAATATACAACTATACACATGATGTAATCATCACTCATTCCCTGCTCCATTTGGAGTCTGTGATTACTTCTGCTTCTGGTTCTCTGAGAAAACTCACATGAAGCAATTACCATTGCTTAATGTGGTGGTTCATAAATGTATCCTTTTCACATGCTGAGGTTGCCAGCCTCAAATGGACTTTTACCACCACCAGTAAGTACAAACATGTCAAATTCAAAGCAAAAAAAAATGTTACAACTTACCTCAATAACCGAGAAATCTTGACTTCTTGCTCAGGTAAATACCCTTGGCAACTTGATATACATGCCTTGATCACACATCAGGGTATTTAGTTCTATTAACAATCCCTCTGCAACTTTGTGAGTAAGTCCTGTATAAGTCCGGTTTCTGTATGAACAGCTTAGGGTTTCCTTGCTGTAGTGTTCCACTAACTCCGGTCCTATATAAAATCAGAATCTTAACTTCTATTCTCTTCTGGCTTCAGTCTGAGCTTCTACTTGATGATTTCTGGAATGTAGTGTCCTATGCCTAAAATGTTCTACATTATATTTCAGACTTCAACCACGCACTCTTGTTGTCTGCTACTTGGCAACTCCCAATCAGAGCGACTGTATATGACAACTCAAATTGCCAAACCAATGGCATTAAAAGTAAATGTTATAATAGAGTAGGGCTTATGGAATTTCCGGCATGACTCATACGTTTGAGAATTTAAGCAGCCACTTTCCATATATGGAATTGAGATTTCCGTAAAGTGTAGTCACAGTTTACTTATATCACACTTACCGCTCACTCTTCAAAATGTCTTCCAGGATTGTGTTTATCTATAATCACCTATCATAAGTAAATCGGAAGTCTGATTACTTAGTTTATCGGACTCTGCCGATCTCTTGTATCACATGACTTGTTGCCTGTCTAGACAAATTGTGGTCTATACAATTAAACCTGTATTGCAAGTTCATTCTACTGTCGGATCGCAAGTGATTATGCAATTTTGAACAAACACTTTATGCTCGCATTTACCTGGAGTCAATGTGGTATTATCACATTTAGTGATTCAATTAATCTCTCAGAGATGGGAGATTGTCTGGCCCTGTCATGCATTGAAGCATGAAATGTGAACAACGATAGTACGAAAAAAGGGTAACAATTCTGAGTAGAGGATAGGCACGAAATTATGTGCGTTAAATATGCTAAAATAATATATAATAAAGGCGATGAGAGGAAATTACGAAAAAGCAAACGAGTCGTAAGAGCCAAAAAAGTGTCTGCAAGACGAAAGATGAGAAGATGCTTGCAATAGACAAGACACATTCTGAGGAAACCTGCTGATAACATTACAAGGCAGTGCTTGCTCTGGAATCATCAGGACAAGAGAGACAGAGACTATAAAACACATGGAGAAGAGAACTAGAGACAATTTTTTTTTTTCATGCGCCCGCTATTACTCGAGGTGAAATCTCAGGTTAATATGTTTAACCTGAGACTGATTTTATGTGAGTATCCCTTTTTTCTTGCACAGAGACAGGTGTCCCTCGCCATTCAGGCAGATACTCGCCGATTTCGGAGGTATCCATTAGAGCGGGGTCGGCTCAGGAGCCGCCAGTCTCTGGTCGACGACACTCCTTCAAATGTTTTCGACAGGGCTTGAGTTAATCCAGTCTAAATCCCGGCCGACGAAAAATCTTCAAATGTCCTCGCCCGGGTTTGATCCTGGGTCACCTGGTTGCCAGCGCAGTGTGGTAACCACTACGCTAGCGCGGCTCCCACTGGAGATATAAATTAAAGGGATAAGGAAAACAAGGAGTTGATGGCACGGGACTTGGCATGAGTTTCTTCAAGGCTTATGGTCCTTGGGGGGACTGAGAGCAATAATGATTATGATGAAATATTGTGACTTAAATGTTGTGGGTTAGAATGACAACACCTCTTCACACATAACCAGTTATTTCTTAGTATGGAACCATGCATTCATTTTTTCCCCTAGAATTCACAAAATGAATACTATGCATTCTAGATATGATATGCTAGAAGACTGCAGCATGGAAATATGCTGTGGAAGGAGATGCTTGGAGGATGGCGTACGATAGATTGTCATAAGTCAGTAACCGTGAGAATGAGTGTATGATTGATTGTCATAAGTCAGTAAGTGGGAGGATGAGTGTACGATTGATTGTCATAAGTCAGTAACAGGGAGGATCAGCATATGATTGATTGTCATAAGTCACTAACTGGGAGGATGAGTCTATGATAAACTGACCTAAGTTAGTAACAGGGAGGATAAGCGTATGATTGATTGTCTTAAGTCAGTAACAGAGAGGATCAGCATATGATTAATTGTCATAAGTCACTAACTGGGAGCATGAGTCTATGATAGACTGACCTAAGTTAGTTAACAGGGCGGATGAGCGTATGACTGATTGTTGTAAGTCACTAACTGGGAGGATAAGCGTTTAATAGATTGTCTTAAGTCAGTAACAGGTCCTCTCAGTACAGCACAGGCGCAGAGTTAAGATTGTATCAGAGCTGTGTGCTTTCTGTGCTTCTCTGTGGTACGGGGTGCTGGGGAGTTGCGAAGAGGGAGATGTCGAGGTTGTCCTCTTTTCACACGGCATGCCTGGGGGAGATTCACCGAATCTTTTGGCCGAATGCCGTCACTGGCCGAGATCTGCTTGCTCGGAGCGGGCGAGAGGACATGCACACCATCATGACTGGCAGACGCTGGAGCTGGGTTGGCCATGTCCTCAGAAGAGACCCCGATGCCATCACGGGAACGGCTATGCTTTGGACCCCTGGGGGAGGGCAAAAGAAAAGCCGACCGGGAACAACCTGGCGGAGGGCTGTGGAGGCTGGGATGCAAGGGGTGAACCAGGGTTGGGGCACTGTACGAGGAAAGACTCGATAGTGGAATCAACTTGTTGTTGCCCTACAAGACGCCACTAGGTGTGATGGCCACTGACTGCTCTGACGGTCGGCGGCTAAGGATCAAAGAAGAAGAAGAAGTCAGTAACAGGGAGGATGAGCCTATGATAGATTGTCAGCAACAGATTGTCTGAATTAGATAGAAGAAATGTCAAAGTTTGTATCTAGTTTTTTATACAACTAAGAACACAAACCGAATGTAAAAATATAAACAATCCAACTACAGTTAATGAAAATCTAACACTTTAATACATTCTAGATTACAATGATTTCAAAAGCTTACACAGAATGGATTTTGGGGTTGGATTTCAAGTATCAGGGTTAAATGTTGTTTTTTTATATTTATTTCAAACCAGTTTATTCCTGTAAAAATATTTCTCAGTTCCAGCAGAAGTAGATCTTATCATGGCGGAGGTGTATGAATCTAGAAGAAGATTGGAATTTCTGATCTCAAACTGTAAATCTCAAAGAAGACTGAACATTTTAACGTCTAATCTCAAACTTACGTGCTGCTTCTGGAACCTACAGAACCAATTAAAGCACATTTATGTCAAAAGCTGTTCACAGAAACCAGTGCATCCGCCTTTTTTTTCCCACGTTCAGTACCTTCTCTCTTTGTCTTTACTGCTATGTTTCTTCTATGCCCAGTATCTTATCTTTTGTATTTGATGCTCTCTCCACATGTAAGCCTACCTTGTCGTGGTTGGAGAGCTTGAGTGCCCCAATGATCCCGGGAGCTATGCCGGCGGGAGTTTTACTCCTGGCAGGGTCACCCAAGCCGGACAGGTCCTTATTGAGGGGTCAGACTAAATGGGCTGAGGAGTAGGTGGAACCCTATAGGTGTAGATGCAAAACCCACCGGCGTGTGGTACATGCTCTGGTCTGCACCAATCCACCCCCACTTCATGGGACAAATGCTTTCTTGCCTCATTCTTCACTGTGTGTCCTCTATCCTTTAAAGCCAGGGAGTTAACCCTGGAAAAAAAAAAATCAGTGCAGGAGGAGCACGATAGTCTTGGTTGACAATCCACCTAAGAGAAGGACAACTTCACACAAACCCGGGTAGGAAAGACTCGATAGTCCGGAAAGACAGCTCTCCTAGGAGAGACAACTCTGATGTAAAACAACTGCTGCCTTGCAGGAAGGTCACGGAAAACCAGAGGCTAGGGAAGCAGTCCCGAACAAATGCATGCTGAAGACGGATGCACTGGCCCGCAAGGCGCAAAACATAGTGCAACGCAAACCGCCTTGAGATGACAGACACAAATGTGACTCAACGAGATGGTGCTCGACCCAAGGAGTCCCGCCAGGTGGGAAGAGTGCCATCAGACCCCCTGCCTCGAAGGGGTCCAACCAAAGCTACTGGTGGTCACCTGTTTGGAGATGTCGGGAACCTTGGGTTGACTACTGCCTTTATTAGAGTCATAAATATGGAAGTCTGAAGGCGAACGAGGAAGAAGAAGTATTTGATGCTGAGTTTCTCTTCTATGCCCAGTATCTTATCTTTTAGTCTTTGATTCTGAGTTTCTTTCATGTTCAGTATCTTATTTTTTGTTTTACCACTGAGTTTCTCTCATGTCCAGTATCTTATCTTTTGTTTTACTGCTGAATTTCTTCCATACCCAATATCTCAGCTTTTAGTCTTTGATGTCCAGTTTCTTCCATGACCAGTATCTTACCTTTCTGTTACTGAAGTTGAGTTTCTTCCATGACCAGTATCTTACCTTTCTGTTACTGAAGTTGAGTTTCTTCCATGCCTAGTATCATTCCTATGTGTTTATCTCTTTTACATGATGCTTTTGAATGTCCAGTCAAAACACATTACTATCACATTATATGAAAGAACCAAAACAAAACTTTAAGACTGTCATACCTTAGAACAATTCAGTTACTGGAATGTCGAGTTCGTGTTAAGTAGTGAAGTACAAGTGTTAAATAAAAGCCAAAGTTAAATTCTAGAAGCAAAAGCACAAGAAGAAATCACAAATATACACATTAAAAAAGCTACTCTAATACACGCTTTTATCATAAGGGTATCATTAGACAAAAGTACAATATAATTCACTGCCAGATTTTTAAGACTGTCCATTAGTTAAATTTAAATTTACCAGGCAGGTTATGGTATCAGAAATAGTGCATACATTAAATAAACTATAATAAGTATGACTAGTAGTACCTGCTGTACAGAAGTAAATTTCCTGACAGTGTCAGGCCCCTTTCTCATTTTGAATTTCTTTGGGTTTGTATTTCTGCCACAAAAAAGGTGCATCACCATGCACCACTGGATCTAATGATCTGTATTCTTGTGGAAGTTCTTCCAAGTTCAACATGTGACTGCTCCATCTTCATTGATCTCATAATTGGCTCACCAAAAGTACAAAGATTTTATCAAACATTTTAAATTGTATTGGGGGAGGAGGAGAGTATATTTGAACAAAGAAGTTAATACTTTGTTCACTGATGTTGATAAATATTGTACTGTTAAAATATTTCACATAAGATATTAACAACATTTTGTTCATTTAGTTTTGTCAACAATAGCAATATGTTCACTAACTTAACCAAGGATATTTATAACCATTATTTTCTACTACACATTACATTAAATTCCAATTAATTTTACAAATAATTAATTATACAGGTGGCACAGACCAAGTGAATAACTGTGTATAACAGACATGCAATAAACTTCTTGACAGCAACTTGAATGCCAATGCTGAATTCAGAATAAAATAGTGACAACATTTTCTTGTGTAACTGCTCTTATCTTCTGATTACCTTAAGATGGATGATCCTTGTTTCTGGATTATCCATTTTATCTTCTCTAATGTCAGTGCCTCGGTGTTTACACTGATGTATTTGTTCAACATCCCATCTATTAAGCCTGAAATTAAGACCTGTATGTAGATGACAGAAGCTTGCGACATGCTGCCAACTTCATGAGACAAGATGTGGGTATAATAGAGCAAAGAAGAAGAACACCCACAGCGACATTACTTTTAACTCTCCTGCATTCACTTATTATTCATTATTTTTTAAAATTTATCTTCATTCCCACCAGTCTTTCTCTCTCCCTGACCCAGTTTTATGCAGTTATTTCTCTACTACTTTTTTTTACTTATTCGTTCCTCTTCTACCGTGAGGTGTAGAGGTTTGTAAGAGAGAGCGCCATACTATTATATCGGCTGTCTTGGTTCCATTCTAGTCCTCGGTCCTTCAAAGATTGTCTAATGTTGATACCCCAGTGGACTTTGGGTCGTCCTGGAGGTCTGGATCCCTGGCTCTTAGTTTCCCATGCTTGTCGTGGTAGCCGATCTTCTCCCATTCTGCAGACATGGCCAAACCATCTCAGTTGGGATTTCTCCACTACACCTAAACAAATTAAGCTATCGTAGCAATTCTTATGCTGTTGTTCTATGAATCATTTATGTAGACTTCTTTATCATTTCCTGCAGAAAAATAAAATATATTAGAATTTTTGCACCAATCCTGTTGCACTCCTCTTTCTACTTTGTAATAATTTTCCAACTTAACCCACTTATGATAATATAATTATTATGGACCACTGCAAATTTTACAGCCAAAGGTTGTGACCATGTAAAAATTGTGCAAAATTTTCTTAAATTAATATTAGACAAACATAAAGGTATGTTTTCAGGCACTCGTAAGAAATAAAGAAGTAGAACACTTGGACAACAGAAAAACAACAGACGTGAGTGGCTTACCCAGGGTTCGAACCCCGTACCTTCCGTACGACAACTCCGCCTAGCTATCAAGCGAATCACACTGACCCCACGGCCAGCTAAGCAAAAATTTTCTTAAAAAAGTATCAATATCTTGTCACAAATTTCTGGGTAACAAATCAACATATACATCCAATATAAAATTATATGTAAGTGCAGACAAATAGTACAGTACGCCGTGGGTATATATGGTCATGAGTACATATATATACTTCAAGAAACCAATCTTAAACACTTGCGTTTGTGAGTGTGTCACGGGTATATACCTTCAAAATCAAGATCTCGATCAGTATTTCAATCAAACATGATCTGTATTACCAGATATTGCAGATGATCTGAAACTACCCTACAAAACCAGTTGGCCACTGATTTAAGTTGCCAACAAAATAATAATTGCAAATTATGTTGATATGAGTATCTTCTCAGACATAAACTGGTAAAGTCACATGCATCTACAATAAATTTATACAGGTTACAAAATTCATTGTATCTACCAGAACCTAGTATAGCTCAACGGACTTCAAAAATGCTGAGATGCATTTCAAGTATGGGATTGGAATAAATATACAGAATCAAGAACACTATTTACCCTAATTATAACCCACATGGGGTTCAACAGAGCATTCTATGCACAGGAAATTTCTTAGACATGGGCAATGTCAAAAGATTAAATAACTTTGGTGCTGCATCTGAATTACACTGTCTGAAAGAAGACTATGTTAGTTAATAATTCGCTGACTTGATTTTCAAAATTCAAACAAGTGAGATTTCTTCCTCCGTATAAAAAAAGAGAATAGAGTAGTTGAGACCTGTGTTTTAAAAACTGAAGTGATGAAATTGTTTATTAAGTACAAACCAGCATTTCTGTTAAATTAATTTGCCAACTATTTTGGCAGTTACAAAGAGCTGTGACGTAGTGGATCCCATTTCACTGCAGTATCCCCAGGAATGATGAGGCTGACAGGGTTAGGCAGAAAACAGCCTCAGACGCAAGTGCACATTTTAGGAAGCCAAGAGACTTGTCAATAGTAGACACAGAAATAAGTTGGAGACAGAACGTCCATGTCACCATAATAATATATGCCAAATACCAGCTAAATAAAAAAAACAAAGCCAAATAACGTTTTTCAGACTCCAGACAGGCTACTACATGCTGAGATACATTCTGTTCAGTAAGTTGAAGAGAGGAACTACAGATGAATGTGACTGTGGCACTGATGAAATAATCGCCCAATATATGAGGAACCGAGAAAGTGCAATAAAGCTGTCACTGATGTTGTCCTGAACAAGCTCTATAGTTATCAGCAGCTCGAGTATAACCACTGCTTTTTTCAAGTATGTTCAAGCTGACTTCTCAGAATGTTTTAAGAAAATCAGTTTCTTGCAAAACTGCAATCTTCTTTTCCAGTCTACCCTGATGTGTGTTCATTGCATTCTTCATCACTCTCTTTCTCTTTTTTCAGTGACATGTGTTAATAAAATAAAGCAAACATTTAATTACATTTAACAAAATCAGAAATTACATGTCGGTTTATTCTGCTCAGTGCTTACAAGAATCTTAAAACAAATTTTTTGTTATAAATTCTGTTTTTTTAATTAACTGTATTTAATAGCAAGTCATGAATGAAAAAGATCATGTACAGATTAATTTGTTTCACTGATATTTTTGCTTGCTTTTTTTAGTCTGATTTTTTTTTTTTAACCGACGAAGACCTGATAGGTCAAGATGGTGACTGGTGTTTTTTTTTAATTATGTACTTCTTTCTTGCATGTTGTGAGTTTTATTTCACCCTTTTCCTATGGATTGTTCAGTTGCAGATATCTTGTATATTCCTATAAATCTACAAAGAGCAAAGCCAGATAAATTAGGTATAATACATTTAAACTGTTCATGTAATGAAACTGTGCATAAACTTAAAATAACCCACACAAAATAAATTAACTCAAGAGTCACGTTATGAACATAAATTTCAGACATAAATGAAACATTATTGATTTTAAAAAAAAGAAAAAAAAACTGCTACAAGCACAGCAAGAAGAGACTGCTGCTTATTTCAAAACATATTTATTAACACATTAACTACCGCAAGCCACTGTCAGCGGCTCACAAAATAATCACATTTGGACCGCAAGCCGCTCAGAGCGCCAATCTAATTTTAATAATAAAACGAATGAAAAATGTACTGAAACACTTTCTGATCTGGTTCGAGATTTTAAGTTGCCACCGGAAAACAAATTCCCAAAGCATGGTTGTTATAAAACACTGGAAAATTGATATTATGTTCACATTTTTCAGCGTTTTGGGTTAGTTACCAAATTGTGTAAAACTGTTTACCGTGGCAACTAGTGATAGGACTACAAAAAATGCGTGTACATCTCGTCTAACGGCTGAATAGGATACAAACGTGTTTCAACAATTGACTGATAGATCTAGTGATGAGGACAAGAGTGAAAACGGTGTGCACATTGATTGAAATTGTGATTTTGATAGAGATGGGGCGCAAACAGTTATAATTGTGAAAATATTGCAAGTCCTCGGCCATCGGAGGGCCTTGAAATAGCAACAACCTCTATTAGAGTTACAACCAGTGTTTATTGTAATAGTACATTCATTTATCTTTAAAATGACGTGTAATTCATAAAAATCTGTAAACAATTACGAAAACTACAGCTTACTTTGTGCAAACACCTACAGGATGAAAATGGGAAAACAATTTAATTCGGCCACCGTGAGTTTTTCAATTCGGTAGTTAATGTGTTAAGAACATTTATTTATCTACAGAGTAACTAAAAGGCCACGTCTTATTTTTAAATTGTTATATTCTCAGTTGCATCCATATATATGGATATACATGAAACGTATCAAATCAAGCAGCAATAATTGCCACTTGACTAATAAGTTTAATTTTTTATTTTATTTCCAGAAACAAAGTAAAATGAAATAGAATATAACATACATGCCACATGCTATGGTTTACCCATAATCTGTACAAGGTGTTTGCGTTTTCAGATGTGTACACCCTGTACATAATTTCTGTACAGGTTTTCTAACCCATTCCCCTTATTACTGTGTCCTTATTTATAAGGTCCTATTGAACACAGGATTTCCCAGTCTGTTAGTGATAATTAAACACAGAAATAGACTAAATGATGACACCATCACATTATTTTTACAGTGTAAAATAAACTCAGACATTTATTGTTTGGGTTTTTAAATAAGTGAAGACCTGTTTTAAAAGGCAAAGTCCCCTGCCTCATTTATAATGCAGCCCACTGTAACTGAAAATATTTTTACACGAATTAACTCTTTTGATATGTTTTTTTCAGTCTTTGTACAGGTTTTGCGGGTCTTTGTACAGGGTTTTGGATTTTTTGTACAGGTTTTTCATCTCCGAGGTGTGGCATGTATGATATAAAAAGGCCAATAAATTGACGTTACAAGAAAAAACTAATGTCTTACTTACTTAGTCGTTCCCCTTCTACCGTGAGGTGTAGAGGTTTAAAAAAAAAAAAAAAAAAAAAAAAAAAAAACTAATGTCTACTATAAAATTATGTATTGAACAGACTGGATCTCACACTCAGCTGTAATGTTAATGTGACATCTCATTTTATGTCACAAAATGGCAGTTAACTCTATTTATTCTGATATTTATTTCATATAAATTAGTTGGATAGGACTGAAGAAATAACAATTTAAAAATAGGAAATGAATTATCTTGTATAATAGTGAATATGGGTTGTAAACGAGTTCCGAAAACAATATATGCTCAGTAATACAATCAAGTATAATTTCTTATTTGTATGAATTTGTAAAAAAAAAAAAAAAATTTTGCTGTGTTTAATTCGTAAACAAAATCATGAGTGTATTTTCAACCACAGTTTTAGGACTTCAGTTATAGCATTAATAATGTTGTTGTTTCTTTGTAAACTGTAATGTTGTTGCGGTTTTACAATTGCAGTAGTGTTAGCACTGAGGCTGGCTGTTATTTAGCCATTCACAACATCATACTTGACACCACCCTTCGGCTGGAACTTCAGGGGCTGACCATGAACAAGAATACTGTCCATGGCATCATTCACCGCCTGTAGAGAATAACAAACATCACAATGTAACTTCACGGAAGTGCATATTTAAGAGAGAGAACAACCCTGCCTTCGTCATAATTAAACATCTTTTAACGCACATTAACATCTGTTATTTAGAAGAAGAAAAAAAAAAACACTGTGAATTTAAATATCCAATGTAAAAGTGGTAAAACAGGACAAAGTGGGAAAAAATGTTAGCGCTATCGAACACTTCACATGAAGTTTTATTGTTATGGAATATAATCACAATTCTGTTGTTTAGGCATATCTGTCAGCAGATGAAGGCATTTCTGGAATGTATTTTAACCATGTTCTTTAAGTGTGTCTTGTAAAATCGATACTGTTTTATGTTTACAACTGTAGTTGTCAACAGATGAGGCAAAGACGCTGGTATTGGAACAAACATTAAGGATAGGCATATCTGTCAACAGATGAGGGAAAGACGCTGGTATTGGAACAAACATTAAGGATAGGCATATCTGTCAACAGATGAGGCAAAGACGCTGGTATTGGAACAAACATTAAGGATAGGTATATCTGTCAACAGATTACGCTGGTATTGGAACAAACATTAAGGATAGGCATATCTGTCAACAGATGACGCTGGTATTGGAACAAACATTGAGGATAGGCATATCTGTCAACAGATGACGCTGGTATTGGAACAAACATTAAGGATAGGCATATCTGTCAACAGATGACGCTGGTATTGGAACAAACATTAAGGATAGGCATATCTGTCAACAGATGACGCTGGTATTGGAACAAACATTAAGGATAGGCATATCTGTCAACAGATGACGCTGGTATTGGAACAAACATTGAGGAAACCAGCGGATAGCTTTACACGGCACTCCTTGTTCTTGAAAGCTAACAACACAGTATCATCTGCATATCTAAGGTTGTTTATTGACCTTCCACTAATGTTTTGCATCTTCTTAAGTTCTACCAATTTATAGTTGCTCTGATGTCCCCTTCTAATGTTTGTTCCTAGGTTCTCTTTGGCCTCTCCACTGTTTCCACAGAACGAACGAAATCTTTATTTCATCAGGGTAAAGAAATAGGCATAATTGCCTTTTTACATTTCTGTATTACAAATTTCTTTTTACATTTTACATTTTTTTTTTACATTTGCAAACAGTGCTTAAGGCTAGAGGTCTTTTTGTTCTTCATTGTGTTCTGTATCTGTATAATATGTACACCTCATTCAAGATGTCTCATTAAGCCTAATAATTTTGCACTACCATAGAGGACAGTATAATTCTATAATTCTTTTTTTTTTTAAAGAAAATAAATGAAGGGAAAACAATCCAAAAACTGTAAAAACTGCTCTGAAAGTATGTATGCAAGATAATGCTATATATCTTCAAGATGTTCCCTTAAATTTTCACCACTGTAGGAAACAACACAATTCTTTATTTTAAAAAAATAAAAAGATATGAAGAAAGAAAGAAAGAAAAACTAAATACTGCATTGAAAGTACATGTGAAAGAAAATGCTGTCTGTCTTTAATAAGGTTCCTGACCATCTTTTTATGATACAGCTGAATTTTACATATACAAAAGCAATAAAAGAAGCATATTCTTTTAATTCCCTGCTATCTGATAATACCCAGAGATTACTGTCTGTGAACAAAAAATAAAAATGTAATCACATCTTAAAGTATTTATGTCTTCTGACCTGGTTGTTAAGAACATTAATGTCAAGAGTCAGCACAGGGCAGTATGGGAAAAGCTTATCCAGAAGTTGGATCACAAGGTCAATATATGTCTTGCTGCAGCTGCCGTGGTATGTCTTGATGCATAGCTCCTCTGAATGGATGACACTACGACGGGAAATAGTTTCAAAATGACAAATTAAACCATCCAGACTTATGTTCTGAAGTATTTTGATAATGCACAGCATTACAACTGGAGGCAATCTGATCATCAGAAGTGCTCTTCCATTTGTTCCAGCCCTTTTATCTTTTTTACACTGTGGGGATGGGGGACACCTTGGTCATGACTCCCAAGTGTCATCATTCAGTCACCCCCACCCCAATTAAAGGGGGAAATAACTGGTGAAAAAACTCCACTATTCTGGGTTTTAGATTAAGATGTCTGACACACACACTTTAAGCAATTAAGACTAGGTAACTTCACAAATTCACATAACACATTTATCACATTCTTGACATGTGCCGTTTGACAAAAAAAACCTCCTTTCGTGAGTGCGCACACAGGTGCCTGCGTGTGTGCAAGCTGTAACCTCTGACCAATCATTTTATCTTATTCTGTTTAAGTTCATTACTTCACATTACTTACACACTCTACACTTCTCATTTTTCCTGTTCTAGATTTGCTTTGCTCACACACTTTCTTAACATACCAACATTCTCCACCTGACAACTCATTAAGCCATTTCATAATCAACCGTTTAATGAGTGATATATTTTCATCCCTATTTTGTTTTATAATACCTCATATGCATGTGTGCACACTTGTAAATACACATTTATTTTCATTATACGTGTTGGTGCAAAACGTAAGTATACACTTTATTACACATATTTTTTTATTTTTTATCATTTTTATTTTATTAGTACATAGATAATCACTTTGTTAACATGTATTTTATACATTTTTTCCATAGATAGTTATTCTATACTGTAAGTATTAATTAGCGTCCGACTGACAGAGTGGTTAGAGGATTGGTATCTCATGGCAAAGGTGCCGGGTTCAAATCATAGTACCGACACGCTTGTCAACCCAGCTGTAAATGGGTACCTGACTTTGAGTTAGGGAAGGAATATGCAGCGAGGAAGGGAACTGGTCACCCCCTCTCGGTGCTGGACCTAGTAAACTGGTCTCTAACACTTCACTTCCCTATGGCAGTATCTGCTATGGAACTTACATTTTAAGTATTAATTACTTTGTAGTAACCCATAAATAAACGTAAAGAAACTGCTTAACTACTGTTTTGCTGTAGCACATGTCGACTGCTCTATAGTCTGTTCACCAACTGATGTTCAACTTTAAAATTTTTTTTCTAAAAAACTACCTGATGTAATGAATTCATATTTTGCATGTAGTTATATATTATCCATGACTTTACAAATATGTTGTTGTTAAGTCAATATCAATTCTGCATTCTTCAAAACAGTAAATTCCTTTGATCTTTTCCGAATCTTGCAAGAAGCACGGCTTAAAAATTAAATTTTACAGTATACTACGTCATAAATGTCAAAAGTAGGATCAGAGGCGCCATATCTGCTCACCGCATAGGAAACAGCTATAAGTAGTGATACATTTAAATCTGAAACGTGGGGGTAAAAAACTGTATTCAAAACTATATTGTATACGACACTGTAAATTTTACATGTATACCTGCACTATTTCTTCGTGTTTTGAAGGAGCATAATTACATTGTTTTATGTTTTTGATATCTCAATTAAGTTACATTTATCTCAGTCCGTATCTGACGATTCCATTAGATTAACATCTGTTAATGGCTGGATAAACTGTAATCCATCACGCTGCCAGCATTCTTCTTCCTCACGGAGCACATGATCTACACATCTCTTCCAGAATTGAAAATCTGTCTTTTTTAGGGTATCGTTGTGTAAGAACTTTCACGTCGCTCATTTTAAATGTGGTGTTCTGTGCTGCAACCTGTCCTTTGATTTTAGCCCAAAGTAACTCTATTGGGTTAAGATGCGAATGATAAGGTGGTAGTCGAAGAGAGGTGTGACCATATGATTTAATTATTTTGTCAACACAATACACCTTAGTCTTCTTAGTCTGTTTCACAAGCTGTAACAATTCAGGTTTCAAATAGGTATTGTCGACATTTGACATTTTCAGTTCGTAGCCAAGTTCTTATTGCATCTTTTGTGCTTGAGGAAGTCGGTACTTTGTCTTCCTGAGCTACAACATTGTGATAGGATACATTGTCCATTACAATACATGATGGTCTGTCAAGAATGGGGAGAAGAGTTGTTTCTATCCAAGAACGAAAAATATGTCCATTCATTTCAGTGTGGTAGTCCCTACCATCTGTTGAAATTGCCTGGAACATTAGTTCTACGTCATGGACAATTCCATTTTCACTGCTGCCAGCATGCGCAATTATAATTCGTTGTCCTTTGCTACTGGGAATTGTCCTTTTATGAACACTGCCAGAAGATTGCCATTCTTTCTCATTTGTATGGTGCGAATTAACCCATGTTTTGTCTAAATATACTATATCATATCCGTCCATCCTTCGTGCTCGTATCTGTCTAAGGAATTTGCTTCGGGCAGCAATTAAGTGTTGTTTTTCACATAATACATTCCTGCCTCCAATAGATTTGCGAAACGTAAAACCGAGGGACCTTACAACTTTCCAAAGAGTTGTTTTTGAGATATCAACAACACAATCCTTTAGCAGCTTCACTTTCAGTTTGCGGAGAGTGACAAGTTCCTTTAACAAAAACATTTTGAAAATCTCACGTCGAATAACTTCTTCATCGAAGTTGTCAATTTTTTTTTTCCTTCCTTGCCTGACATTTTTAGACTCAACATCATGTTGTATCCATCGACAAAAAGAAACTCTGTTAATACCAAGCGCAACCTGTGTTCTTCTATCAGGTCTATTGATGTTGTGCTATATAAACTCCCCTTTTTAGCCTCCCTGCAGAAGTGTCTGTATAGCATTACAGTAACCTTCTTCATAGTTATAAATTTGCACTTCAAACTCATAATGAATGTAATAATATTCTATATGTTCAGAAAAAAAATATGTTTCAATATAATACAATGCAACTATAACTTTACAATAATTTCACAATACGCCACTGACTTTACAGCGGTACAGATTTGCACTAATGATGTCACACTATTTCAGCTTTCAACAGCAGACAACAGCGGTGCACGAAATGTCATGATTTCGTCTTAAAATATATTTTTTTATATTAAAAAACCATTTATTGCCCGTGCAAAACAACTGTACTGCTGACATGCTACATTTTAATACCGGTAGGGGAGTGTGATTTTAATATAACCTGATGAATAGATATCTAAATCTAGATACATTTTCTGGAGGCAAAAAATGTTTTCATAACGTCATGAACAATATAATACTAAATGCAAAATATAAATTCATTACATCAAAAGTTGAACATCAATTGGTGAACGGACTATAGTATATCTGCGTGATGCACCCTCATAAAATCATTAACATGTCAACAATGAAAAGTACTCATATTTTGGTATCAAAGGGTGAAAACAACTTTTTTTTTCATGAAAAATCTAGAGAAAGGTTACGTGTGTCTGAAGAAGGTATGCCAACAATTTCAAATTGAAGAAAATCAGGTATAATACTCTGAATCATACTGACTTATCAAAACAGGTCACACCATTCGAGTGTGTTTAAAACAGATTAATGACTGATCCAATATACCATTTTACAGCAGGGAAACTGAAGTTGCGTAAAATGTACATATCTCACATCTTTTTAACCAGATTAATAGCACTTTTTCGCGTATGTCTCAAAATCATATATATGCTGCCATGCCGAATTTGTGAAGCTGCATAACACAATTTACTTGATTTGTTTTCTGAGCCTTTTGTTTGTTGTTGTAGATAATTAAAGGATTTCTCCAAGTCTCTATTGCTTTTTTCACTGTCCTACTGTTAAACTGACATACATACTCAATATCTAAAAAAAACAATAACTGGTACATACTTGCATGCTGTTTATACAACGTTGCTCTTCACGATACATCATTTGGTTTAAATATTAGTTCATAGGACGGACCCAGGGGACTTATTATAGGTAAAGGCTAAATTATAGATCACTTCTGCAGTTCCACTATACAACAGGCATAGGCCAGCATTACATCACATGACCAAAGTGTCTATTAATTAGTTGCAGTCGTCCCTTTGGTTACATATACCGGGTATCGGTGGTGTTCGCGCTAGAATTTCTGTCAGTGAAAGCATTTTTTTTTGTAATGCGGAGCTAGGCAGATTGGATAGTTGCGATTTTCGCTCTCGTGGTATTCTGGGCGGTTGGTGGATATTTCTGGGGGGGGGATAATTGTATTTAAATAATCTATTGATTTTTTACTGGGAATGGTCCTTCTGATAATCTTACTTTCTACTGAGTGCCTCAAAATGAATAATACTTAATTTGTTATGTTATGTATTATTTAAATTTTGTTTACATGTCTTATCCTCGGGTTCCCCTCTTATATTATATTTAACTGGTGGGATCTCCAAGATTGTAGGAGATTTTGGGGTCCCTAAATAGGGGAGTAGGGCTAATTCGGGGGTGTATGTAACTGGTCTAGGTGATTTTGTATGGTGGGATCGGGTTTATAAAATCAATTTGAGGATAGGATAAGTTGTATGGCATTAAAATATGGTGTGGGGGTATTGGGGATTTAGGAAGTATATCCAGTGGTTAGTTTGTATTGTATTGGTGGAAGTTGTGGGGGTAGGTTTTAGTGTTGAGGATTTTGAGTTACAAGATTTTTTGATGTTGGTTGGGGGTTAATTGTATTTTTTGTGGGATGTGATTTGTAGGGTGTTAAGTTTGTTGGATTGTTTACTGGGGGTATGGGGTTTCTCCATATCGGTATAATGGGTGGGTTGCAAGTTGGTGAGAAGTTTGTGGTAATAGAATGTTTGGGGTAATATGATGTGATTATTTTTGAGGGTTGGTATCTATTTATTTGGGGGGAAAAGGTTTTAGATTTGAATTGGTGAATATGTGGGTCTGTTTGGGGTATATAGGATGTGGTTGGGTTGCCTTGTTGTTTGAATAATTTTTGTGAATTGTTATTTGGTTTTTTTGGGGTTTTTGGGGGTGTTGGTTTTGGGTGGGGGTTTGGGGTATGGGTTTTTGAATAGTTTGTTGGAAGTTGATGTGTTTGTTGGGGGGGGGGGGGTTTTGTTATGGTGGGGGGGATGGGGGTTTGTGGAAGGTGTTGGGGGGGGGTGTTGTGATGTTGTTGGTTTTTGAATTTGGGTTTTTGATTTTGGTGGTAAGTGTGTTTTTTTGTTTGTTGTGTGTGTTGGGGGGGTATGGGAATTTTTTTTGGTTTTGGGTAAAAATTGGAGGGGGGGTTTTTTATTGGTTGTTTTGATGTGGGGGGGGTGAATTTTTGGGGATTTGGTAGTTGGTTGTTTGTTAGGGTATGGTGGTTTTTGTTGGGGGTTAAGTGGGGGGGGTATTGTTTGGGGGGGTTAATGGGGGATGGGGTGTTATATGGTTTGGTGGTTATTTGTGTTATTTGGGTTTTTGTTTATTATTTGGGGGGGGGGGGGGGGGGGGGTTTGGGGGGGGGGGGTTGGGGGGGGGGGGGTTATGGTGGGTTGGGGGTGATTTTTTGTTAAATGGGTTTTTTGGGGTTTTTTTTGGGATTGGGGGGGGGGTTTGGTTTTTTGGATTGTAAAATTTTTTGGGGGATGGGGGTTTTGGGGTTGGTTTGGGGGGGTTGGGGGGGGGGGGTTGTGTGGGGTGGGGGGGGGGTTTTGGGGGGGTTGGGGGTTTTGGTTGGGGGTTTTGGGGTGGGTTTTGGGGGGGGGGGGGGGTTGGGTGGGGGGGGGGTTGGTTTTTTTAATATTGGGGGGGGGGTTTTGGGGTATGGGTTGGGTTTGGGGGGTTGGATGGTGGGGGGGTTGGGGGGGGGTTTTTTTGGTGGATGTTTTGGGGAATGGGGGGGGTTTGTGGGGGGGGGGGGTGATTGGTTGATTAGTTTTTGGGGGGGGTGGGGGGTGGGTGGGTGTTTTGTAAGTGGGGGGTGGGGGGGGGGGGTAAGGGGGGTTTGGGGGGGTGTTGTTTATTGGGGGTGGGGGGGGGGTTGGGGGGTGGGTGGGGGTGTTTGGGGGGGGGGGGGAAATTTGGGATGTGGGGGATTGGGGGTGTGTTTTTTTTTTTTGGGGGGGGGGGGGTTTTAAGGGGGTTGGTTTTTTTGGTTTTTTTTTTGGTGGGGGGTTATGGTTTGGGGGGGTATGGGGGGTTGGGGGTTTGTTTGGGTTGGTTTGGGGGGTGGGGGGGGGGGGGGGGTTGGGGGGTTTGGGGGGGGGGGTTTGGGTTTTTGTGTTTTTTTTTATGGGGGGGGGGGGGTGTTGTTTGGGGGGTTTGGGATTGGGTTTTATGTGGTGGGGTTTTGGGGGGGGGTTTGGGGGGGGTTGATTGGTTTTTAGGGTTATTTATTTTTTTGTTTTTTTTGGGATTTTTTTTTTTTGTTGGGGGGGATTTTTTTGTATTTTGGTTATGTATTTGGGGGTGTGATTGGTTTTTTTTGGGGGTTTTTTTTTTTGTGGGTTTTTTTTTTGGGTTTTTTGTTTTTGGTTTTGTTTGGTTTTTGGGTTGTTGGTTTTGGTGTTGTTGGGTTTTGGGGGTTTGTTTTTTTGTTTTTGGTGTGGTTTTTTGGTTATTTGGGTTATTTTTTTTTTGATGTTTTTTTTGGTGGTTGGGGGGGTTTTTTTGTGGTTTTTTTTGGTGGGGTTTTTTGTTTTTGTTTTGGTTGTGGGGGGTTTGGATTGATTTTTTTGGGGGTTAAGTGGTTGGTAATATGGTATTTGGGGGGGTGATTTTTTTAGTTTTTGGGGGGGGGGTGTTTTTTTTGGTGTGTTATGGGGTAATGGGGTTGGGGGGTTTTTTTTTATTGGTTGATGGGGGGGGGGGGTGGGGATTTTTTTTTTGTGGTTTGGGTTTATGATGGGGGGGGGGGGGTTTTGGGGGGGGGGGGGGGGGGGGGGGTTGATTTTTTTTGTTTGGTTTTTTTTTTTTGGGGTTTGGGGGGTTTTATGATGTGGGGGTGGGGGGGGGGTTTGGGGGGGGATGGGGGGGGGGGGTTTTGGGGTGGGGGGTGGTGGGGAGTTTGTGATTGGTTGGGGGTTTGGGGGTTTGGGTTTTAGGGGGGTTTATGTGGGTTTTTTTTGATTGTGGGTAGGGGTGTTGGATTTGGGTGATTTGAATGGGTTTGGGTTTTTTTTTGTTGGGAGTTGTTTTGGGGGGTTGGGTTTTTTGGGGTTTTGGGTGGGGGGGGGGGGGATGTGGGGGGTGGGGGGGGGGGGGGATTGGGGGGGGTGGGGGTTTGGTTTTTGGGGGGGGGTGGGGGTTTTTTTTATAATTGTTTATTTGAAATTGTTGTGATTTTTTGGGGGGGAAATTTGTGGGTTGGTTTGATGTGTTGGTGTTTTTTTGGGGGGGTTTGGGTTGAAATGGTTTTTTTATGGGGTATTGGGTTGGGGTTTTTGTTTTAGGTAAATGGGTATGGATTTTGATGGTGGGTGGTTTTTTTTTGTGGGGTTTGGTTTTTGTTGGTTGTTGGGTTTTGGTGTGGGTTTTTTTGGTTTTGTTTTATTTTTTATTTTTTTAATGGTTGTTTTGGGGGGTTTTTTTTTTTTGATTTGTTTTTGGGTTTGGGTTGTGGGGGGTTTTTTTTTTGTGTTTTGGTTATTTTTGGTAATGATTAGGGTGTGGTTTGGGGTTTGGGGGGTGTTGATTTTTGGGGTTTGTTTTTTTTTTTTTTTTTTTTATTTTTTTTTTGGGTTTTTTTGGTTTTTTTTTTTTTTTTTGGTTTTGTTTTTTTTTTTGGTGTTTTTGGTTTTGGGGGGGGTGGGGGGGTGGGGGGATTTGGGGGGGGGTTTTTGGGGTATTTTTGATTTTATGGTAGTTTTGGGGTTGTTATGGATGAATTTGGGGGGGTATTTGGGGTTTGTGGGGTGGGTTATGTTTTTTTGGGGGGGGGGTTGGGGTTGTGGGGATGTGTTTAGGTTTGGGGATGGGGTGTTTTTTGGGGGGGGGGGGGGTTTGGGGGGTGGGGGGTTGGGGATAAATTTGAGGGTTTTATGTTGGGTTTGTGGGTTTTAGGTGATTGGTTTGAATTGTTTTGTTTTTTTTTTGTGGGGTTTTTTTTTTTTTGTTTTGGGGTTGGGGTTTGGGGGTTGGAGTGGGTTTTTTTTTAGGGTTTGGGGGGTGATTATGGATGTTATGGGTTTTTTTTGGGGATGTTTTTATGAATGATTTTTTGGTTGGGTTTTGGTTTTTATTTTTTGGGGTTTTTGGTTTAGGGGTTTGGATTTTTTTTGTGTGGGGGGGGTGCAAGGTTGGGTTTGGGTTGTTTGGAATTGTGTTTATGAAGGGGGTTATGGGGGGGGGGGGGTTAGTTTTTTGTGGGATTTGTTTTTTTTTTTGGGGGTTTTGGGATAGGTAGGGGGGGGGTATGGTTTTTTTTTTTGTTTTTTTTTTTTGGAAATGGGGGTTTTTTGGGGTATTTTTTGGTTATTTTTGGTTTTAAATAATGAATTTTGGAGGTTTGGGTTGTTTTATTTTGTTTTTTTTTGGTTTTGGGTTTTTTTATTTGTTTTTTTTTTTTTGGGTTTTTTGTGGGGGGATATTGGGGTGTTGGGGAATTTTGTGGTTGGTTGGTTTTTTTTTTTTTGGGGTTTTTTGGTATTGAGGAGGTTTGTTAGGGTTTGATTTGGTTTTGATAGGGTGGATTGGTTTTGAAGGTGGGTTTGATGGGTTTTTTTTGTATTTTTTATTTTTTTATGGGGGGTTTGATTTTGTGGGTTTTTTTTTTTGGGTAATGGGATTTGTTTGGGGTTTGTTTTGAGGGATTTTGGGGTTTTTTGGTTTTTTTTGGGTTTTTTTTGGGGTTTGTTTTTGGGGGGATGGGTTTTGTTGGGATTTTTGGTTGTTTTTGGTGGGGGGGTGGTTGGGGGATTGGTGGGGATTTTAGTGATGGTTTGTTGTTTGTAGGTTTTGAAATTTGGGGGGATTGGGATTTGGTAGTGTAAATGGGGAGGGATTATATTTGAATTTGTTTTGTTGGGTATTTTTTTGGGGTTTTTTTGTTTTTGGGGATTGGGTTTTTTTTTTTTTATTTTTTTGGGTTTTGGGTTTGTGGGTAAATGTATGGGGGTTTTTTTGGGTTTTTAGTGATTTTTGGGGTTTTAGTTGGGGGGATATTTTTTGGGTTTTTGGGGTTTTTGTTTTTATTTGGTTATTTTAGAGATTTTGTTTTTTTAGATGGGATTAATTTTTTTGGGGGTATTGGGATTTTGGGTTTTTTTGAATGGGGGTGTGGGGATGGGATTGGGGTTTTGGGATTTTTTTAAGTTTGATTTTTGTGTAAGATTTGTTGTTTTTAGGTATGATTTTTGTTTGTATTTTTGGTTTGTTTGGTAGGTTTGGGTTGTGTTGAAGTTATTATGGTTTTTGATAATTTTTTGGTTAGTTGGTTGGAATTTTTTTTGTTTTTTTTTATGGGTTGTTTTTTTTTGGTTTTTGGGATTTTTTTTATTTTTTTGGGAATTTTGGTTTTGGGGTTTTTTTTGGGGGGGTATTGGTTTTTGTTGGTGGTTTGGTGGTTGTTGTTGTTTTGGGGGATTTTTGGGGTTTTTTTTTTTTTGGTGGGGTTTGGGAATGGTATGTTTTTTTTGATAGGGGTAGGTATTTTGGGGATTTTTGTTGGTTTGATTTTTTGATTGGGGTTTTGGTTTTAAATTTAATGGAGTTGGGGATTGGATGTGGTTTGGTTTTTTTGGTGATTTGAGGGTGGTAATGGGTTTTTGGTTAGTAATTGGGTTGTGATATGGTTGGGGGTTGGGGTAATTTTTGGTTTGTTTGTGTGTATTTTTGTTTTTTTTGTTGATTTTTGGTAATAATGGTATTGGTTTGGGATTTTTTTAAGGTTTGTTGGGGTGGGTTGGGGGGGGTTTGGGTATGGATTATTTTTGGTGGGGTTGGTTTGGTTTTTGGGGTTTTTTTTTTTTTGGGTTTTTTTTTTTTGTTTTTTTAATTTTTTTTGGTGTTTGGTTTGGTGTTGGGGGTGGTTTGGGGTGGGGGGTTTTGGTTTGGGGGTTTTAATTTTTTATGGGGGATTTGGGGTTGGGTTTTTTTTTGTTTTGTTTGATTGGGGTTTTTTTTTTTTTAATGGTTTTTTTTGTTTGGGGTTTAATGTATGTTTTTTTATAGGGGGTGATGGTTTGGGGATTTGATTTGGATTAGGGTTTTTTAAAATTTTTTTTTTTGAATTTTTTTGTTTTTTTGTTTGGGATTTTTTTGGGGTTTTTTTTGATTTAGTTATTTTTTAGAAATTATTGTTAGGTATATTTTTTTGGGGGTTTTTGTGGGGATGTTTTGGTTGGGAATTGGGGGGGGGGGGGGTTTTTTTTGGGTTTGGTTTTTGGGGGTTGGTGATTTGAATGTTTTTGGTTTTTTTTTTTTTTTTGGTATTTATGTATTGGATTTGGGGGTTTTATTTTTAATTTTTTTTTGGTTTTTTGTATGGTTTTTTTTTTTTGTATTTTGGGTTTTGGTAGGGGGTTTATTATTGGTTTGTATTTTATTTGGGATTGTGGTTTTTTGGGTTTTTGTTTTTTTTTTTGGGGGGTTTTTTTTGTTTAGGTGGGTTTGGGGGGTAGTTTGTTTTGTTTTGTATGTTGGGGGTTTGTTTTTGTGTTTTTTGTTGGGGGGGTGAAATGGGTATTTTTTTTTTGGGTTTGAATGTGGGTGTGTTTGGGGGGTAAAGAAATGGGTTTTTGGGGGTTGTTTGGAATTTTGGGTGTTTGGATTGTTTGGGTTTTTTATGGTTTTTGGGTAATGTTTATTGATTTTTTGATTTTGGTTTTGGTTTGATTTGTTGGATGGTTTTTTTTATTGTTTTTTATTTGATGGGATTGATGGGATTGGGGGTTGAGGGATGGGGGTTTTTGGGGGTTTTTTTTTTTTTTTTGTGGGGGGGGTTAATTGGGGTTTGGGGGGGGGGTTTAGGAGTTGTTTTGGGTAATGGTGGTTTGGGGGGAATTGTTTTGTTTTTTTGGTTTGGGATTTTTGTTTGGGGATTTTGGTATTTTTGGGGTTATTTTTTTTATTGTTGGTTAGATTGATTTGGTGTTATTGGATTTGGTGTTTTTGTTTTTTTTGGTTTTAGGGGGGGATGGGGATAGGTAATGAATTTGGTTGGAGGTGTAGTAAATGGGATTTTGTGGGGGGTTTGTTTGGGTTTTTGGGGGTTTTTTGGTAAATTGGTTGGGTTGATTTTAGGTTTTTTTTTGATTTTTTGGTTATGTTTGGATTAGGGGGGATTTTTTATTTGGTTTGTGTGATTGGGGGGGGTTTAATTGGGGTTTTTATTGGGGGGGGGGTTTTATTTTGGGGGGTTTTTTAGGGATTGGTTTTTTGGGGATTTTTTGGGTGTTTTGTGGGGGGGGTTGGTTTTGGGGGGGTTGGTATTTTTTGGGTGTATGGGTAGGGGAATGGATTTTTGTAAAATTTTGTTTTTTTTTTTTGGGGGGAAGGGTGTTTTGGTTGTGATTTGGGGTGGGGATTATAGTGGTGGTGGGATTTTTTTTTTTTTTTTTTTGGGTTTGTTGGGTTTTGGGGGGGGTTTGGTTTAGGATTGTGATAGTTTTTGGGGGTGTGGTTTGGTGTTTGGGGGGTTTGGGGGGGAGGGGGTTTAGTTATTGGGGTGGGATTTTTTTTTATTTTTTTGTTATTTGTTTTGGTTTGGTTTTTGGTTTGGGGTTAAGGTTGGGGGGGATTGGGGTTTTATTGGGGATTGTTTTGTGGGGTTTATGGGGTTTTGGGGGATTTATATTGGGGGGTAGTATGGGGATAATGGTTTAGATGGGATTTTTTTTTTTTTGATGGGGATATGATTGGGTTTTTGTTAGTAAGTTTGATGTTTTTTGATAGGATTTTTTTGGTTTGGGGTGGGGGTTTTTTTGTAAGTTTTTTTTTTTTTTTTTTGGGAAATTAATTTTTTTTTGGGGTTTTTTTGGTGGTTTTTTGTTTGTTTGGGTTGGTTTTTGTAAGTGGGTTTGTTTTGGATTTTTTTGGATTTTAAGGTGTGGGGGGGGTGTTTTAATTGTGTATTTGTTTTTTTGGGATTTGTTGGGGGTAATTGGTGTAAGGGTTGGGGTGGGTTTTTTTGATGTGGGGATTTGGGTAGTTTTTTTGGATTGTGGGGGTAAAGTTTTTTTTAGGGTTGGGATTTGATTAGGTTTGGATTTTTGTTTTTGTGAATTTTGTTAGGGTTTTTTTTTTTTTGATTTTGGGTTGATGGTGTTTTTGTTTTTAATTGATTTTGGGAAATTGTATTTTTTTGTTGAATTTTTTTGAATTTGAAGTATTTTTATAGGTAGTTGTGATGGGTTGGGGGATTTTTTAGTTTTTTTGGTTGGGTTGTTTTTTTGGGGTTTTTTTTTGGGGATTTTGGTTTATGGTTTGGTGTTGGGGTTTTTTGGTGGTTTTTTGGTGGTTTTATTTTATGAGTTTTTAAAGTTTTGGTTTTGTTTTGTTTTTTTGGGTGTGTTTTGGTTTTTATTTTTTGTAATTATTAGGTTTTTTTAATGTTTTTTTTTTGGGTTTTTTGGGGGTTTTTTTTTTTTGGGGTTTTTTTTTTTGGGATGGGGGTTTATTGTTTTTTAATAGTTTGATTTGTTTGGGTTTTTTGTTTTTTTTTGTTGGGGGGTTTTTTATTTTTTGGATATGGGTTGGGGTGTTTGGTTGAAGATTTTTTAGGTTTTATTTTTGGGTTGTTTTGGGTTGTATTGGTGTTTTTTGTTTTGAATTTTTTTTTTAATTTGTTTTTGTTGTTATTTTTTGGTTTGGTGTTTTTTGTTTTTTGTGGTGGGTTTTTTTGGTTTGTTGTTTTTGGGGGTTTGGTGGGGGATTTGATGGGGTATTTTTGTAGGGTATGTTTTTTTTTATATTGGGGTTTTTTGGTTGGGTTTTTGTTTGTTTTAAGTTAGTTTTTGGGTTTTTTTGAGGATTATGTTGTTTTTTTGTTGTTTGGTTTTGGGGTGTTTTTTTTTTTTTTTTTGTTTGGGGGTTTGGGTTTGTGATTTTTTTGTGTATATTTTGATTTTGTTTTGAATTGTTTTTTTTTTTTTTTGATTGTTATGTGTTTGGGGATTGTTTGGTGTTTTTTTTGGGTGGTTTTTTGGGTTTTTTTTTTGTATTTTTTGGGGGGGGGTGTGATTTTTTTGTTTTTGGGTTTTTTGTGGGAGTTAGTATAAATTATTTTTTTAATTGATGTTTTTTAGTAATTTTTTTTTTTGATGTTTTTTTAATTTTTTTTTTTTTTTTAATTTATTTTTTTGGGTTTATTTTTTTTTTGGGTTGATAGTTATTTTTTTTTTAGTTTTTTGGTTTTATTTTGGGTTTTTTGGGTTTTTAATTTTATTGTTTTTTTTTTTTTGATGGATTTTTTGGAAAATTTTTATTTTTTTATTTAAGGTATTTTTTTTTTTATTTTTTTTTTTTTTTTTATATTTTTTAGGATTTAATTTTTATTTTTTTTTTAATATTTAGTTATGGAGTTTTTTTGAGGTGGATTATTTTTTGGGGGATAGATAATAGGAAATTATTATGGGTTTTTGGGGGTTTTTGTTTTAGGGTGATTTTGGGGGGGTTTTTATATTAAATGAAAGATATCCTGGACAAAAAGATGTATCAGATGATACCAGGATAGTGCCAGAAAAGAGACTGGTCTTATGAGAAATACCCCTTCTCTGAAAAGAGCAAGGGTGTATCGACAATCAAAGGTAGGGTCAAGCTGTATAAACCTTCAAGTATGATGATAGTGTTTGTTACTGAAGGTCTAAGTGCTACCTCTCAAGATCCTCCCTTGAATAATGGATATTAGTTTTGTATTGACTCTGCTAGGGGTTAATGAGTTAATTAAATATGTAATAGATATATATATATAACCAACAGAACCTTAACTGAATTTAAATAATTAAGTAAGACTGATTATATATCTATTTACAATTTATTGATCCTATACCGTTTCTCTTTTTGGTTAGGAAAATAATAAAGAATTCAAATGTTTTTACAAGATAAAATAAATAAACATGGAATGTCCATTTCCACACTAGTTAAATATGATAAAGTTATATTTCCAATGTTAATTTTTCATTTCACATTTATATATATATATATATATATATATATATATATATATATATATATATATATATATATATATATATATATATATATATATATATATAGTTATCACTTTCGCTGGACTGTGAAGCTAATTCTTAGTTTAAGTCCTTCATGGGTCATCACTCAAACTGTTTTTGTTGTTATTAGTAATTTATTTCTTATTACTAAGTTGCTGGATAGGCTGACTCGTGGTATGGTGTTACCACTTATCTCCAAAAGTGAATCATCCACTATAGCCAGGATCACAAAAGATCTGGATCTCCAGGCTGGGAAACATAGGTTGTCTAGTTCTAGATATATTGAGAACGTTTGCACCACAAAGTCCCTCAGAAGTGAATGTCTCGTACAATCTTAGTAGTTGCAGGATAAAGCCCTCAGGCAATACACATAAGCTGTAACAGGCTGTCAAAAGGTATTTAAGTCTGCTACGCAGATGCAGTGGCAAAATATTTGACAGCACACTTTTGCCGCTCTCTTCTGTACCGCTTAGTGTTTAAAAAAAGTTGTGACTCAAAATCAACCAAGTTCAAGGACTTTTATACCATCTCTCCCCCGTATCGGAGAACACGGCCAAAAACCGGTGTTAGGAATCTAAAAACGAGGCATCTTTTGCCTGCTTGTTCAATGTGCAAAATTTTTAATATTTATTATCTCTCTTAATTCTGAACCGATTTTGATCATTTAAAGTTAGAATTATACTGTGAATTTATCTCTACCGTTCTATCTAATAATTGTTTAGTTAGCAAAATGCATTTAAATCTATGCAGACTTTAACTAACTAAATTTGGGACTACCCTGATGTATAGATGTCAATTTAAATGATTTTTCTCTTTAAATGAACTACTATTCGAGGAAGTCTTTGCACCTACCTCTTAAGTAACATTCCCGTTGTTAAACTATCTATACCTTTCCTTTTTCTTCTTCTTCCTCTCCCTCGTTCGCCCTGAAAAGGACATTGGTTGCGTTGTGTCTGTTTACGCTGGAGCTGTGATATTTGCACCTTTCGGTCGACACATCCGACTTCAGCACGGCATTTTTTGGGACCGGGTTTGCCTTCCCCCTGCGATCCCTACTCGCTCAGCCAGACTGCAGTGATGCAGCCTGTTTCCAGGACCACCACGTGGAGGTGGAGTAGGGTCTTGGTCAGCTCTGGTTCGCTGACCCTGATGCAAGCAGTCAAGCTATGGGTCGCTTACTGCATTCTCTATTGCTGCATCTTTGGGTCCCTACCTTTCCTTTTAAACATCTCTAGTTCTTAAGAAATTAAATAAATTCGTACTTTCATTTACACAAAATGGGCCTCTATGTTACGCCTAAAAAGGTTTCCTTATACACACTAGAAAAAGGAGCGTTTTCATTGGCTGTTTGTATCGGTCCGTTTTCCTATAGTATTGCGAGCGGTAAATATGACCGTGGTGTAAGACAGACCAAAACACGACAGTGACCCTAGCCTGGCACATCAAAAAGCACTAGAACGAATGAGCGAACTTTATTTTCGAAGGGTTTAGAATTGGGAACTAGACCTACAATCTCTTCTAATGGCTAATCATAGGTAGAAGATGAAGCTAGGGATACTATTAAAACCCAAAACAAGCGTAAAGATTTGTAGGTGTTGTTATTCTGCTTTATTTGTTTTAAAATTAAATAATGCAATATTGTACATATTTTGTAATTTTAATAAGGGACTATAGTAAAAATGGTGTGAATAACACTAAATGTGGCCATATTCAGTGTTTTATTACTTTGCAAACAGATTACCGTGATGTTTTAAGACTAAAAGTTTTATTGTTTGCAGCAATAAACTGTCTTTGATAAGTTCGTATTCTACTGTGAACTTTTTAGTTTCAAAATTTACATGCAACATCTTTTTATGCATTCCAAGTGTACTTCTGCTAATACTTTTTAAAAAAGTCAATGCATATTGTAACTCTCTATCCATTTCCCTTCAGTCTGATATATAATATGTGCATGTTCACAAAAAATATTTACATACAATTTGCACTAAAAGATGGTATACTTCACTGTTTAGAATTCTTCAAAAACTAATTGCAGTACAGGGTGGAAAATAATTACAGATTCACAGAGTTAAAGCAAACAGCTTAAATAGACTCTCCATTTCACCCTATTTTTAGCCTTTCTACAATGTGTTCCTAATTAAAACTGTCCATTTCCTTATGCTATAAAACCACGTCTTCTTCTCTCTCATCTTCTACTCCTCACACCTTCTCTGAGTAAGAATGTATACTATCATGATTATATCATTAGACATTCAAAATATGCAGTTTGTCCATTTTATCTGATTTTTAATGTTCTTAAAAAATGGAACCATTAATGTACCATAGTTAAAATCAGGTAATTGGACAACCTGTCATGCAGACACCAAGCATAACTTCAACATACTGAGTGCAATGGATCCCCACACTGGCCACCAGATGTAAAAGTCTGTTTACTAGAGATGTATAAAGGTTGTTCTGTGTAAATGCCCAGATGTAACGTACTGTTTTGATGTGTATGAATGTTAGTATGTTGAGCGTGTTGTGTTGTCCTGGACAGTACCAAGTTGAAGCGAGAATTTAGGTCACTAGCGTGAGGCGCTGCCAGGGTATAGTAGACACACACATCATGTCAGTATTCATGTAGATTCAGACGTGTAGTACTTGTATAACAATGTGGTTGATTGTGTAAGTGTGTAGATAACAGTGCTGATAACATGAAGGCCGTATAGGCTCTTGGACGTCTTCACATTAACTCACACAACCACAAGCAGAAGTCAGTGAAGTAGGGAATGCTGCTGACGTTTACAATATTTATTCATGACGTACGATAATACGATGATGATGGACGAAACAGTCAATAGTATAAGATCGAGTACATAATGTGTGTAGTTACAAAGGTCAGCTTCAGGCATCACAGATCCCAGACATGTAACAATGTCTTGACCAATGTTTACTGTTTATGCAATAGCTCTAATCCCTGACTGAGCCCCGTCAGGTAAGCCCTAGCAAATATATTGCTTAGTACGGGCGATATCAATTATTTAAACAAAGTCAATGCCATTGTCCCACAATTAGCAAAAGACTTCAGACTGGCCTCACATGCCAGATACTTCATTCTGGTGAAGAAGATTGGCCGTAAACACGGACCAATATGATGACAACGAAATCAGGCCGCAGGTCGCGGGCCTCGATAATCAGGTCACTCTCAGTTTACACAAGCTTCCGAGATTAAATATATTTTCTGCCAAACCATATTCCGCCTGCATTGCGGATCCATAAAGATGATTCCTAGGCTTATGTGTGTAACAGGTCAACTTAGACCTAGTCTTTCAAATATGAAGCCATACTGGAGTACAGTATAATAACTCCTTGTGAGCTTTGCTCACTATGTCGCCATCAGCGATAAATGTACCTGTAAGATCTAAACGAGACGAAAAGATCGAATAATGTTTCAGTTACCTTCTTAAAGAATCCTTACACTCTAAGGTAACACAACACAGCCAGTACTGGCATAAAGAAACACTCAGGGACGGAAGAATGACAAAACAGTCATTCCCAGAATTTCCAATCCCTATCGAAAACTTGGCAGAGAGAAATCTACAGATCGGTACATCCGTTCTAAGCCTCAGGTACACTCTCTCTGAATCAGTCTCCCGGCTTTTGCCGCCAAGACCCGCGCATGCCCAAAGAGCATGGACCAGATCGAGGCAAACCCAGACCAGGCGTTTCCGACCAAACGGGTGATAAAGATACTCCGTATATGATCCTATGAATAGACTTAAGACATGTCAACTATAAGACATTGCCTGAGACAGGACAACATAAGACAGGGGAAGATAATCACCAGTCAAACCTGTCACAGAAAGATAATAAACATTTATCTCTCTTTGATCACATTAAACCAAGATTATGTGAAAATTATTGAAAATACTTGCCAAAGTAGGAAGAAACAAACAGAAAATAGTGAACATAATCTTAAACAAGCAATAATTAAAAAAATATTTCTTCAAAGAAAATGGCTAGGAGACCTCTCAAAGTAACGTGCACAGTTAAAACCTGTTAAACAAAATAAATACACATTCTGCCATCAAAATCAAGCTACTGGGTTAGATACATGCATCATTTACAAGGAAATGTCTGAGGAGATAAAGTCAGAAATCTCTAATTAAGATGTTATAACCTAAGTGTAAGAATATAGGAGACTCAGGCTTAGACACTTAGAAGTATTTGGAAACTTTTTTTTTGCAGTAAAAGTTGTTTCATGCGCTGGTCTTTCACTTAGAAAATATTTGTTTATTCTTCACACCAACATTTATGTTGCTCTGCTATGACACTCCTCCATTAACCACTTCCCTGATTTTCCCTGAGTAATGAGTTAACTCAGGCTGCAATGGTTCTGATGCTGTTCAAAATATTTGCCAGAGTAATTCGTTTGTTTTCGTACATTCTGATGTGATGAAGTATGGCAGATTTGTCATATCAAGTACACAGCATCATTGTGCCATAATTTGACTTTAGTATCTTTTGATTATTGGTGTAAAAAGTATGTGATTTTTTCCTGGTGTTAACTACATGTGTGTTATTAATATTGTTTTACATTATTTTATTGGAGTTTGTATATTCTTAATGGATTCTGACAGTGATTACGAAAATGGCATTGGACATAATAGTGAATCAGAAAGTGAAACTAGTGGTAGTTCTGATGTGGACAAAAGTGAAGAAAGTGAAGATGTCTTTTCTATAGATAATTTTAAAACCCGACATTTTTCTGCAAAAACACCTGACAAGGAAGTGGTTAACAACACTTTTCTTCTGTACGGTTTATCCTTCCCCTTATATTCATCACTGTTGTGCTAGCCTTATGTTGTTCCCAGGGGTTTGTGAGGAGGCAAAAAAAAGAACTACTGCTTCTTACAGCATGTTGTAAGAAGCAACTAATAAGAGGTTGGCAATGGGGTTGGCAACCTCATCATGTAAAACAAACCCCTACAGAGACCATCACTGCATCAGCACATGAATAATTTGGTGGAAGGTTACTGTCAGGAGACCAGCTACAATTGTGGCTCCAATGCTCCATAAGGAGCAAAGCGGGAGTGGCGATGATGATGATTGTTGTGTCAGTAATTTTGTTCACATTAAAAATGCATATTTTGCAAGGGCATTCTTAACTTTTTTGACAGTTGCCACGTGGGATAAACCACATCACATTCCATTCCATCTACATTACATTTCAGCATACTGTACTAGCATACCTTTCCTGTGTTCACACATGAACTGGACAGCATCGTCCAGACGGTCCTGATCAGGCAAGTACTGCTTGATATTATCCTTAGCACTTGGGAAGCATGATGCCAGTTTGTCCTCTAGACACATCACAACATGAACCACGCCCTTCTGGTTCCTGAAAATCCAAAGAAAGATCGTTGCTCATTGTACACAAGGACAAAAATTGGTAAAATACCAAGCAGAAATTAGTTGAGTACATACACAGGGTGGCCCAAAAGTAGGTTCACACTTTTCTGTAAATGAATTTTATTGAAGAATAAATTGGTTTTTTGATTTTTTTTTGAGATATATATATCTGCTCCCAATTTGTTTTTCTTATTTTGAGGTAACTACTTGTTTTATTTCTCAAAACAAATTTTGTTAAAATCTTAAAGAAAAGTGTGAACCTACTTTTGAGCCACTCTGTATTTCCCCATAAATGCAGTTAAGCTGAAAATCTGTAAGTATAAATTGCTCTGTGCACCACAGAGAAGTATAAATTGTGTCATGATGTGAATCTAAGCCACCATCTTTCATTTACAACTTGCAAGTAAAAATCACGACACTTTACGTAAACCAATCTATAGGTATAAATTGCCTCACTTTACTAACCAAGTTTGTAAATGTAATTTACATAACTTTATGTATACAGATCTACAGGTATAATAAGTTACACAAAGTGAAAAGAATAAATTACTTTGCTCACTTCAAAAAATTTAGATGCGAAAAAAAAGAAGCTTTTTCACATGGAAAGAAGAACAAGAGCTTTATGATGTTACATAATGTCCTACAGTGCCTATGCCACATCATCTGCATTTCGTGGAAAGAAAAAGTGACAAAAGTCGAGGTGTTGTCGTGTGCGGGCTTTCAAAGCATGCATACACTGCTTAGACAGCGTAGACTACGCTGGCTTGGCCATGTCCGCCACATGGAAGATGGTTGCATCCAGAAAGATATCTTCTATGGACAACTGGCAGATGGCAAAAGAACAGTTGGGTGACTGCAGCTGAGATTCAAAGATGTGTGTGAGAGAGACATGAGGGCACTGGACATAAATCCAGCAGCCTGGGAGGATGAAGCTGCCGATCGCACCAAGTGACGATGCTGTCTGCGGCGCCACCTCAGATTGGGTGAAAAGAAGTTCACACAACAAGCAGAAGAGAGAAGAAAACGTCGAAAGGAACACCAGGAAAATAAGCAGCTGAGGGATGTCACCTCAGGGGCACATTCCCATAGTCAGTTATGACTGAAGGGGATATTATTATAATGTCCCTTCTGTTAAATGGGGGGAAATCCTGGAAAATCAAAAGTAAACAAGAAAATCATCAGAGGATATAGAAATGCCCCTGCATACAGAAAAAATGTCCAGTACCCCATGTTTTACTAGAGACTAAGGAATATGTCACGAAAGAAGCCAATGTGCAAAGCAAGCTTTTACACACAAGGAAAATAACAGCCACTTTGCTGGACATGTTATGAGAAGGGGCAAGTTTGAATGTACTGGCAAAGCTGTTGGAAAAAGAGGTTAAAAGGATATTTGTTCAAGAGAACTGAAGACACACCTGGTTTTATTAATCCTGATTTGATCCCCTTCTGTTTTGCCTTCTTTACTCATATAGGTAAAGCTCTGCACTTCTTCAATCATCTGACCATTAGTCTTTTATTAACTCTTAGTATACGAGCTAATTTCATGACTACCGTTACAGATTTTGCAATAAATAATTTATTTATAAAGATAACACATAAAGTGTTATATATCAAAATGTGAAGAAATGAAACCCCTATATCATGCTTACTTACTTACTTACTTAGTCGTTCCCCTTTTACCGTGAGGTGTAGAGGTTTGGAAGAGAGAGCGCCAGACCATTCTATCGGCTGTCTTCTTCCTGGCCTGGTTCCATTCTAGTCCTCTCTTCACTAAAAATCTCTAACTTCTTTGTTTTCTTCTACTGCAGACACTATGTTGTGATGGGATTTTTAGGCCTCATGCCATAATGCTTTCCTATAGGTTTTTCTCTTGCACACTCGCATCAATCACTGGGACATAGGTGGAGCGGTATACAGCCATCTTCGTTTTCTTACCAACCTCTTTCTTGCTGAGGAATCCACGATTTATGGCCTGAAAAAGTCTCCGCTGCTTTTCGAGTGGCCAACTCTTCTTTGATGCCTCCCTTTCGGTCTATAATAGCTCCGAGATATTGGTACTCTCCAGGATTTCCCAACTTAATCTGATGTTTTCTTTTTTTATATCACCAGGTGTTTTTGAGCTGTAGCCCTGTCTCTCCACAAATCAGGGCAACATCATCAGACTTGGATCTTGTTGAATCCTGTTCTCTCCTTACATGCCCATGTTGTATGAAGAGGTAAGGTGATGTAACTTCTCATGCATTCACCTATATTTTCGCTATGCCATCAGGTAAGAGGCCGCTCGTATCATTAAATCTGTTTGCTTATTATTTACTTTCATTTCACTCTCCACAAATCTCTTAACTTCTTTGTTTTCCTACCAACTATGTTGTGATTTCTCATGCCATAATGCTTCCTATATTTCTCTTGCACATCTTCAATCACCTGACTACTGATCTTCAGGTCTATTTGCTTACTATTTACTCTCATTTCATGTGTTTTGTTTATATTGGCGTGTAGCCCTGTCTCTCCACAAATATCAGACTTGGATGTTTTCCTGCCCATGTTGTTGTGACTTCTCATGCCATAATGCCAAGGTGTTCATTATCTTTTTTCTTTAACATCTTATACTTCTTTTGCACATGTTCACTCATTTGACCACTGATCTTTTATCAGATCTGTTTATTATTTTTTTCTCATTTCATTCTCCGCAAATCTCAGACAAGATGTTTTCTTATCAATCTTGTTGTGACTTCTCATGCCATAATGCTAAGCTGTCTGTTAAACTTTCTTTTTGACTTCTGTCAAGGGGTGTTTTGGGGTTAAAAGATATACAATTGATGATGATGTACACTCCATTGGGAGCATTCTAATATTGGGTATTTGTGAGCTGACTGATAACAGAGAGTAACCGTGAAATGTTTTCATTGTGGTACAAAAGCAGGTATGACCTGTCATGGGTTAGAGTTTGTTGTGAGTGTACCCAATGTTGTGAGTTCTGGTTACTTGTGAGTGGATATGTGTGAATTGGGAAGCGGTTAGTTGGTAGTTGAGTCAATGCTGTCCCGATTATGAGAGATTATTTTGATGAGTTTTGGTTGATTTATACTACATTCTTTTCTTGTTTTCTTCTCTTTCCATGAGACGTGCCCCATTTAGAGAAGATAATATAGCTGATATACAGAAAAAAGTTGTCAACTGTTAATTATCTGTGCAGCTATCAAGGTACAAGACTCAAAGGATAGAAAACAAAGAATACAAAACCTACCGGCACATAAAATCCATGGTGGCCATGGATTCAGGATTCTTCATGTGTTCTAAGAACTGAACAAACAGCATTGGATCTTCTGCCACACACTGTATAATGTCCTTCTGAATTTCATTCTGGTTAAGGCTGCATATTGATCCTTGAAGGAAGATAAAGATACAGCAATGTGTTACTATTATAAAGACTATGAGATTTATTTGCAACCTATTATTATTATATAAAATCTCAAGGTAATGCTGTAAGACAGCACCACGGTTGCCAAAGCAGTAAATGTCAATGATTCCTTGACACTTTTAATTTTTAATACAAGATAACTCACAGGTGAGAAAGGGTAAGAATAATTTGTATATTTTTAAAATCAGATATGAAAATAGGAAGTTGTTTATCTGTTATATTTTTAAAATAACAATTGGAGAAAGCATTCTTAAATGCAAAATAATTGTATTTATTCAGTGAAATTTGTGTGTGGTTTGATTGCTTCCCTGGGGCAGTGAGTGCAGGGAAAAATTGTGTCCCATGAAAAGGAGGAAGCAAAAATTAAAATTCTTATTCAAAACTGTAATTACATCCCTTGACAAAAAAAAAGGGGCAAAAAGTAATATTATTTTTCAAAACTTTATAAGTATTTAAAGTGACTTTGTTCAAAATCAATGAAATGAGTTGCAAACAAGACCCTCAGTCTTCTAAATGTGTAGCAGATGCTAAAATAAGGCTTTAACTCTTCCCCTTAACATTTTTGTGTGTGTGGTGACAAAGCTATTTGTGATTCTGAGTGTTTTCGTGTTTGGTCTCGTGCAGGGGCATGAGAGTGTTGCATACTTTCGTCCTTTCTTTCTGTATAATCCACTGAACACAGGTATTCTTGGTCTCCCAACTATTTAATGCACTGTCACATCTGCCTACTCTGGGTATTTACATTCATGAAAGAATACACTGTAAACATAAACTTCTACCAAAATACAGCATGCGACCTTTCCGCTTCAAACTTGCAACCAACTGATTTTTCAAAGCCATCACAACTCATATAGCCAAAAATTCCTGAGTTTCACTTAGTTAAACACTGACACGTGAGTAGACACTCGTAACCTAGTCACAACAGTAATCCCTGCCAATGAGAAAGCATCTAACATCCTGTCAGACTCTCCCAAACATCTAAATACATTACAAATATAGCTCCAGGTGAAGCACAGATATTTTACAACTGTAAACTCCAGAATACAACAAAACATTCCTTGACACGTGGGTTTACTTGTTCATAGTTATATAAAATTGTTTTGTCATGATAATGCTTCACACCGTGTACCTCTTTCTAAAACTACATTTCTTTTTCATATTTTCAGTGTTTCTTACCAATAAGCAACATATTTTTAGATCTTTATTTTTAATACAGTGTTTTTGACCAACGTTATTACTTTTGACAAAGCTCAAAACAGGGTTGTGGTTAGGTTAGGGGTAGCTGTAGTGTAAATATGAATCGCTGATCTGGTAACATGGTGGATGTAGTCTGCTATTCCCAACTTCTACAAAAGATATATATATATATATATATATATATATATATATATATATATATATATATATATATATATACACACACACACACACACACACACAAATATACATACTCATGCTACTAAGAATTAGGATTGTAAATGTATTTTTTTAATCATTATTATGGCCCAAATAGCATTCAGCATATAGCCGCGGCCAAAGTTGAATCTGGCTAATGTCTTAACGCATTATTACCCAAGAGCTGTATGGTGCACCAGGTTTCCCTACAGATCTACCCGCGGGTGCATGGTGCACCCACTTGATACGAGTTCCGAATATGAATGAAAAATTCAGAAATAAATGGCCATAGCTTGTTCAAATCATGCAAATACTTCCTGTGGAACACGTGCTTAATTTTTGCATACTTTTATCAATTAATGACATCATGAGGCAGTTTGTTTACAAATGGTGTAGTCACATACATCTTCTTCAATCCTTAACCACCGACCGTCAAAGCAGTCAGTGGCCATCACGCCTAGTGGCGTCTTGTAGGGCAACAACAAATTGATTCCACTTTGCACAACAGATTATTCTTTGTAAATGAATTTTAGCTGCGATATCGAGGAAACCAACCTAGCTCCAGCGTTCAGCTATTCTGACGAGTAAGCAGACGATGGTATTCGGCCAAAAATTTAATTTTTTCAGGCAGTAAAAAGGACAATTTTAATTACATTGCACCATGAGGACAGGATTGTTTAAGTGAGATTCCAGTTTAGCTAAAGAAGGCTGTTCTTGCCTTATTCATTCTGATGTTGATAGTCACATACATAACAGTCATAAACTATCGATGGATGAACCACAACAGATTATTTGTAAATGAATTTTAGCGATATCGATAATAACTTATTTTCAATTCTGAGAAGGACGTTTAACAAATTTAATATTTTCAAGTAATAAATTAATTACATTGCGTGGGACAGGATTGTGTAAGTGAGATTCCAGTTCAGCAATCTGTGGCTTCACACACACACAAATTTAATAAATAAAAGTTAGAATTTTCATTTCTTTGTTTTCAATCTTCTTGGATTAATTTTCAACTGGCTATATGTTTTGAATTCTGGGCTTTTACCACCAAGGAATTAAGCAGAGCTGAAATGTTTATGTGTAAGTCCACAATAGTGATCAATTTTTCATTTTGATTTTTTGTGATTTCTATGCTTCACAAGACATAACAAACAATTATTACAACACACAATAACTCAAAATTGTATCACAACATTCTTCAGCCAATTTCCTAAAGTTTGATGCATAATACACATATCTGCCGAATTTATATATAGCCTATATATGTCTACTGCCCGTTTTTAAAACATCACTTGTAGAAAAAAAATGCCTCCATTTTGGGGCCTGGGTAAAATTGGAACACTGCCTTTGTTTAGAATGAGTTAAGACTTGACTTTGTGCATTGTAATTTCTGCTCTTTGTAAACAATCTGATTATTATTCTAGGCTTCTAATTGTCAGCAGAATGGATAAAAATATTCACCTACCCGGTTACTCTATAGTATTTTTCCCTGGTCCGTATTTATATTTGATCTGGATTATTCAAATCACTCATATTACTGTAAAGGCGTAAAGAAATAATGCACTATTTAACTATAACAGTAGCGTAACGACTGAGTACGGGTACACTTTGCAATCATTATTAGTAACACAGACCGTAACGTTGAAATGATTACCGTATGAATGCTCCAAGTTTATTACAATGACTGTATTTATAAAACAAATGTTGTCTTCACAATACAAGAAGGCCTATATCTAATACCCAATGATACATTACAGTAATATTCCGGAAGGGTGCAAATAATTTCATAAAAGTACATTCATTGCTGGCATTAGGCCTATATTTATCGAACTTACAACTGAAACAATTTGATAGAGTTTACAGAAAATAGAAGCAATTGTATGTAAAAACTATAAACAAAACATGCCTAATGACAAACCTGTCTGGGCTGAAACCAAAGTAGCAGCAGCCAAAGACAAAAACACAAAAAACAGCTTTGCCATTGTCAATAGGTATGTCGATCTCAAGCTGTAACTGGTAACGTTTGGTCTCGGAGTAAGCAAGGACTGAATGATGTCATGAAGTCGCTAGCTATGCATTGGCTAATTTACACGTTTGTTGTGATCACATGACCATCTAAAAATAGAAGTTTAGCGATGCCTAGCAGATATGATCAAAGATACTGTAGCTTGGTGTTGTAATTTCTTCTTTCTTAAAACGCTAATGCAGCGAAGCGAAGTGTCGATTATTATTTTTTTTTTTAATTTAATTGTGAAAAATATCCCGTTCAACCTGTGATGGGTTATAATTAGGATATATAATGTTTTCAATTCCAAATAATATGAATAACTGCCGATATGGGACAGGGGCAGCACACCTGTCAAATCATTGTAAATAGGGCTAATCACAAATACCAGTTATGCTTGTATGTTGGTCCCTAAGTTGTCGATTATTGGTTTTTGATTCAGCGGTACGCTTTGGTGTCATATTTCACTTCTGAAACATGATATGTCACCTCGCGATCGCTCCTCTACTGCCCCGTCAACTCTTTCCTTTTGCTATTTTACTCGAGTGCTAACCTAATTATAACCCATCAATGGTTGAAAGGTATATTTACCGGACAGATGTTATCTTTTTTTTAATGATGAGAAATATCCTGTTCAACCTCTGAATTGTTTGGTTTGGTGTTAAAGACCATCTTCATTGCACACGGACAACTCTATATGTGAATAGTTTGTAATAAGTCTTCTTCAAGTTCTTCATCTTCTTTACCTTCATTTTTTCGTGTTCGATACCTTGTATATGTCAAAATAATATTTTAACATCAATGCAGAAGGCTCAAAATGAAAACAGCAACTGCCTTTTTTCTTCCAGCATTATTTTGATACAATGTATTGAGGAAACCCATCAACAACAGACTGATAAGATTAAGATTGGAGAGGGAGATTAACCAATATTACAATGCTACGCACCAACGAATGACAGCGATGAAGAGGTCAAGGATGAATTCTAACAACAACTGCAGAAAGAAATGGAAGACACACCAAGATATGATCTTATTATAGTAATGGGAGACCTCAATGCGAAAGTTGGTACACACAATACATATAACGAAAGAGTAATGGGGAAATGCGGCAGCGGAACAGCAAACGAAATGGGGATAAATTAATAAGTTTCTGTAGCATTAACAACCTGGTCATTGGAGGAACACTTTTCCCACATACCCCCAAATTTACCAGAAAAGCTTTTGCGGCTGACCTAAAGAAACGATATCAATTTGCCAAAAGTCAGGAAAAGACATTGACTGATGATATAGACCAGAAATTCAACACCATTTCAACAATATATAAGGAAAGCAGCAAATCATGCTTGGGATTCCAGGAAAGGAAGAAGCAAGACTGGATGACACCAGAAACATTAAACACCATAACGATGAGAAAGGAAATGAAAAGAAAGAAAACAGAAGCGAAGTACCCCAGGTTAAAGCAACTATATAGCGAACAGTACAGTCAGCTGGACAAGGAAGTTAAACGCCAAACCCGAGCCAACAAAAGGAATTTCCTAGACGATCTTGCAAGACAGGCAGAAGAGGCAGCACTGAGAAATGAACAAAGCACAGTATACAAAATAACTAAATTCATCAGCGGAAAACGATGTGCAAACAATATTACATTAGTAAGAGATAAGCAAGGAAATCTCATCACGACAGCAGAGGGACAGGAAACAAGATGGGCAGAGCATTTCAGAGAAACTCTGAACAAAAAACCACCAGAGACTCAATTGAATGTTCCTGGGGCTGAAAACGATCTAGATGTTAATACAGACATTCCACGAAAAGAAGAAATCATCACAGCAATCAAAGGGTTAAAGAATGGAAAAGCTCCTGGCCATGCTAACTTAAATGCAGAGCTATTTAAAACAGACCCTGAGCTAGCAGCAGAACTATTAGAACCACTATTTGCACAAGTCTGGAAAACAGGGACAACACCAACAGAGTGGAACAAAGGAATAATTGTCAAATTGCTTAGAAGGGAGATCTTGCAGACTGCAATAACTGGAGAGGAATCACTCTTCTCTCAGTTCCCAGCAAAATACTAGGCAGGATAATTATACAGAGAATTTCAAAAGCAGTAGACCACAAACTGAGGAAAGAGCAAGCAGGATTTAGAAAGAACAGAAGATGTGTAGATCATATATTTACCCTCATGAACATTATAAAACAGTGCTCAGAATGGCAAAGACATCTGTACATGAAATTCGTTGATTTTGAGAAGGCTTTTGACAGCATACATAGGGACAGTTTATGGAAAATACTGAGGGCTTATGGAATTCCAAGCTGCATAGTGTCAATCATAAAAAGCCTCTATGCCAACTTTACGTGTAGTGTTGGGCAGAGCAACCTAACCTTTGAAACAGGAGTACGACAGGGATGCCCCTTATCAACCACTCTATTTTTAACAGTCATAGACTGTGTGATGCGCCAGACAACAGAGGGCAGTCCAAGAGGAATAAGAAGAACTACATTTTCTACATTGGAAGATCTGGAATATGCAGATGACATTGCACTACTAACACATTCACATCAACACATCCAGGAAAAAACGGATAGACTTAATAAGTATAGCAGCAGGTGGACTTGAACATTAATTTAAAGAAGTCAGAGGCCATGACGCTCAATGTGAGCAACCCTGAGCCCATATCAGTAAGGAATCAGCAACTGGTACAGACAGACACCTTTACATACCTAGGATGCATAGTAACACCAGACGGCGGGGCAAGCAAAGACATCAACAACAGAATGAACAAAGCAAGAACAGCCTTTTTTAGCCTCAACAACATCTGGAAGTCCTCTCAATACAGCACAAGCACAAAATTAAGATTATATCAGAGCTGTTCGCTTTCTGTGCTTCTCTATGGTGCGGAAAGCTGGAGAGTTACAGAGAAGGAAATGCCGAAATTGTCCTCTTTTCACACAACATGCCTAAGAAATATTTACCGAATCTTTTGGCCGAATACCATCCCAAACCAAGATCTGCTTACTCGGAGCAAGCAAGAAGACATGCACACCATCATAGCTGGCCGACGCTGGAGCTGGGTTGGCCATGTCCTCAGAAGAGATCCCGATGCCATCACAAGAACAGCTATGCTTTGGACCCCTGAAGGAAAACGAAAGAGAGGCCGACCAAAAACAACTTGGCGGAGGACTGTGGAGGCTGAGATGCAAAGAATGAACCAGAGTTGGGGCACTGTACGAAGGATGGCCACCGACCGAGCAAAGTGGAATAAATTTGTTGTTGCCCTACAAGACGCCACTAGGCGTGATGGCCACTGACTGCATTGACGGTTGGCGACTAAGGATCAAAGAAGAAGAAGAAGATTGAGGTTAAGAGATCTAAATCCACCAGAATCATGAGATTGGTTTTCGTTGATATTGCTCGTGAAAATCCCCGCTCTATAGTGGCAATAATAATATGCTGGCTGTATACGTTTAATACAAATAATGGAATATTCTGAAAAAAAAGAAAACAGTTCGTGGTTCATTTTCATACTCATTGAACGGTTCCAAACACACGAAGCATCGCTTGGAATGCCACCAATGTGACCAAAAAAAAAAAAAAACACTATACCAATCTATATTAAATAACTGCCTCCAATGATTATCTATATCTTCTAGTTGTGACTTATTTGATATTCTAAAGGGAGTTCAGGAAAGAGAGACCGGATGTAACCTAAGCAAACATTAGGTGACATGTTTTTATTTACCTTTTTTTTTGTAATATCCAATACCATAATTCCTGCCGTAAATACGTCGGTCGGTCGGTCACATCGTGCACACCGTCATTTGCGCACTTTTCTATTTTCGAGAGAGTACATTAACTTTCAACCACAGCTAAAGGGGTGCAACTGTGGTTGAAAGTTAGACAATAATTTATTGTTTCTCTTATATGTACTCTCCCGAAAATAGAAAAGTGCGCAAATGACGGTGTACATGAATAGTTTGATTATGGAAAGTCAAGATTTTAAAAGATGCACGAACAATTACGAGACATGTTGTCATGAAAGAAATGTTAGTTATTTAGTCAATTTTCGGTCCATTAGATCATTATCACTGCTCCACATGCCATTTAGGAAGGTTACTCCATGTCTTCGTATTTAATACATCCATATAGTTTTCAATACAAATATCTAATGACGGTCGCCTGCAATGAAATGACCACAGTAGTAATAGTACCGTCTGTAATACATGTAACAGAAACAACATACTATAATTAAAAACCTGTCAATTTTGACGGGTTATTGCTAGTGTATTAATATTTCCGGGGATGAAATTAAGAAGTTCTTTGCAAGCTCCTTTTAAAAGCCATGGCATGTTTCGCGAATGCTTGTACGAGCCTCCAAGGACATTTCCTTATATTTAACTTTATAAACTTTATATTTAACTTTTTAAATTTTGACGCCTCGTTTAACTATACCTTGTATATCTAATAGACCTGTTTGCAAACATGGAGCATTCAAGATAATGATAACAATGTGTTTGCGCTCGCAGAGTTGCCAGATGGGATTCTAAATTCATTATAACGTAATGATTAAAAAAAAACACGCCGGCCAAGTAGCCCAAAGTAACAAGAAAAATTTTACAAGTAGCCCAAAAGTCGCGAAATCGCAAAATCATTTTTTTTTAATTAATGAAGAAAAATATCCCGTTCAATCTCTGATGGGTTATAATTAGGATATATTTTGTTTTTCAATTCCAAATAATATGAACAACTGCCGATATGAGAAAGTGGCATCACATTTGTCAAATTATATTTACACCTTCACATTTGTCACTTTATCTTTCCACGAAACGCCGAAGATGTGGCGTAGACACCGTAGATGGAGGTATTGAGCCTTCTTTCTTGATTAGCATAGGTTGTCCATGTCTCGCTGCCATATAGAAGTGCGCTGGTGACGCAGGCGTTTTATACCGCAGCTTTGGTCTTCGTTGTGAGTTTACAGTTTACCACCGATGAAAGGACAAATGTGGTTGACTTTCCCCAAACACGCAATGTGAAGCGGGCAAAGGTAGCTGCAGCTTTGCCAATGCGGTTGCCAATTTCTGTGTCCAGCTGCTTATATATGCTTATGTCCAGCTGCTTATGAAGGCGAATAGCAAAGTCAGGCCGAGCACCGCAAATACATACTTTATGAGAGCAGGAATGTCAGCACACCCCAAACCGAGTAAATCAGGTAGCAGTTTACCATCTCTTCTTGACTGTGCAAATGACTGGGAGATGGCGGTAGACTTATCTGGACGAGGGGCATATCCAGAGAGTATCAGAAAATCTCGAAGACGGCCGGATATAGTACTGCATTCTTCTTCATCGCAGCAGGTTATATTGATTGAAACTAACCGTGCCATTTGAATCCAGATTGGACGAGCAACATTCGTTAAAAGCGGCAAACTATAGTGATCTGGCTGCGGATCTGAGACACGATGAGTTCATTGCAAGGGTCATGGCTGTTGAGGTGGGTGCAAGAGGGCTCGTGGCTGCGTCAGTGTATGATTTATTGAAACTGTTTGGGCTGAGGGGATAGTCGAGAACATCATCATCATCATCAGTTGCCATCTCCACAACGAAGGTTGGCTGTAATGGATCTGCAACGTCTTCTGTCTCTTGTCTTGGTGGTGCACTCTGATAGACTCTTTCCTGTCCATCTCTTGATGTTATCTTCCCACTTATAGCGCTGTCTTCCCCTTGCACGTTTGCCTTCAACTCTCCCTTCTGTTATGGTCTTCTGCAAGGTGTTATGCCTTTTTATGTGGCCAAAGTATTTTTTAGCTGCCGAACTTTGACCTCCCTCATTAGTTCTCTTTTCATACCTAGATTTTCTAGGACCTCCTTATTTGTTTTCATCTCTTTCCATGAGATACGCCCCATTCTTCTATATATCCACATTTCAAGAGCCTCAATTCGTTCTTCCAAACGCTTATTCATCGTCCATGTTTCTGCACCATACAGAAATGCAGAATATATATAACACTTTATGATTCTCAGTTTTAATTTGTAACTGTTGATAACTGTTTGGATGTCAGTATATTTTTCATGTTGTTGAATGTAGCTTTGGCCATTCCTATTCTCTTCTTGATTTCTGTTTCACATCTGCCATCTTCTGTTATTATATGACCAAGATATACGTAGCTCTTGACTTGTTCCAGGATTTTCCCATTTACGCTTATCTTTAATGTGGGTTTATCGTCTGTTTTGCTAATTATCATAGTTTTTGTTTTCTCAATATTAATGTCGAGTCCATATTCATGACTTATACTGTTCACTTGCTTCACTAGTTCTTGTAAGTCCTGTTCGCTTTCAGCTAACAACACGGTATCATCTGCATATCTAAGGTTGTTTATTGATCTTCCACTGATGTTCAGTCCTGGTATTTCCTGTATCTGTTTGAAAATTTTTTCGGTGTATAAATTAAATAGGCAGGGGGACATCACACAACCTTGTCTGACACCTCTTTTTATGTCTATGTATGGTGAATAATTCCTTCCCGATCTTACTGTGGCAGTTTGCTCCCAATAAAGGTTACTGAGTATTCTTATATCTTTTCCATCAATACCTATGTCTTCGAGGCATTCAATTATTTTCTCATGATGGACTCTGTCAAAAGCCTTCTTATAGTCAATGAAGCACATGTACATACTTTTTTGGACCTCTGTATATTTTTCTGCTAATATTCTTAGGCAAAATAATGCCTCTCTTGTTCCACTGTTCCGTCTAAAACCAAACTGTTCTTCTTGGATTTCACTGTCTACTTTACTTTTTATTCTTTCCTGTATGATTTTGAGCAGTATCTTAATTGCATGACTCATCAGGCTGATTGTTCTGAAGTCTGAACATTCTGTTGCTTTTGGTTTTTTGGGCAAACTGATGTCTTCATGTCGTGTGGTAAATATCCTGTATTGTATATATCGTTGCATATTTCTGTCATTGTATCTATACCAAAGCTCTCCAGAGCTTCTATCATTTCAATTTTTATGTTATCCATGCCTGCTGATTTTCCCTTTTGTATCATATGAATGGCATTCTCTACTTCTGATCTGAGAATGTTTGGGCCTTCATTAGAATCTGGTGATGGTTTTTTACCTCTGTTGTCCTCGAATAGTTCTTTTACGTATTCTGCCCATCTGTTTGATATGTCTTTCTCATCAAGTAATATTGCACCATTTTTGTTCTTAATACAGCTTCCTCCTTGTGCAAACCGCGACCGATTTGATAATTTCTTTATTTCATCATGCATATCTCTTGTCATGTGCTTTGCTTCCAAGTCTTCTATTTCCTTGCATTTTGTTTCTATCCACCGTTCTTTTGCTTCTCTGCACATAGTACGTATGTCATTGTCTATTGTTTTATATTCTGGAGTGTTTTTTGCTTTCTTTCTTTCTGCCATTTTATTCAAGATGTCATCTGTCATCCAAATTTGATTTTTCTTAGACTCCTTTTTAGGTAAATTTGCATTTGCTGATTGTATGCTTGTTTTTAAGCATTCCCATTTTGCGGTTGCTTTTTCTTCTGGGTTTTCTCTTCTATACTGCTCCATGCTTTCTGTCAATAACTGTTGATATTTATTTTTGACATCGATTAAATATTTCTGTTTTATATCTGGTTGTTTCAGTGCTGATATTTCTATCTGGGGTTCCTCCTGTCTTCTGTTTCCTGCTCTTTTCAGCTTTATATTTACTTTGATAACGACTGGATTGTGATCTGAATTTATGTCGGCACCAGGATGTGTCTTTGCACTTGTGACACTGTTCTTAAATCTATGTTTTATCATGATATAGTCGATTTGATTTCGTGTTACATCTCCTGGGCTTTTCCATGTGTATAATTTCGTTGGGTGGTATTCAAAAAAGGTGTTACATATGACCAGCTGGTTTTCTTCACAGAACTGGATAAGTCTGTCTCCTCTATCATTTCTTGTCCCTAATCCATACTGTCCTACTATTTTCTTGTATTTTCCTTTTCCTACTTTTGCATTCATATCACCCATTACTATCAACACATCTGTAGATTTGACTGGTTTAAGTGTGTGTTGTAGCTCTTCATAGTATTCTTCTATTTCTTCCTCGCTGTGATCTTTAGTTGGTGCATAAGTTTTTAAGATTGATATGTCAAATGGCTTTGCTCTCATCTTTAGTAACATCATTCTGTCATTGTGTGTCCAGTATCCACATACGTATTTTTCTAACTCCTTCTTTATCAACATTCCTACCCCTCTTTCATGTTTTTCTCCTCCTAAGTGTATAAGCGTGTACTGGTCTCTTGTTATGTAGCCTGTATCCAAAAGTCTTGCCTCTGCAACTCCCAGTATATCGAGTTTCATGTCTGTTGCCTCTAATATAAGATTGTCAAGCTTTCCTTCTCCGTTTAGAGTTCTAACATTCCATGTTCCTATTTTTTGGCTTCTACTAGTTTTTAGGTGGTCTTTCTCAGAATGCTCCCTTTCAACAGAATTTAAGGAACACTCGTCATTATGTACTTCCTTACTCATTAGAGGAGTTGCCTCTTCCCTGTTAATTTGTACAGTAGATTCTTCCCCAGGGGACAGAGAGTTCTCTACATATCGGTTCTTATCTTGTTGTTGTGATCCCATTACGTTCTGTAGGAAGTACGTGGTAAGGCCCCAATCTCTTCCACGGTGGCTAGCCATTGTCTTTTTCTATGTCCGACATGCCTCTAGTGCGCCACACACTTTGCTGTTTCGCTTTGCGAGCCGTTGATCAAGGGCACTGAAAAGGCTTAGTGAAACTGCGGAAAAGGCATCAAGCTGGCTGTGGGACAACCGCAATGGGCTATGGAACTCGGGACAATAAATCTAACTCCACCTGCGGGATAGGAAACACCCTGATGGTGAAATTTTTCTAAGTCTGCAATACACTGAGTTTTCCGTTGTACTGGTGAAAAGACGGCGGCTCAACATATAATCCGCGGTGTGTTATATGTGGTGTCGGGTGAAGTTAGAATTCAGTTGCCAGCTCATAATGGCTTCACGCTTCGTCGGCTTGACGCTGGTGTGTCAGTGGTGTGCTGCGGAAAAACCGCAATAATTTGTCTTCACTTTGTTACTTTCACAATTGCCTACGGCTGGCGGAATTGTGGATTTTAAAGCTGCAACCAAGGTGGAATGGGTTCATTTGCTACACAAGACAACAGGAGGTTGAGACGCTAGGGAATCATGACCCAGGTCGGCCCGCCCTCCTTAAAGTGTAAAGGAGAATAAGGGGTCAAAACACTTGATCGACGGGGGGACCGCTTCTGACGATCAGATTGCCTCATGTTGTTTCTCTCTGTATAATAATAATAATATAATAATAGCCCCTTCAGTCATAACTGACTATGGGAATGCGCCCCTGAGGTGACAGCCCTCAGCTGCTTATTTTCCTGGTGCTCCTTTCGACGTTTTCTCCCCTCCTCTGCTTGTTGTGTGAGCCTCTGTAGTGGTTTTTGATGTTATAGTATGGTTGTTATGTTATATAAGTCTAGGGTACTGAATGGTGATGTGTATGTAATAAAATACACAGACACACACATGTAAATTCTAAGTCTAATAATGATAATAATAAACTCTATGATAAACTGAACTAACACTGGCTGTTATAGTTTAAGTTTGAAAATTTTTTTAATTTATTAGTCCTGAACCAATTGTTTCTTTTGGTCAGAACATATGAAATAATATGTATTTATCAATGAAATGCATATATATATATATTGCATAATCAAATGAAATTTTTGTACATAGGTATATTATTACAATGGTTAATATTAATAATATCTACAATGTCTTGGGAAAACTAGCACTGGATGTTTAGTTGGGGTGGCGTCATCATGCCCAATCTATGGTTATAAAGTTACTTGTCCTCGACATATGGACTGATATTAATGTTTATATACAAGATTTTATTTCTTTATTGATAGTGGACATAGTTGATGAATCAGCAGCAGGCCAGGTTTGCACTTATCTGGCCTGTGACGATGTAGTACAGAATTCTGGTGGCCCACTCCTCTCAGTAGCTGGAGTAAAATGTTAGGCTGCACAGACACCCGCTTTTGTACTTCTACAAAAGCATCTGGCACAATCGTAGTGCCAGATCAGAAACTCTGAAACAAAATTTGTGCCATGTGTCAACACTCTGTTTACTGCGCCACTCTTACACACAACACCACAAAACAACATTAAACAGATTGGGTCAGATCTCTCTGACCAACTTAGCACATCTCACCCAGTTGTTATCACATAGTACCAGTTTCCCAAGACTGCATTGCATCCGAAATATGTTCAATAGTTTCCTCTTCCATTCAATAAGGTGGGTGATATGTTCCCACTGATGTCAATAATAGATCCGCCTTCCATAGTCTTAGATAGGTTTTCATATATTATTTGTTTGTCTCTAGGCCCTAGACTCCTGCTGGGGACCTAGAGCAAGCACTCACTTGTCGTAATCATTTTTCATGATATGGCAGTATCAATCACTCAAAATATTAAAATAAACAAGATAAATGCTTTTTCTCCCTTACCACAATTCAGAATTGAGAACACAGTTACTTAGTACTAGCAAAACTCAGCTGAGCTGCTGGCTAGATTAGGGCGTCCCACTGATTTTTATTTATTAATTCCGGGAAATCACCTCTAGCAGTACGTACTGTGTCAATGGACAGTCTTCTATCAAATGGCACAAGCGTGCGTCTCTCATTCAATAATATAAATACTTCTGTCCAATCAACGGACTTCCCCTCTAACTTTTTCAAATATTCAAACTAAAAGTCAAATTTCAGTCCAGTCTCAGTCTAATAGGTAGTATTTTTCCCAAAATTACACTTGTTTTTTGGACTAACTACATGAAAAAACTACACAAACCTGCCCCACTAAGTTATTTTTAGCGACTGTCCTTCGACTTTGCCCCTCGTTCATCTGCAGTTTGATTTTTGCATTTTTAGGCTCAAGGACGCCAAAATGTAACTTTAGTGAAAATATGCACAAAAAACTGTTCGCTAGTCTGATTTGAACAATACAGTCTTTCGTCAATATATTCCGTGTTATATGTCCGTCTGTGTAATTAAAAGTATATTATTTCTCTGCTCAAGATGGGCTATCAAACTAGCTAGGTTTTATTTTCATAACTTTATTATTAAAGAAAACCCTACTTTTCTCAAGGTTATTTTTTGAAATTTGTTTTTGAACCTTCGTCCACGGCGTTTGCCGCTGTATTCAAACAAAACAACTAATTACCGTAAAACGTCCAAGATACGACTGTTTCTAACAAGAGCTAAGGTCGTTTTTCTACCAATTCCTTACATTGTGTCAACTAGTGTCGTGATTTTTTCCTTTAAACTACAAATTGCGTCTTTTTGCCTTTTAGATTCAAACACGTGTTTCGACCGTCATAATTTTTTTCTTTTATCTCCGTTTCCCTCCCGTCTAAAAGGGTAAACCGTTTAGTCTGCATGTTCCAACTAGTTAGTTTCAATGGCGGTAGAAAGCGCTGGCGTAGGCGAGAATGTATCCTCGTATCTTACGTATAATTTTATCCCTACATGTTATCTTACCCGTTATCTTTATAATTGGAGGTATTTTAACGTTGCATCACTATAATTTTCACCAAACATCTCCCCACCTGAGAACCTGCACTAATGCAAGTTCCAAAACCAGTGATACACATAGATAAAATTAACCTCCCGCCTGCCAACTACTCTAATTTTGATCACAGGGGTGCCTACTGAGGAAATCTGCACCGACATTCTGTGACCCCAGGATATATTCAATAATAAACTGATAAGGTTGCAACAATAAAGACCATCTTAACAATCTTGAATTTTCATGCTTGGCCTGAGATAAGAACACAAGTGGCTGGTGATCCGTCTGGACCACAAAAGTCCTACCATACAGATAGATTTGGAACTTTTTTATTGCCCAGATTAACGCTAAACATTCTTTTTCGCTTGTGGAATATACTTGCTCCGCTTTGTTCAACTTGCGGCTTGCATAAGTGACTGGGTTCAGTTCCCCATTGGGTGAAGAGGACCTTTGCAACAGAGCCGCCCCCAGGCCTCCATTACTTGCATCTGTTCTCACCACAAAGTCCTGAGTCAAATCAGGCAATTTGAAAATAGGCTTGCTAGTGAGTTTTTCCTTTAACTCTTGAAATGCCAATTCACATTGCGCGGACCAAACAATTTTATCAGGATTTCCCTTGCGAGTCAGATCAGTCAGAGGAGCTTTGGTCTTCATTGTGAGTTTGGAGTTTCCCCAAACACGCGATGTGAGGCGGGCAAAGGTAGCTGCAGCTTTGCCAATGCGGCTGTCGATTTCTGTATCCAGTGAGAGTTTGTCATTGATGGTAGACCCTAGGTATGTGAAGTGGTGCACCACTGCCAATTCATAGTTATCGATAGTGATAACTGGTGCAGCACCCGCATCCTGACTCAGCACATTCGTTTTCTTTAGACTTATTGTGAGGCCAAAGTCCTTGCATGCTTTAGTGAAGCGATTCATCAAGTTCTGAAGCTCCTGTTGGCTTTGAGTGACGACTGCAACATCATCAGCAAACAACAAGTCTCTTATAGTGACCCTTCTGATTTTTGTTTTTGCCTTCAGCCTTGAAAGATTAAACAGACGGCCATCTGACCTAGTGTGAAGACATATTCCTTCAGCTGCATCTCTGAATGCATGTTTCAAGAGTAAGGCAAAAAAGATCCCGAAGAGGGTCGGAGCCAGAACACAGCCTTGTTTAACGCCACTTCGTATGTCAAAAAGCTGTGACGTGCTTCCAGCACATTGGACTGTTCCCTTCATGTCGTCATGGAATGACTTTATCATTTCCAGCATTTTAGAAGGGCAGCCTATTTTCAGGAGGATTTTGAAGAGTCCATCCCTACTAACCAGGTCAAATGCTTTTGTGAGCTCTATAAAGGCGATATATAAAGGTAAATTAATATTAGACAAACACAAAGGTATGTTTTCCGGCACTCGTAAGAAATAAAGAAGTACAACACTAGACAACAGAAAAACAACAGACGTGAGTGGCTTACCCAGGGTTCGAACCCCGTACCTTCCGTACGACAACACCGCCTAGCTATACAAGCGAATCACACTATCCTCCCGGCCAGCTAGGCATCCCCAATAAAAGATGCTTTACTGACCGGTCATCAGTGCGAAACACAAGACAACACCGGAAGTTTACAATGGGCACCTCAGCCTATTAATGACGCAATCACTTCTGTTGTTCCCCTATTCTACAGTATATGTCAGTCAACACAAGACAAAGACCTGGATACTGTGTCCAGTAAATGATAGAAGACTTAAGGACAGTAGTATAGAACAGAGGGTAGGTTTCTGGTATTGTATAAACATTAATAACACATAAGGAAGGGAAACCCGAGGCCTGTAAACAGTAAATTAATATTAGACAAACACAAAGGTATGTTTTCAGGCACTCGTAAGAAATAAAGAAGTAGAACACTAGACAACAGAAAAACAACAGACGTGAGTGGCTTACCCAGGGTTCGAACCCCGTATCTTCCGTACGACAACACCACCTAGCTATACAAGCGAATCACACTATCCTCCCGGCCAGCTAGGCATCCCCAATAAAAGATGCTTTACTGACCGGTCATATACTGTAGAATAGGGGAACAACAGAAGTGATTGCGTCATTAATAGGCTGAGGTGCCCATTGTAAACTTCCGGTGTTGTCTTGTTTTTCGCACTGATGACCGGTCAGTAAAGCATCTTTTATTGCGGATGCCTAGCTGGCCGGAGGATAGTGTGATTCGCTTGTATAGCTAGGCGGTGTGGTCGTACGGAAGGTACAGGGTTCGAACCCTGGGTAAGCCACTCACGTCTGTTGCTTTTCTGTTGTCTAGTGTTCTACTTCTTTATTTCTTACGAGTGCCTGAAAACATACCTTTGTGTTTGTCTAATATTAATTTACTGTTTACAGGCCTCGGGTTTCCCTTCCTTATGTGTTATTAATATTTATACAAAACCAGAAACCTACCCTCTGTTCTATACTACTGTCCTTAAGTCTTCTATCATTTACTGGACACAGTATCAAGGTCTTTGTCTTGTGTTGACTGACATATACTGTAGAATAGGGGAACAACAGAAGTGATTGCGTCATTAATAGGTTAAGGTGCCCATTGTAAACTTCCGGTGTTGTCTTGTGTTTCGCACTGATGACCGGTCAGTAAAGCATCTTTTATTGGGGTTGCCTAGCTGGCCGGGAGGATAGTGTGATTCGCTTGTATAGCTAGGCGGTGTTGTCGTACGGAAGGTACGGGGTTCGAACCCTGGGTAAGCCACTCACGTCTGTTGTTTTTCTGTTGTCTAGTGTTCTACTTCTTTATTTCTTACGAGTGCCTGAAAACATACATTTGTGTTTGTCTAATATTAATTTACTGTTTACAGGTCTCGGGTTTCCCTTCCTTATACGATATATAAAGGCCTTTTCTGCTCTCTTGATTTTTCCTGAAGCTGGCGGACAGAGAAGATCATGTCTGTTGTTGATCTACCAGCTCGGAATCCACACTGTGACTCTGGATATATGCGCTCAGCTAACTTGTGTAGTCGCATTAAAACGACTTTGACAAAAACCTTACCAACAATACTAAGAAGAGAAATGCCTCTGTAGTTATTGCAATCACTTCTGTCTCCTTTATTTTTGTACTGTGTTACAATCTTGGCATCTCGCATGTCTTGAGGAATAGTTGTCTCTTCCCAGCACTGGCACAGCATCCTATGCAGTGGATGTAATAGCGTGCTCTTACAGCATTTGATTAAATCAGGAGGAATCCCATCACTGCCTGGTGCTTTGCCAGAGGCCAAGCTATCAATGGCCTTGCTTAGCACTCGGTGACCGTTTGTATTCATTCATAGCACTGCGCTTAGCTTCAATGACAGGTGCCATCACATGTGATGAAGCGTCAAACCAGTCATTTGACTTTGCCGTTTTCTTACCAAAGGTGGCAAGTGCAGTACTTTGAATGGTGTTCCGTAGATGCTCCCAGTTCTCTGTAATAGTATCACCATGCTGAGGGCTGCTGAGCACTTTCTTGAGGGTCGCAGTAAATTGAGCGATCATGACAGGGTCTGGCATCTTGCTGGTATCAATGCGTGGTTTCCCTTCATGTCTGACACGATAGAGTTTTCTTGGTTGTACTCTGATTTTGCAGCAAACCAAGGAGTGATCTGTATCACAGTCTGCACTATGGTACGAGCGCGTGGAGAGCACAGACCTGAGAAGTGGCCTTCTGACGAGAATCAGGTCCAGTTGGTGCCAGTGCTTGGATCGTGGGTGTCTCCATGACACCTTATGCTGGGGTTTTGTCTGAAAGTAGGTGTTGGTCACGCAGAAGTCATGGTGGACACAAAGCTCTAAGAGCCGTTGTCCATTTTCATTCATCTTGCCAATACCAAACCTGCCCAGACATGAAGGCCATGAAACATTATCGGCACCCACTCTAGCGTTAAAGTCCCCAAGGAGAACAAGCTGTTCTTGCCTAGGTATGCTTTTGATGACTGCTGCTAGATTCTCGTAGAACTCATCTTTAGCTTCTGAGGCAGAGTACAGAGTAGGAGCATACACACTGACAAGGGTGATAGGACCTGTGCTAGTTTGCAGGCGGAGCGTTAACAGGCGTTCTGATCCATTCTCGCCTGGTTCAACCATTTTAGTTAGCGATTTTTTTACTGCAAAACCTACTCCGTGTTCTCTAGTTTTATTAAGATCTTTCCCTTGCCATAAAAATGTATAGTCCTTCTCGCTCACCGTTCCAGAGTCCGCCAGGCGCGTTTCCTGAAGTGCAACTATATCCACCTGAAGTCGTTTAAGCTCATCATTAATTATGGCTGTCTTCCTTACATCGTTTACGTCCTGTAGGTTTTCGGATAGTCCAGTCAACATAGTCCGGACGTTCCAGCATCCCAATCTGAGAGTTTGCTTATTTCTATTATTCTGATAATTGCTTGGTGCAAAATTGTCTGTCCGCAGTTCGGGTTTGACCCTAATCCCCATGCACCCAATGGGGAAAGCAGACAGTGGCGGGACAACACATTATTGACTGGGGGCTGCCCAGCTTGAAGCGGGCGGTAGCTGTCCAGTGAGATCCTAGAACCTCTCCCACTGTCGGAAGTAGCCCCTGGCGCCATGCCCTACGCCAATTGGGCAAAATGCTTATAACCGGTAACTGCTACTTCCCGTGTTTTGCCGACACCTATAGGGTGAAGCTGGAGTGTCCTCTCCAGGGCGTGAGCTTTGGCACAGTTATATGGAGATCAAGCTGTTGCCCATGCAGCATGTTCCCTCTCTCCACACAGCTGGTAGATCCAAAGGAACGGCAGTAGCCGATACAGTTTGGTACCAGCCACGTCGCAGGAGTTGCCAGAATAATGTCGAATCGACATTAGACTGCCTTAGGGACTCCGACTCTGGATTTATCCTCAGGGTTTACTCCCGAAGCCAATTCCATAAATAGATATTCCCGCAAGGTAGCGGTGGTTTAAATTCAGAGTTCCTTCTCTTAGATAAGCTACCAACCAAGTATCACGAGCCCTATCTGCCCTATCTGTATAGACTTTCCAATTTTATCTTATATATATATATATATATATATATATATATATATATATATATATATATATATATATATATATATATATATATATATATATATATATATATATATATATGATGGGGCCATAAAAACACCCCAGAGGCCCCCTTCAAGTTCATAGCATATTTATCACCCATATATTTTCGATGTGCGCGCAGCCCACGTGACTGTCAGCCCACGTGACGACGCGAGTCCGCATCGCTGAGATGTGAAAAGTCTGACGCAGTAGAAGATATATTGCTAGGCCACAATAAAGCCTAAACATTAGTTGTGGTGTATATTTGGGGATTCGCTCTAGAAATAGCGACTGGACAAGAAAGGCAAATATAGTAGAAAACTATTAGATACATGGAACTGGACAGAGATGTTATCAGGAACTGGAATTTAGATAATATTAACTGTTATCAAGATGGCAGCCACGTGTTCATGAAAAGCATCATGCAATGTGTATAAAGGCGGCGCGTCATCATGCATGTGTATAAAGGCGCCAAGGAGTCTGCATTTAACACTCTTAGTTATCACGTGTTATAAGCCTATAACGTTACGCTATGTTAAATTGTGTGAATTGACACGTGGGTGAAAGCAGGTTTAGGTAATTTTCCCCGGTAGTGGAAGAGATAGTTTTCGTGTTAAATCTCTTTTAGGTGTTGAATTTAATTCTAGTTTTGTTAAGTCAAGAGTAATTTTATTTTACTCTTTGATATTTTGATTCTTTGATGTAAGGATAATTTAGTGTATTTCATGATAATTGATCATAATGCTACAGCAATGGGTTACTTTGAGATTAGTTAAATTACATCTGTTGTGTACACAGATTTGTAGTGCTAAAGTTACCTTTGAGAAGATGAATCTAGCTTTAGGTATTTAGATTTAGACCGCAATACCACTCCTTTGTGCGTAAGGAACGTTGAGTCAGGTGTTTCCCTGTTTGCTCCTTGTGGAGCATGGAAACACCAATGCTGCTGGTGTCCATCGCAAGCCACAAGAAGCATTTTTATGCTATTGCAGTGGTTGTTTCTGTAACAATGTGTTTCATGTGATGAGTTCCCAATCTCATCAGGGGTCATATACGACACGCTTGTGGCCAGGCGCACCAGTCGTCACTTACGACATGTTCAGAGTGCAGGAACGAGTATTGATGTGAATCGGTTGAGAGGTAGTAGCTTATTCTCATTATTGAGAGTATTTGTTGTACATATAGTTGAATAATATTTTATGACCATTTTATTATTATTCTTTAATTATGGTTATGTGTAGAAGGGTTTGTGAGAGCACGTGGGCTCACGTGGAGATAAATATTTCTCTTCTCCGCTCCTGAGGGAGCATGGGGCCACCAGTGTGGTTTGCCTCCGCATGAAGCATTCAGATGCTCTTGCAGTAGTGGTTTCGGTAGCAACCGATGTTACACGGTGAGATTGCCAGCCTCATTCACAACACCATACTAGTATCGCTAGACGACATGCATGTGTGTGTGTGCATGATAGTTGAATATTCAGTTTCACGCAGTGTGGAAGAAGGACAGTTTGACAGGTGAGAGCATGGTGTTTCTGATTATTTAACTATTATGATTTTAACTAGCCGGTGCTTTGTTACTGTTTTAGATTAGCAATAGAGCACTGGCTGGGTGTTTTGTTTGTTGGTTTATTTGTTTAATGTTTTCTGTGTGTGCTTAGTGCCTGTCGTAGATTTTCGACAGGAGAATTAAGACTAGGTTTGGTCCCTTCTGAATAGGATTGAATAGGTGATAGACTCAGTGAGAGTTAGTGAAAGGTAATAGAATTTCCACACACGTGAGATGATAGATTTTGATATAGTGGCTGTCTCTGAAAGCGAAAAGAATTCTTCTCTCTCTCACCTATCTTCTACAACAGTTGTTACAGCGCCAGACAGACTACACCAATATACATATTACGTATATTTCTATCACTCACAGGCACGCACATACACGTGACGACAGGTAAACACACAGACGTGGGAAAACTATAACAATGATATATATATTATCTAGAACGAGCTGACCAAACACTATTATTAAGTTCAAGAGCGATTTTAATATCAGGAAAAAATCGGCTCACAACATCAAAGAAAGTACATCAAGGAAAATACATATACACATAGTCATAAAAATTCAAGGAAATGTTGCAAGGATGATAGCCCCGTTATAGTGTTAACTCTAGGTTTAGCCCGGCCCCGTTAAGAGAACAGATGATGGCGCCCGAGTCACAGATACATAGGGTTTGAGTCTAAGAGTTTTTCTTCATTTTATCTCGTAATTATATGCACAGAGTTTGAAAAAAATCTGATTTAACCTAAGACAAAAACACAAGAACTCTAGCCTTAGCAACAAATTATGCAGATTGAAAAAAAAATAGGACAGCAACAGGATGTCAAAGATATAATAGTGAAAATATCACTCAAACCAGCGTACACTCATTCATTCCGCCATGGCCTCTCATACATGTACTCACGACTTTGCTCGCTGCCTCTTGGAACACACTGATTTTAGATTTTTACACAGACTCAAAAAATGCAGTCTTCTGCCAAGAAGTCCCCAGTTCCAAAAGACGTATTTAACTCGGAGTCTCCGGGAACGACTACTTGGGTGTGCAAATTTGTTCAAATGTCTGATTAAGTCACCTAACAATTATTCCAGGCGCGGGAGTTAGCAGAGCACAGTGTCAATAGCGTAGGTTTCTAGAAATGATGAATGTCAGGTCGGTGCCTTCCCTCAGTATAGGATTCACTTTAGTCACACCACAGATTTGTCCACAAAAAAATATATATATCTAGTCGGGAAATGTTAGTTAATACTAGAAGTATTTCGCGCCACCAGGCAGAAAGATTACGTAGAGTTTTTCTAGAAGAAATTAAGATCTGGCTCCAAGGTTCAGTATTTATCATTACAGTCTTTGAAAACCCGTTATTGGGATATAGTATTTCTGGCTAACTCGGGTTGCATATGCACTGTTAGACCAGTGGTACTTAAGAAACCCACGTGGTTCAAAATAAGGACTGTCTATTTCTTCACAAGTATGGAAACTACTACTAGGTGCTGGTAAAGTTAGGGTCACCCCAAAACTTTCACTGTGTGGAGGAAAAATAACACATATAATATAATAAACAGAATCTGTACTGGTTATAACTTACATTTAAACTTGCAAGCAGAGAGCTTTGCTTATCATTTAAACTTCCCGTGACGTAAGTTATATTTAAAAATCAGCAATCCTCATGAATTAGGAAACACGTGCGTATTCCGTCACCATTCATGAGGCTCGATTCTAGAGTTTATACGTTAGTTTAGAAAAATACACTCGACTGAGTATTAGCGGTTAAATTAAATTCATAAATAGCTACAATTGCCGTTATAAGCTAGAAATTTTAATTTTATTCTGCTTTCCACTGAATGCTTCCCTAGAAAATATAATAGCCTACCACTTTATTTCTCTTCTGCGCTAAAGAAATAGATTAAAATGAATTAAGCGATTTAACACTTTAACACTCACAAAATCTATATATCTATCATATTAATTACCTCAACCACAGAATTACAGGTAGTCGCACAACTTAAGAATAAAATGCTGAAAGTATTTCTGGAAGTCTAGAAGTTCGACAAATTGCCGAAACAAACTGAGATACTTCGCTAACAGCTATTCTGTTTACGAACAACCTATCTACTGTGAGTCTATGAGCGAGAATGAAATTAAAGTTTCAAACTTGGCCAATATCTTTTAAATCGGACACAGGATCCTAATCTTATTTCGCCAAGCGAAATAGTCTCCCCTGTCCGTATAACACCTTCGTCCGCTTATCGCGTGACGTAACAGCCATCAGTGGCCGAGGGCTTGCATGAGTTGCAAATCTCAGACCACCGTCTGCAGTGCGGAGTGGATTTTCACGCTAAGCCGGGTTTTTTTCTGACGAAAAACCTCATGCGTTTACTGAAATGCAGACTCTCTGTCTACTTTCCATGTCCCTCGGGTGAATTTTCACGCCCCAGGCCAGAGACCCTCAGACGAATGTCTAGCGAATGCTGTAAATTCACGCCTATCGTCCGACCAGCGCGACTGACATGTACGCAATACCACCCAGGTGCGATTCTCAGTTTTAGAGAAAGGAAAACAGGTAAAGTTTGCGAATTATATGAAAATAATATTCGCAAAACGAATGGATGAAAAATATACAGGAAAAAGGAAATACAGAGATAATAAAAGAGAGAATTCGGGTGAAAGAATAGGAAGAAGATGTAGGAAATTAAATGAATATAAACCCTACGTGACAGTGCCACTGACTGGGTTGTATAAATAAATACAGCCCCTGCCTTAGAATCAGAGTTTATTGTTGATTGGGTTGGTTGCGAGTGTGCAAGAAAGTGATCACATATCACAATAGCATCATCATCATCTCACCCACCCTATCATATATATATATATATATATATATATATATATATATATATATATATATATATATATATATATATATATATATATATATATATATATATATATATATATATATATATGGAGTCAGCCGTCAGTGACAAACTCTTTCTGGGCATAGAATTGCCCCCCCCCCCCCCCCCCCCCTTGTATCCCCCCTCCTTGTGCGAAAATCGAAAACGGAGTGGGGAGGAGACAGAGAAAGAAGACATACGGTAAAGAAAGAAGAGAAAACATATGATAACATACACACATCATATACACACCATATAAATGTTACGAACAAGAACACATATTTGACAAGAACGAGAAAAAAAGATACGAAAAAAAAGCAATTATTAACCTCTACGCTATCGTCTGCATCATCAACAGTTCACAATAAACCAACAATAGACAAGTAGATTAGAAAACAATAAAAATCCCAAAGCGCGTGTTCCGTTAAGTCTTCCCAGCCCACAAAATCGTGGCAATAATTAAGTCGATAAAGGATGTGACCTTCACCTTGAGCACGCCAACTAATGAGACAGATAATATTTGTTGTTCATGCTTCAGCTTTTGAATATTCAATTCAACTTCACCTCCACACCACTCCACCGTTTGTTATTTAGCTCAAATAGTTTCACATTTTTAATAGCTGGGGAAAATGTCCATCGTCAAAGACGTCGTTAAAGTTTCCGGGGTCTATGAAGCGACAAAGAAAGAACAGGACTAATACTACCGCCCTGCATGTCGTAGGAGGCGAGTAAAATGAGGTGATACATGGGGTTGGCATCTTCATCATGTAGAAAAAAAGTACTACAGAAACCATAGCTGCTAGGTCAAGACAATGGTCTTGATGCAGGCTTCCTGCAAAGATTATCTACAGTTGTGGCTCAATGCTCAGTAAGAGTCAAGAAGGGAAAAGAAAAAGACGAACAGATCTCCGTACAGCCATTTAATTTTAATGAAAGAGTCATTTTCTTTCGCTTTTCCAAATAAAAAAGTTATGTTAATGAGCTGGCAGAGCAGTGATTGTTAAGGGTAGGCCTATTCGAAAGGGTGATTAAAAATAAAACAACAAAAAAACCAATAATTTTTTGTCCCCGTGCTTCTTTGTGCATGAGTAGGTAACCGGTAACCTTACTCAGGTGCAATCGTGAGCCGTGCCTAGAAGATTTTTTTTTTCCTCTTAAAGAAATGGGACGAGAGTGGAGTGGCATCACATGAGCTTTACGTGCCTCCGCTCATCCACCATTTTGGAAGAGCCTGCTTTGTTAGACCTAATTGTCAGTTATAATTTGGGTATTCACTCAAACTGTAAGTTTATTTTCCATTTTGTGTTTTATTTACATCATAATTTTGTTATATACGATCTGTTGTTGTTGGTGATGAATATGTACATTACAGTAAATTTCTTGACGATTTACAATATCCAATATTTTTTTTATTGGTAGGTTTCAGTTGTAATGTTATGATGTATGTATATAAGCATTACCTCGTCATCTACACAAGCACACACGTTTCAGAAGGGACTCAGTAAAAGCATGTTCAGTTCGTAGCCATGTTTATTTACAGAATATCGTACATGTCAAGATTCGCATTATATTACAATGTGTGGTTCGTACTTTAATGTATTCATATTACATCCCCCCTTTTTTGAAAAAAAAATGTGTGCAAACATTTCCAACGAAATGTTTCATGTGAGAAAGGATAAGTATGTGTAATGCTCAGTGTGAGTATATATGTCACTGTCTGTATCGGCTGGGAGGTGTCACTGTACGGCCAGAACGAGTGGTGTAAAGTGCTGGTGGTTCTGCGGAAGTCCCTGGTTTAGCTTGAGTTGGTTGTGATTTCGGCCTTGGCGCTTGTTGGTTTTGTGAGGCACCAAGGTCTGGAGTTACTGCATTGTCTGTTGAAAGCATGGGAATTCTCTGTTCTGTTGTATTCTGTGGGATTTCTCTTATGTCCACTCTGTTTCGCCTCAGGAGGTTGCTGCTGCTGTCTGGTCTTAAAGTATAGCTCCTGGGTTCAGGGTTTCTGGAAATGATTGTTGCTTTTGACCATGTGTCATTGTTGTGGTTGTAGGTAGTCACATGCTGACCAGGATATAATGGTGGTAGGTCTTTAGCACATTTGTCATAGTTGGATTTCTGAACTTGCTGACGATGCTGAAGTTGATCATATGTGCTGTCTCTATGTTGTGGACGGAAGTGGACCTTAGATGGTAGAAGGTCTTTAATTCTTCTATCAAACATAAGTTCTGCTGGACTGTCGATCTTACTGTCTACCGGTGTTGTTCTCCATCTCAAGAGTGCTAGGTGTACATCCTCTGTTCTTGTTTTCTTCATGATTGACTTGATAGTTTGTATCTGTCTCTCAATGGAGAACATTAGATTTAGGGTATCTAGGTGATGATGTTGTGTGTTTGATCTTCCAGTCCTTAGTGAAATTTCTGTATGCTTGACCTGAGAAATGTGGACCGTTGTCTGATCTAATTTCATCTGGGATGCCAAACATGCTGCAATACTTCTTTGTAATGTCTGCAATAACAGCTGATGGTGAGGGTTGTGGAAGTTTCTCAATGATGGGAAATTTGCTGTAGTAATCAGCAATAATAAGATAGTCATTATTGTCGATTGAGAAAATATCAGTTCCTATAATGCTCCAAGGGCTCAATGGTATGTCTGATGGTATGAGAGGTTCTCTGCACTGCCTATTTGCATGTTCTTGGCAAATTGAACAGTTTTTACATAGTGTTTCTATGTCCTTGTTTATCTGTGGCCAGTAAACATCTTTCTTTGCTCTCAGTTGTGTCTTCACAATACCAAGGTGACTATTATGGAGCTGTTTAAGGATGATATCGCGTTGTGTTTCTGGTACAACAATGCGATCTCCTTTAAGGATCAGACCATCTTCGATGCTTAACTCGTCCCTCATCGAGTAGTATGGACGGATGTGTGTTGGAACTTCCCTGATAGAGCTTGGCCATCCATGGTATATCAGTTCTTTGAGAGAGTTAAGGATAGGATCTCTCATTGTGTCTTCTCTGATGTGTTCAAGCCGATTATCGCTAAACTTGACAAAATCAACTTTGATGTTTGGGGTAAGATCTGCTGTCTTGTTGGGGTTTGGTAGTCTGCTGAGAGCATCTGCAAGACCTATATCCTCTCCTGGGATATACTGAATATTAAAATCATAACCTTGTGTTTCCAATAACAGAGCTTGTAGTCGTGGTGGTGCTGAAGCTATTGGTTTTTTATGAATCATCTCAAGTGGCTTGTGATCTGAGAATTGTAAATGGGCGGTTGAAAAGAAATGTGTGGAAGCGTTTGATTCCAAAACGTACAGCTAGCATTTCTCTTTCAATGTTTGCAAGTTTCTTTTCGCCAGAACTTAATGATTTGCTTGCGTAAGCTACAGGACGAAGTTCTTTGGCATAGTGTCCTTCAGGATTTTTGTCTGGTTGCAAAAGTGCTGCTCCTAGGCCTTTCAGACTGGAATCAACCATGAGAAAAGTGGGTGCTTGCATGTCATAGTATTTCAAGCATGCATCAGATGATATGAGGATCTTCAAGTGGTTGAATATGTGTTGGTAGTCTTCTGACCATTCATACGGAGTTTCATTCTGTAGTAGAGATCGCAAAGGTTCTGCAGCAGCTGACAAATTTGGTATGAATTGTGCTAGGAAATTGACAGCACCTAAGAATTGTTGCAGTTCCTTCTTTGTAGCTGGTGTTGGCATGTCATGAATATCTTCAACCTTTTTAGGGTCTGGTTTTACACCATTCTGGGTGTACAGCAATCCAAAAAATTGTATCTCTGTTGCCTTAATTGTACACTTTTTTTTGTTGAATGTTAGCCATTGGCCTGTGCTACATGCATCAAGTTAATCAAGTTACGGTCGTGTTCTTGTTCTGACCTGCCGCAGACTACAATGTCATCCGCAATAGCCACTGTACCAGAACATTGCTCAACAATGTTGTCAATCTTCTGTTGAAAGATGTCTTGTGATACATTCAAACCAAATGGGAGTCTCTTGAAACAATATCTGCCGAATGGTGTTCGAAAAGTTGTAAGGAGTTGACTTTCCTCTGCTATCTCAACACTCCAGTATCCGTGTACAGCATCTAGTTTAGAAAAATATTTGGCATTGTGGAATCTGTGAGTTATCTCTTCCACTGTATGCATTTTGTGTGGACAGCGCTTTAGACTGTTGTTTAAGTGTTTTGGGTCAAGGCAAACCCGAAGAGAACCATCCTGCTTCAGAACGGTTTTGATACTACTACACCAATCAGAATGCTCTTCAACCTTTCTAATAACATCATTCTGCACCATCTTTTCTAGTTCTGTGGCAAGTTTCTGTTTAACATGTATAGGATACTTTCTAGGTGGGTCTATCTTTGGCTCAGCGTTGTCTTTTAAAAAGAATCTTGCCTTTCCTGGAAGTTTGCCTATTCTGTCGAACTGTTCTGGGAATCGCTGTTTAAGGTCATCTACTCCAGTGACGTGTAGAGTAAGATGTTCTTTTTTGTCAGCTTTAATGTTGTTAATAGTTACCACACTCAGCTTTTCGCACATTGGTAAACCCAAAATTGCAGGTCCTTCAACATCTACCAAGTAAAATGTTGACGATGTCCATTCAGAGTCTCTGTATAAACATTCAAGTGTTACTGCTCCGAAACAGTCTATACTTGTTCCATTGTAAGCTCTTAGCTTTGTCCTGCCACTCCTACTTTTTACATCCCTTGTGGGAAATCCTTGCTCATCCACCTTGTCAGGCATGATCTGTCTGAATATTCTTAAGGGTAGAGTGTTACCTTGGGCACCTGTGTCTATCTTGAACCGAATATATCTTTCTTTGTGCCTTTTAATTCCTGGTATTCGGAATTGTACCTTGCAGAAAGCCTGCGTTCTCTTTGGTTCATTACTGAAAGTTAGTATCTTCACAGTATCAAATGTGGAAGGATCACTTTCTTCACTGGAGTCAAGGTCCTCAGTCATCATAAAGTGTGTTTGTTTTGATGACTCTCTGCTGTGAAGGTTGTGTTGAGCACTGTCTTGTTTCCTCTTGAAACATAATTTTATCCAGTGGCCCCTCTTTCTGCAGTAATGACATGTAGAGTCTTTAGCTGGACAGTGGTTTTGTATGTGGTTTAGGCCACAACATTTACACATAGCACCTCTGCTTGTGTTGTGTTTTTCTTGTTGCTTCGAACCGGTTGCTTTGTTTTGTTTGGGTTTATAGCTTTTTACTGCATCCACCTGGGCTGTTACTGTACCTTGCTGAATTTGTTTAATGTTTAGTGCTTGTGCCTCGTGTTTCCTGCCTTCATCCAGAAGTTGTTGTAAAGTTAGTGTATCACTCTGGCTCAGTATCCATTTCTGGAACTCTGGCATTGGTGTGCTGAGAAGGATCTGTTCGATAATTCGCTCTTTTTCTTCTTCTTTGTTAAATTTGCATACACTTGTTTTCTCCTTGATGCGAGTGAAAAAATCATCTAGACTTTCACCAGGTTTCTGTCGCAGGTGGTGAAGTTCTAATCTTGCCGCTCTAAAGTTCGTGTGCTTTATTATCAGACGTTTTTCAAATTCGTCCAATATGGCTGCGGGGTCTGTCGCCGACTCCACAGGCATGGCGGTAGCAAAACTGTTGTAAATTTTCAAACCTTCATCGTCCAATGCTTCTAGGATATATGGAGTTAGGGTTTGTCCTTCCAGACCAGTGGTCTTGGAATATAGATCTATGCGTTGGCGCCATAACAAGAAAGCTTCACTCTTATCATCTTGACCGGCGAATCTCATTTGCGGTGCGTTGCGATATTGTTTTGCCGCCATGGCTGACCTCGATGACGAAAATTAGCCGAATAAACTGTACTCACGTGTTATCGTGTAGCTGTTTTGCGTCAGTCCGGTATCGACCGCTGCCACCATGTAATGTTATGATGTATGTATATAAGCATTACCTCGTCATCTACACAAGCACACACGTTTCAGAAGGGACTCAGTAAAAGCATGTTCAGTTCGTAGCCATGTTTATTTACAGAATATCGTACATGTCAAGATTCGCATTATATTACAATGTGTGGTTCGTACTTTAATGTATTCATATTACATCAGTGTCTCGTATTGATTTTTTTTTTTTTTTTTGCTTGGATTTCCTTTGTATTAGTTAACAATGGTTTTTTAGTTAATTGTTTTATATGCATTTTTTTAATGGTGTGCCTGTTTTAGTAAGTATTCGAAACTTTCGAAAAAAAAAAATTGTTTCCCCCTTTATGGTATTATTTCTATTATTAGTGTTGTTAGTATTATTACTTGTTCATGGTATAGGACTTGGCAGTAGTCATCCAGCGTACATGGGGTTGGGTGCGATGCCTCGAAGAGAAGGCGACCATGACTCTGCATGAATATCGATTGTCTGATCTCTCTATCAGGTCTGTCCTTGACCTTTTCCCATGCCTTTATATGAAGCTATCCACTTTCGTTTTCCTCTTTGTCTTCCTCTGCTTTTATTTCCCTCTGATTTTCCTGTGGTCACGACGTATTCGTAAACTCCTCTTGTCATACTGAAAAGATGTGACCTCTTATCGCGTAATCTCATTTTGGCTACATATGGTTATGGTTATACAATAAACACTGCCAATGAACACAAGAAGAAAACTAACTGTTAAATATAACCAAACGTATTGTGTGGAAGTGAATCCTGGATATTGAACAAAGAAATAGTAAAAGTATTCCAGGAAACAGAGACGTGGTTGTCCTAGAACAATGTTAAGAATCCCATTGACAGCAAAGATAACTAACAAAAACAGCTTGATTGGTTTGGTTTTAAGTATCATCTTCATTGCACACGGACAACTCCATCAGTGCTCCGATCTCTTCCTTATATCACACACGGAGAATCTTAGCACGGTGCACGAACTCTGTAGCATCGGTGAGTATCCCAATGTGTGTATAAAAGAATCACACTTTCTATAAATATTTTTGTAGTGGGTATGTTTACTCATTTTTTAATTTTGCCAAAGCAGCGTACGTATGGCCTACTGTTTACGACCAACTGCTGAGGAATTTTTAATGTGGGCAGCTTTCACACGGGACCTCCTATTTTTTCACCCTTATCCGAGAAGGATAGGCATCCAATCTCCGAGACAGGAGATCAAAGGGACTATGACATCGTTAGCAACTACTGGTTTTGGAGAATAAATTTCCATCAATTACATTCTCTGCACTGGGAGCGAATTCGGAACTTTTAGAATACGTGGCGGACGCCATACCTCCCAGCCAATGCGACATCCAAAGACTGCTTAAGAAGAGGTAATGAATGAAGAAATATAACAACAAATATAAGGACAAGACAATCAACCCTATTGGACACGTGATGGCAAGACGACCACTATAAAACATCGTGACCACGGGTAAAAAATAGAATGAAAGAGAAGTAGAGGAGGACAAAGAGACAGAAGAAAATGAATAGCTTGACGTGGCATAGGAAGAGATCAACAACAGATCCGATAAGGATAGGAAACTCAATACAGGGTGTTACAACAGGAGGCAATCTGATTATTAGAAACAGTCCTCCCGTAACACAATATAAGATGTATATTTATGATCTCAGGTCATTTCGGGTCAAAGGCGGTGTTGGAATAAAGCAGTACTAAGGCGACGAAGCGTTTCGGTACTTATCCGCTTTACACTCTAATGGGGGCTGGCCTATTTGGGTCATGACACCCAAGTGTCAGGCTCCTGTTGTCTTTTCCCCGTCTACGATAGGAATGGACAACTTCATCTTGGTTGCGACTTTAAACTTCACTCCTGGCTTTAACCGTGCTGTCAGCTTGAGGCAATTGTGAAAGTAACCATTTATTGTACATAACTTACTGCCCCGAATTCCATAGCCCGATGCGGTTGCTCCACAGCCACAATTAATCATTTTTCTGCCGTTTCTCCGACTCTCTTTAGTGCCTTTCTTCTGGACTCTCCTTTCAGGCCCCATTCGTTTAGTATAGCGCACACTGTGACAGTCACTAGACTTGCACTTAGCTGTACAGCTACGACTTTCGAATGAACCCATTGTTGAGTTGGTTTAGTTGCCGTTTCAAAGAAATATGTTTCTTTGCTTTTTTATAATATTATTCTTGTCATTGTAGCATCTATGTCCATTATCAATTCTTCAATAAAATAGTTCATATTATAATCTTAATCTTGATTCTCCTGTATTTATTTTGTCCTAGGTCTATTATAGTTCAGGAAATGTTGATAATCCAATACCATAATTCCCGCCGTAAGTACTTCGGTCGGTCTGTCTGTCACACAAGATCCGTTCAAAAATATTTTTTTTGGGTTTGAATTAGTGTAGTGACTACATGTCTGCACGAGTGCGCACCTATTGTACACAGTCGCGAGTAACTAATTAAAAAAAAATATATATTTTTGAACGAATCTTGTAACTTTCCTGTAAAACTACTAAAAATTAACCCAGACAACAGTAAGAGTTTTTTATATAATGTAAAGAAGAAAATTCGAACATGACATGAGTTTTGTAAGGGCAAAAAATATATTAATAACTGCATGGAAAATCTAAGACTGCATACACAAATTCATGTCCATACAACAAACAGTTTTGGAGAAAATTGACGCTTTCTGTGGGCACGAATTTCCGAACGGACTATAGTGGCATGATCTCCTTCGCATTGAGGCACCACATATAACTTGACCTAAATAGGGTTACCAAACCACCCACAACTAGCACGGTGTGGAATGTGGTCCCATGTTTTTGTTGTATTCTCAGAGACCCTTACCAATCACTGTTCGTCCATTTCATAACGATAACATTTCTGTTTCCTAAAGCAACGCAAAATGGATGTTTCTACACAATCATTTTGCCTGTACAGAGATCATTTTGACTTTTCTTTTCCCTTTTTAATTTTGACTTTTCTTTTCCCTTTTTAGCTCGTTATAGAGCTTAGGGTCACAACTGCAGCTGAATTCCTTGCAGGAAGCCTGCATGAAAGCATTCGTGTGCTCTTCCAATTGTTGTTCATGTTGTGCTTTTTCTACATGATGAAATTGCCAGCCCCACGTACAGCACTATATTAGTCGTATTTTACTATAAGCATGCGATAGCATTATTACTATTGTTTCTTTGTCTTGTCAGAGACAGCGGAAACTTTGAAATCAACTTTTTTTTAAAGTTGAAAAACAAACGATGGATTCGCATGCAGGTGAAGGTGAAATGAATATTCAAAAGTTGAAGCATGAACAACAAATGCTATCTGTCTTGCTAGTTGATATGCTCAAGGTGAAGGGCACATCCTCTGTCGATCTATTAGCGTCACAACCTTGGGGGCTGTGAGAGTAGAAAATAACAGTGGAACACGCGCTTTGGAGTCTTTGTTGTTTTCAAATCTACTTGTCTCTATTGGTTTATTTTTAAATGTTGTTGATTATGCAGACGATAGCGTAAATGTTAATAAGTGCTCTTATTTTCACATCTTTCTTTCTCGTTCTTGTCAAATATGTGTTCTTGTTCGATATATTTATGTGTATGTATGGTGTCATATATTTTCTTTTCTTCCTTTGCTGTGTGTCCCCTGTCTCTCTTCCTCCCGTTTTAGATTGTCGTACCTGTGACGTCTACTTTCAATGAACAGAAATACTTGCTGTGTTAGTTTAATTATGGCTCGGCCCCCAGGGTGTAGATTTTAATTACTAAAAACTGTACAACCCAATTAAATATTACAAGAAAAATAACAACAGACTCTGTTATGCAAAGTTTATAGAAAGATATATAGATTCTCGCATACTTTAAATTTACAAAATGATGGAAGATTCTCACTTATGTTCAAAAATTTACAACTATAAGCTCTTATGTGTAGAAAACAAAACTATCTAGACTATGGTTCTGAAACATGTCAGAATAAATTTTTCATCCTATGGACTGAATTAGCTTTTCTGTGGTGGTTCTGCTTGGTATTTACACTACTCCTGTGATGATGCTGAATTTGTGTTGTCTAGTTGCCAGGGGATTCAATCTGCCCCCGCACTCCAGGACTAGTATGGCAGGTACTTCTAGTAGGGTTTCAGAGGATGGCAGGGGGGTGCTTCCTCAGTCTTTACACAGGGCTCATCACCAACTGGGATGGGTTATGTCGGCCCTCCAGACCACTGCACATGGTTAGGTTTCCTGGTAGGACAACCCGGTAGTTTGCGCTCATCTGATCCACTGCTGTGTTTTAGATGGACGTTTCCTCTCTGTATTTCTTTGAAGCCATTATGTTCAGGCTGGTCTGCCCGGCTAAGCTGCCGCTTGGAGAATCGCCTAAATTCACAACAACAAGGTTTGCCAGGTTTATTCCTGCTAAATTTAAATTGGGGGTGGGGGGGTGGACGTGACCTGTTGTTACCCCTTGTCGCATTCCCACCACACAGAAACACTGGTACTTGTAAGCAAAGGTCCCATGACAATAACGACTAGAATTGTAATTATCCCCAGGGGAAAATCCATGTTAAACAGGACACTATGAACACTTCACAAGTTTCCCACCACAATATAAATCATCCGAGGATGATCAATATCATTGTTTCTTTTTCTAAAACAAGTTATTTATTTCAAATCTTGTTAAACTCTAAGTGATTATTAAACCTGTTTATCTGTAACTTTAAAGCTACAGTTAGATTAATCACTTTTCAGTGAATTGTATATCTGCACCTGTATGACTCAAACACATAAACATATACAGCTATAAAATTAATAGTTGCTGAATCACCTTCAGAGGGGGGGGGCTCAAAAACCACAAGTCAGACATTCCTCATAGAATATAAGCTCATGACAGCTTAGATGATCTCAGTTGTTATGCTTACTTTTCTTTAACATCCTATGACGTTCCCTTAAATAGAAGTTTCATTTATGTCTCTACCCAGAGTAATCTTGAGCAAAGCCGTTGATACTTTTGAATACCCTCATCATTATACTCTAAGTTTGGTCATTGTTGGACCACTACTGTGGAGCAGGACTGACGATCCACACCACAGAGTTGTTAGTTGGATTTTGAGTGAGCTGGCTGTGTTGTCTTGTTCTAAAAGGATAAGTGGAGGACCCTGTCTGCTGATGCTTCCACCATAGCACCCCTACGACCCATGACGGGTTATGGGTTGAGATGAGATGAGATGATGATGAAGTCCGATAAGGAATATAGGATAATATTACTACAAATTTAGTAATTATTTTGTTAATTAGTGACAGATTCAGTAGTTCAAAATCTGGAATATATGTCATTCGCTAATGATTATAACTTGTTTGATCGTGCTCTCCACGGTATGAGTATAGTATGTTCAGTGGAACATTGCTTTCATCATCTCATCTCAGCCCGTAACCCGTCATGGGTCGTAGGGGTGCCATGGTGGAAGCATCAGCAGACAGGGTCCTCCACTGCTCTCTATCCTCAGCAATGCGTACAAGTGTGGAAAAACCGTGTCCTGCCCATTCTTTGATGTTATCAGCCCAGGATTTTCTTTGCCTTCCTCTTCTCCGTTTACCTTCGACTGTCCCCTGAAGGATCGTTTTCGAAAGGGAGTCATGACGAGTTACATGCCCAAACCAGGCAAGCTTTCGATGTTTCACTATTGACAAAAGTGGTTCTTGGTGGCCTGCATAGGTGTTTATCTTCTCTCTAACATAGACATTTGTTTTGTGCTCTTTATAGCAAATGCGCAAAATTCTTCTATAACATTTATGCTCGAAAGCCTGAATCCTTCGCTCCGTATCTGCAGTGAGTGTCCAGCTCTCACACCCATACAAGAGAATAGATAATACAAGTGATTTGTATAATTTGATCTTCACAGGAAAACTGATGTTACTTTTCCAGATCACATTCAACTTTGTCATGGCAGCTGAGGCCATCTCAAGTCTTGTCTTGATTTCTTTACTTGATCTTCCATCACTACATATAGTGGACCCGAGATATTTAAAGGTGTTAACTTCTTCTAACGTTTGCCCATTTAACGTAATGTTGGTCGGAACATGTTTCTTATGGCTATTCACCAATATCTTGCTTTTTTCTATATTAATTTCCATCCCATACGTTCTTGTTACTTTCTCCAGTCTAGAGGTAAGGTCTTGAAGTTCTGATTCTGATCCAGCTATCAGATCAATATCATCAGCAAAACGTAGGTTGCACAGAGGTCGGCCTCCAATCGATATGGTTGATTTATAATCGTAGAGAGCCTCCTGCATAATATGTTCTAGATAAATATTAAAGAGCACTGGGGACAGGATACATCCCTGCCGAACTCCTACAGTTGTTTTGAAAAATTCTCCAATGTCGTTGCTTGCAAAAACAGCACTGCTTGCGTCCTTGTATAGTGCTTCAATGATATCTATGATGTTGGTATCAAAATTGAATTTTCTCATTACTTGCCATAAGCCTTCATGCCAGACTCGATCGAAGGCTTTTGTGAAATCGATGAAGATATGGTATAAATCGTGTTGATGTTGGAGATGTTTTTCGATAAGTACTCTAATATTGAAGATTTGTTCTGAGGTACTTCTTTTTGGTCTAAAGCCAGCCTGTTCCTCTGACAAGATTTCTTCTGATTTCTGTTTTATTCTGTTCAAAAGTATCCTTAACATCACCTTACTTGGATGACTAATAAGGCTAATGGTTCTGTAGTTCTTGCACATTTTTAGATTTCCTTTCTTTGGAAGCGGTATTACTAATGACTGCGTCCATTCTTTTGGCCATTTTTTTGTACTCCATATCTTCTGGCAAATTGTTGTCATGATTTTTACTATATCTGGTCCTCCATATTTCAAGAGCTCTGCTGGGATATTATCCACACCCGGTGACTTCCCTCCTTTCATCGAACATATAGCCTCTTCCACTTCTTCCCGTAATATTGCTGCATTTCCGAGTTCCCTGTTTTCGCACTTAATGTTGTTTAATATGCCTAAGTCAGTATCAAGTTTACAGTTATATAATTTTTTACAATATTCTGTCCACCTTCTCATTACAGCTGTTTTTTCATTGAGCAGAGCCCCATTGCTATCTTCTATGACAGTTACCCTGGGCTGTTGGGGTTTTGATAGTTTTCTTAATGTGTCAAAAGCTGCCTTGCTGTTACCTTTTATTAGCCCCGTATTAATGGACTCACATTGATCAGCTACCCATTTTTCTTTGGCCTGTTTCATTTTCTTCCTAATATTTTTATTCACCATACTGTATTGCCATGCTGCTTCAGGAACCTCTTTCTTAACCTTTTTCATTTCCCGCCGTGTATCACATAACTTCAGAATGTCATCTGTAACCCATGGTTTGTTTATTTTCTTTCTTTTACCAAGTATTTCTGTTGCTGATTCAATGAGCACGTCTTTCATGTTCTCTGTGATTGAGTTGATATCATCCTCCAAAAAATTGAGAGCTGCGAATTTTCCTCCAACAGTTGCCTCAAAGATTCCCGCGATTTCTGGATCTTTCAGTTTGTCTAAATTGAATCTTAACTGAGAACATCTGTTTTGATTATAGTTCTTTTTAAGTTTAAGCTTGAGCGTCATCAATACCATGTCGTGATCACTACCAATGTCGGCGCCAGGAAAAGTCCTAGTCTTGGCTTTATTAATACTAGACTTGAATCTTTTGGATACAAGAATAAAATCAATTTGGCCATGTATCTCAGTTTTTGGGGCATGCCACGTTGTTCTTCTTGATAACTTATGAGGAAATAGTGTATTTGCAATGGTTAGTTTATAGTTGCTGGCAAATTCTAGTAGCCTTAGTCCTCGATCGTTGGTTTCACCTGTCCCAAATCTCCCCACTGTACCAGCCCAGTGACCGTATGCATCTGGCCCTATTTTAGCATTCCAATCACCTAACACGATGAGAAGATCTTTCTTTGGAATTTTCTTAATTGCTTCATCCAGATTGTCATAAAATGTATCAATTGCCTCATCCTCATAGTCAGTAGTGGGGGCATATACCTGTATAATGGAGATGTTCTTTGGATGTGCTGCAATACGAATGGTGATAAGCCTGCTATTTATTGGGGTGCAGCTGATGACAGAGTTCAATCTATCTTTATGTACGATAAAACCTACTCCATGCTGATGTTTAGACTCATCTCCACTAAACCAAATTTTGTGACCATCATCCGTTATTGATTCACCTAATCCTGTCCATCTGACTTCTGCTAGGCCCAGGATGTCCCACGAGTATCTAACAAGTTCATGTGTTAGTTCTTTGACTTTTCCACACGCATATAGCGTGCGTACATTCCAAGTTCCAAAAACAAAACTTTCTCTTGGAAGTTTCAAAACAGGTGTTTTTAACCCATTAGCTGACTTAGCACTCTCAAGGGTCAATGAGAGAGCGGGGTCGTTGTTAATCCGGGCATCGGCCGATCCGGCAAATTATTACTGAGTTGACTTTCCATCATAGCATTTCAGTGGGCAAGAGGTTTGCTTGGCGGTGCCCATCTCCTCTCCAAGTATCCTTGCAGGTACATACAAAAATGTACCTGGAGCAGTAACAATAGCCCTCAATAAATCTGTAATGTTTTGAAACACTGTCCGATCGACACATCACAAAACCGCCATCTTGGCTACTTGTATCAACACAAACAGCGAACTCACATGATAGGCAAACTTGATGTTTTCATCTTTAAAATACTTAGCAACATAATCCAGAAATAGCCGAACACACTAAAAACTCATACAGCCTTAATGAGGGCTGTTACCACTGATGCAGACTCCAAAACGACGACATGAAATGCACAACACAAAAGTGCGGCCTACCACGCCGCCATCTTGACCTACATTGCTTTACCTTCATTCATATGGTAATTTCAATGTTCAGAACACATTTCATTCCAATGTTTCTTGAGACTGAAATCCTGAGATGTTGATTGCTTTACGAGTGACTGTGTGATGTGCGAGGACCTTAATCTGGCACCTAGACAACTGCAGTCGCAGATTACAGGTTGTACCTTTCTCACACATCCAATGTTGTAACAGAAAAAACACACACCAAAACCACACTGTGTCACCGAAAAAGGGACAACTTGTGTCCATGATGATGATAATATCATGTCAGATGCTTATGACAGAATTTCACATGATTCATCTACCAAGACAGCGCAACAATGGCATAACTTCTCTGATCACCAGAAGCAGTAACCTCACCTGTCAGGTGAGCATTTCAGTGTTCAAGCAGTGTTTGTATGTCATGAGTAATTTTAATATTATTTTGCTTTAGTTCGCCCAACATTTTTTCTCATTTTCACCTTGAACGTATGCTATTTATTACTGGTAATGTATTTATTGTTCTTGTTAAGGCATCTTTATGCTTTAAGGCATATGCCAGCTATTTAAAGAGATATAGTTAAGCTCATTTTTTCAAGTTATATAAATGATTTTTGTTAGAGACGATACCGCACTACTGTGGTATAATAGTGCAGTGTCTCTATGTGACGCTAGCAAGCGTCCGCGCTGGTTTCTAGACAACTCTGTTCGTGGCCTTTCATTAGTAGACATGGTCCTGTGTGGACGTATTCTGAATTTGCTCCCTATTGTGCGCTATGCTAATTTATAAGCGTATTCTAACGAATGCTTGAGCCATTAGGCCAGTATATTATTTACCAGCCATGTCGTGCTGTCGTTGTAAAGGTGCAATGTTAGTCACCAAGTATATTCTTCATTTGTTAACAGGCCACAGAGATATATTTGAAGTCTTGCCGTAGTGCTCCAACTGGAGCACACAGTAGCCAAGTGCTAGTTGTATCGGTGAAGACTGTTGACGTCTACTACATATTTATATATATGCCTGTCAAACCAGGATTGTTGCCGCTTGATGCTATTTATCATGTACTATACACCAAATGCTGATATTAAATGTCGTCTCCTCGTGATGCAAGCTTTGGATGCAGTTTATCATTACCAGTTGTTTCAACGTTCAATTTATGGTGTTGGTTTTAAACGCAAACTCCTTCAAGAACCGATACACGAACATTCGCATTAACAAATAGCCAGTACCAAAAATGTTATGCACAATCAACCGAGCCAATTTTACTAATCAACACCACCATCTCAATACTTGGTTGTAACAGTTCTCCTTGTTGAATTTAGTTTTTTTCGTTTTTGTCATGGAACAGTTCTTTCAAATTATCCCTCTTCCCTTCTTATATATCCATCATCATATTAACTGGACAACCTTGTCTTTTGCGGAGTCAAACATCAAAATAAATGAAGGGCAAAAATCTTCACTTCACTTCTCTCATCTTTTTCGTTTTGATATAACCACATCTATTTCTCTAATAAAGTTGGTGGCCTATCTCAGGCTTCTTTCATCAACATACAATTTATATATCACAGGAGTTGCTGAAGTTCATGCTGTTAATCTATTCTTCTTGTGAAGCTAACAGTCTTTAGGGACAAGTTCTATTTACTGTTTGCTTGTCTTCCTCACATGGACACAACTGAGAGTTGCGCATGGTGATTGAAGGATTTGGGTTTACCTGATGAGGTGTTGCTTCAGTTATCGTCGTGCGGTTCTAAGTAAAAAGGCAGATGAGTTGTTAAGGGAAGGACGTCAGAAAATATATAGGAAGATAGTCGGGCTGGTGAAAAGACTGGTGGGTCTTCTGTGTATAGTCCAAGGTATCAATCGTCAAATGTTTATCTGTTTGCTGAGCTCATGGTATTTGAGTCTGCTGTGCATGGTTCTCAATCTGAAAAATCATCATTTGATCTCAACTTGGAAAGGAGTAGTATCATCACGATTTTCTATTGTGCTCCTAACGGACCTTGCCTGTGACACTTTGTTTTACATGATTAGGTTACAAGAAGGAGGCCAATGTACATAGGAAACTTATTTCACAAGTTAGAAAGAAGCAATCCACTTTTTTTGGTCATGTTATGAGAAGAGGAAAGCTGGAATATATCGTGACAGCAGGTAAGATTGAAGGAAAAAGAGACAGGGGAAGACAAAGACAGCAAATACTGGACAGTTTGACGTCGTGGCATGGAAAGAAGTCAACAACAGAACTGATCAGTTGTACTGGAGATAGGAAGTTGTGGAGACATGATCTCCTATGCCATTAGGCATGATAAAAAAAATTTAGTTGCTTATCCTTTACAGGACGTGGCAATCAACTCCAGCTTTTATTGGCTGTTTGTGATTTTTCTAGGCAATTTTTTTTTCATTCAGTAGTTTGCCATTGCTTTTTGAACGGTACGGCACTTATACCATTGTTAAAAATCCACACAAAGCGATCTGCTACCAAACCGCCTGCAGCAGGTTTCGAACCTGGTATATCTGGATTATAAAACTGCGTTCATATCCATTAGGCCACAGACGCCGACTTTAGGCATGATAACGATGATAAATTGAACAGGAGAAAACTCACTGAAAAAAAAACTTGCACAGAATAATAAATGCATTTACTGAAATTAAAAATAAGACGAATGGAGTATTAGCCAAGTACCTACTCTCTAGCAAGTTGAAAGTTTTGTTGAAACAGTTTCATTAAACTCAGATTTAGAAACACCATTCTTATAAAACAAAAGTGAGAAATATATCCAAGTTGAAAAGTTAATAAAGTCATTAATTATTTTATTTTAGAAATTAATATTGTATTGTATTTAGTGTATTGTATTGATTTTATATAATAGAATTAAATAGAACTCGACCAATTGTTTAATAAGTGAAATTTATGCATACATGCCACAACCTGGAGATGAAAAACATGTACAAAAAAATCTGAAAAACCTGTACAAAAATCCAGAAACCTGTTCAAAAATCAGAAGAACCTGTAGCCTATAAAAAATATTTAAAACAATACCATACAAAGGAGAAAGATCCATACATCGATCATTTTGTTCTTTGAGAAATCATGAGCATTTTTTTTCACATAGGCGAAAAGCGTAAGTTATTGTTTACTGTGTTTTCCTTGTTTGTACATTTAGTACAATTCTTCATGTTGGATATAACAGAAAACTCAGTATGGAGCATTACAACAAGAGGCGGTCTGATTATCATAAGAGTTCCCTCTGTAAGTCAAGTGTTTAGGCCATTTAATAATCTCCACTATTGCTTTTGCTGTGAACACGTCATGTCTCAAGTCTGTGACCAGATAAACTAGATCTAGTGTGTGTTTAGGTCGCGGGTTTCCTACAAAGTCACAAATTTTAACAAAAGTATGCCTTACTGACTACCTCCTACATTTGATCTGTCATCAATATTATTAGGCCTAAGTCTTTCCCTAGATTCACTTTCGTCATTGTCAAAATCAGGCCAGTGATAAAATACAAGTCACCTCTCAGCACCCAAAGCAAAGATTACACTGCCCGAAAAGCCACTACTTAAAAGAAAAAAATTGCGAAAAATCAGAATATCGATCGATTCAGAAAACAATTTCAGAATATGGAAGCTTCTCTTGTATCAGAATTACTCAGGTCTCCCTAAACAGTGTTCTCACTCTCAATTTTGGATGGTAGACTTTGCGCACTGGCGTTTTTAAGCAAATCAAATTGTAAAGGGTTTATATATAATAAGGCAAAAACCTGTACAGAAAGTATGTACGGCCATACAAATCTGAAAACAAGAAAAATCTGTACAGATTATGGATAACCTGTACTACTTGGCATGTATGCTTTATGAAAAATTGTAGTTGAAGATCACTGAAATTCTGATGTGACAATTCTAAATATAAGCGAAATATGATTCTTTTAAAAACTTTGAGATGTCATCTGTACTAGTCAATCATACACATACTGAAGATATATAATTTTGTATTTGCTTGTGTTTCTTTTTTTTTCTTTTTAAAAAAAAAAAGCTACTTATCTGCAAAAACTTGAACTTGTTTACAATTAAACATATTTATTACAGACAAACAAAAAAAAAATTTAAATGTATTTTTACAAACATTGCTAGATAACACTGGTTATAATGATGCTGTATCACTAACAGCTGTTCTCCTGTCTGTCTTGTCCATGCCGCAATGAGTACGTTCTGGCCAATGAGGTTTATTTAACAATGCGAGCAGATGACGTAGCTAATTATTTGACTCTCTTTATTAAGGTAACACATTAATTTTTAACACGCTTTTACTAATATCAGTTAATAAATAAGTTATCTATAGATATATATTGGTGTGTATGTCTTGTGAGTACATATAATCTTTACCTGTTCAAACAACTGTCAACCTTAAAAGAATGATGTAAAGAAAATGTCAATCACTCAGGGAACAATTTGCATATATGATAAAAGGAGCTGTTGTGGGAAGAGAGAGTAGGAGAAAAAAACATAAAAAGGAGCACAATTACTCATTTTTAATTTCAATCAAGTCTATCATGTTTAATTATTTTTCATTTCAATCAAGTCTATCATGTTTAATTATTTTTTATTTCAATCAAGTCTATCTCAATTAATCATCTTTTTCATTGTCTACCACAATTAATCATTTTTCAGTTCAATCAAGTCTATTACAATTAATCATTTTCTCCACTTCAATCATGTTTAACTATTTTTCATTTCAATCAAATCTATCACAATTAATCAATTTTTAATTTCAATCAAGTCTATCGCAATCACTTTTTCATGTCAATCATATTTAATCATTTTTTATTTCAATCGTCCATCTCGGAAAAATCCCAAAATGTCACTCTTATCATCTTTACTGACATCTTTTCTCTCTTTTAAAAACATTCACATCTATTTAAACAAAAACAACTCACTGCACTGAGCCCATCAGTGAAGAAGGCAGAATTATCCTCCTCCAATGATAGCTGACTATGTGGATGATGCACCCTTGAGATGATAGCCATTAGCTGCTTTTTTTTTTGCCTAGTGTTCCATTTTAGCATGTTATTTTCACTTCTGCTTGTTGTAAGAGCTTCTTTTTTGTCCAATATGAGGAGGCGCCGTAAGGAATATTTCAACTTTAAGCAACCAGTGGCTTCATCCTCCCAGGTTTCTAGGTTTATGTCCAGTGCCTTAATATCTCTCCTGCACACATCTCTGAACCTCAGCTGCAGTCGCTTGGCTTTTCTTTAGCCATCTGCCACCTGTCTGTAGAAAATATTTTTGTGAATGCGGCCATCTTCCATGCAGTGGACATGGCCAAGGTAGTGTAATCTGTGCTGTGTATACATGCTCTGAAGGACAGCACTTTGACATGAGTCACTATATCCTTCCACGAAATACCAAGAACACAGATAACCATGAGTATGCTGACGCAAGCTAGCTATATTATTTAATTGTACGCAGCAGGTTGTTTAAGTTAACTTCTTTCTTTAACTACTGCTTATGCCTCTAGGTATCACAAAACCTGAAAAAGAAGGGTGGAAGAAAAAAACCAAGGTAGCAGGGATATCATGGGCGGAGCTGGAATAAAATGCCCAAAATAGAAAACACTGGTAAGCAAAAGTTAAGGCTCATGTTCATTACGAGATGAAAACAAATGACAGTAATGACGTGTATTTGCATCTCTGATGATGTTGTCCATATAGGTTATAAATAGAAGCAATGATAGTGTGATCTTCATCCTGCTCCTAATTTTACAACAGATCACCCTGAAAAGCTTGCCTTTGTTCTTAAATCACTGAGGCATTCTTTACACACTGCTCTGTTTTTGGTCAGTTTTTTCCCAGTCTTCTGCTTGAACAATGGAAAATTCACTACCCTCGTTTAAGCTTACAAAATACATTTATTGCAGAACAGTTAATTTTTTTAAATCATCATGAGTCTTGTAAACAGGCTTTCGATCTTATTCTATCACACAACCTCCTCGCATAGAAGTCCCGATAAGTGTCTGGTAACTCCTCTAAAGCTTTGAGGGCACGATCAACAATCTGATTGGCTCGCTGTACAGGTATTGGGTCATGGTTTCCATAAGGATCTTTACTGTCATATACTTTCTCCTCCAGGTGGCGCCAGAATACATTCACTGCAATGCCGAAGTCTTCATAGGTCATGTTGTGGAACCACAGGGCTGTAGGTGAAAGATGACATTTCTAATAACAATGAAGATGTTCGTGAAGTTAATCAAAGTTATCGTGATAAAGACGATGACAAAAATGAAGGGTGATCATAATGACAGATAATAAATTGATGAATGGTGATGTTTATGCACTTGAATTAATATTCTACTATTTATCTCATTCCTAAAGTCAAGTGGTTCTCAAACTTTTTCTTTTCCCTTTTTAATGACAAATCTTTGGCATTCATATTGGATTTGCAGCACCAGTATGAAGGTACTTGCTTTCTTAGAAAGTGGCCACAAATGTAAATAAAATAACAGTAACCATTTTCGAGAGGAAAAAGCTGTAAACAGACTCTGCCACTCAAGCACCCACACATTTCTACAGAGCTAAAGCAATAACTAATGATTTGACTTTGATCCACTGTCACTGAGCATCAGCTCTTGGTGAACAAGCAATAACTAATAAATATCATATCTTTACCAACAATAGACAGGAAATAAAATGGTTAAGGCATAATTAGCAAGCAGCAACATCATTACCACTACAAACCTCCACCAGTAAAAGGTCTAGTTTTACGGCAAGGGGAAACCCAAGAGGAAGATCGAGAGATGGCATGAATGAAATTCTGAACATATTTCACATTATTCTAGTCAAGGCAACACATCTTGAAATATAATATAATTTACTCATTCTTTTAGTGTTTTTTCTTTAAATCTTCTTCTTCTTGGAAAAAGTAGTAAGTACAGATAATACTAGTCTTACTGCTTTTTGCCTCAATTTTTACAGTGTGTACAGTGCTTTAGCCCAAGGCAAGTGTGTTCATGTGTTACAGAGGCCCAAAAGGGGAGCAAAGAATAGTAACACTGTAACCTAACGAGCATGTTGTAAAAAACAACTAAGAAGGGTTGGGCATGGGGCTGGCTATCCAATCCTATAGAAACTTAAAGCTAACAAAACTTCATCAAGCATGGGCATGTCAAGAGATGAAAAGATGATGTTGGTGATGGATAGGACACACATTCAGGAAATCTGATGATAGCATAACAAGGCAGTTCTTGATTTAGATCCCCAAGGGTAAGTGAGGTAGAGAAAGACCAAAACACAAATGCAGAAAAGAACTGGAGACATAAATGAAAGAGATAAAAAACATGAGGAGGACTTGTCATGAGTTTGCTGAAGGCTTATATTCCTCAAGCAGCTAAAGAGTAATGATGCAATCTGAAAGTGCTATACTTGTGAGTGGGATGACCGGAAGATTTTCTACAGTTTTTACGATTCCCTATTTGTAATAAGATGATATTTTTTAAATAGTTGTAACCTTTATTATTAATAACCATGGATCATTCTTATACTTTGCAACGCAGCTTTATTTGTTCTAACTCTCCATTATCCCTTCACATTTACCTGGTATAAACAAAATGTCTCCTGGCTCCAGTAAACCTCGATACGGCTGAGCTTGAGAAAACTTTGGGTACTTGTTAAGATCTGGGTTGTCTACATCAAGGACCTCAGATTTATCCCCTACAATGAACCATGAACAAAATTTATATAACCACCAGATTTTCCTTGTGTCAATGAACACCATCTGCTCAATTAATAAAATTCACAGATCACTGTCACAACCACACCTCCCCACAAATTCAAACCCATTCCATCATTCAGAGCCATCAAGGGACCCAGTCATATCATCGTCATCATTTTCATCATCTTTTTTCGTGCCTTAAGGATCATGGAGCCACCACTGTTTTGAGCATCTACACTAATGCACTAACTCTTGCAGCAGCTGCACCAATGCACTAACTCTTGCAGCAGCTACACCAATGCACTAACTCTTGCAGCAGCTACACCAATGCACTAACTCTTGCAGCATCTACACCAATGCACTAACTCTTGCAGCAGCTACACCAATGCACTAACTCTTGCAGCAGCTACACCAATGCACTAACTCTTGCAGCAGCTACACCAATGCACTAACTCTTGCAGCAGCTACACCAATGCACTAACTCTTGCAGCAGCTACACCAATGCACTAACTCTTGCAGCAGCTACACCAATGCACTAACTCTTGCAGCAGCTACACCAATGCACTAACTCTTGCAGCAGCTACACCAATGCACTAACTCTTGCAGCAGCTACACCAATGCACTAACTCTCGCTGCAGTGGTTTCTGTACCAATTTGTTTTATATGATGAGGTTATCAACAACATGCACAACCTCATACTTTTATGTCATGCATGCGGGAACAATAGTCCTATTCTTCCCTGTCTACCCAGAGACATCTGGGAGCTACACTTAGACATCCACAAATATATCACTAAACCCATTAATATATCTATCACCAAATATATCACTAAACCCATTAATATATCTATCACTAAATATATCATTAAAGCCAATAATATATATATCACCAAATATATCACTAAACCCATTAATACACCTATCACCAAATATATCCACTTCCACATTCATTTTTGTTTCTTGAAGTCAACACATCAACCAGTCTTTCATTTTTAAAAAATCAAAGCCATAAAGAAACAGTAACTGTAAATGTAATCTATGTAATTTGATACTTTTGCCCCTGCTGTAATGTTATCAGTTTTTGTCACATTTTAAGAATTCTCTCACAGGAGTAACATAATAAGGACTTATTTTTCAATATCTCTCAATAAAGCAAGTTTCTCCTTTAACACATTAACTACCGAATTGAAAAACACACTGTGGCCGAATTAAATTTTTTTCCCATTTTCATCCTGTAGGTGTTTGCACAAAGTAAGCTGTAGTTTTCGTAATTGTTTACAGATTTTTATGAATTACACGTCATTTTAAAGATAAATGAATGTACTATTACTCTAATAGAGGTTGTTGCTATTTAACGGCCCTCCGATGGCCGAGGACTTGCAATATTTTCACAGTTATAACTGCTTGTCCCATCTCTATCAAAATCACAATTTCAATCAATGTGCACACCGTTTTCACTCTTGTCCTCGTCGCTAGATCTATCAGTTAATTGTTGAAACACGTTTCTATCCTATTCAGCCGTTAGACGAGATGTACACGCATTTGTTGTAGTCCTATCACTAGTTGCCACGGTAAACAGTGTTACACGATTTTTAAAAAACCCAAAATGAAAAATAAGAAATAGTAACTGTTCTACAACAACATGCTTTGGGAATTATTTACAGTGGAACTTAAAATCTCGAACCAATGATGTTTCAGTACATTTTTCATTCGTTTTATTACTAAAATTAGATTGGCGCTCTGAGCGGCTTGCGGTCCAAATGTGATTATTTTGTGAGCCGCTGACAGCGGCTTGCGGTAGTTAATGTGTTAAAAGATACACCCAATTGTCATTTAAGACTAACAAATCTAATAAACTCTTGACTCACCATTCATGTATAAGTTGTCTACATCATTTGGATGGAAGAGAACAGCCTTCTTCCTGCCACTAACTTGAATAAGAATGTTGTCCATTACCTGTAATTAGGTTTTAAGTGATAAATCATTATTGTCACCCTTTTCCTGTTTGCTCCATATGGAGCATGAAGTCACCCCTCCAGCTGGTCCACCTTGCAGACGCCTGCCTCAAACATTTACATGCGCTTAAAGTGGTGGTTTCTACAGCCATTTTGTTTTACATGATGAGGTTGCCAGCCTCATAGACAACCTCTTATTAGTCACCTCATACAACATGCCTGAGGGAGCAATAGTTCTATTCTTGCTCTGTCTTATCAGAGACCCCAGGAACTATACTATTCTTGCTCTGTCTTATCAGAGACCCCAGGAACTATACTATTCTTTCTCTGTCTTATCAGAGACCCCAGGAACTATACTATTCTTTGTCTTATCAGAGACCCCAGGAACTATATGGGGCAAGTGATGAGTGGGCTTCACATTTGAGTTGAAGATTCTTATTTTCGTGTTGGACTTTATTTCTCTTGTTCTCCATATGTTTCCCAATACAATGAAAGCGCCTCTTGCTTTTTGTATTCTTATTTTGATATCACTGTCTGTCCCTCCAACTTTGTCTATATTACTTCCAAGATATGTGTACGATTCTACATCCTTTAGTGGTGTTTCTTCAAGTTCAACCTTGTTATCATTTCTTTGTCTTTTGGTATGACAAAGTCACAAATGTGGAATTGATGACGACAAGAACCAGACAAGTGCCAGTGGAACAAGAGTTGAGAAGAAGACGGTGGTGATGGATAGTACACACATTCAGGAAACCTGTTGATAGCATTACAAGGCAGTCCTTGTTCTGGAATCCACAGAGAAAGAGAGGCAGAGGTAGACCAAAACACACATGGAGAAGAGAACTGGAGACTGAGGTGAAAATGATGAGGAAAACATGGAAAGAACTTGAGCGGATGGCACAGGACAGGAAGACTTGGCATGTGTTTGTTGAAGGCCTATGCTCCTTGGTGAGCTAAAGGGTATTAATTGATTGATTGATGAGGGGCTTCACATTATATGTGAAAAGTAGGGGCGATAAAGAACATGTGTAGAACAATAGCAGAACAGGAACCCACAGCTACCACAATCCCTATCTTCTTTTTCCTGGATCTTTAGCCCCCGACTGACAAAGCAGTCTGTGGCCATCACGCCTAGTGGCATCTTGTAGCGCAGCAACAAACTGTCCCCATTTTGCTCTGTCAGTGGCACATCCTTCATGCCGTGCCCCAACTGATAATCCCCATGGGCAGAGCTAAAGGAAACCATTTAAAACATAAATAGATGAGAAGCATTACTTTGCAACCCTATAATCAATCTGAAATGAAGAGAATGGGTGATGATGATAGAAACTGTAGCATACAGAGGATATGATCACTGACCTATATGCATAAGTGAGAAGGTCTTGGTAAAAGAATGATTGTCTTTCAGCTCCTGAAGAAATACAAGGCCTTCAACAATCCTGCCAAGAAATACAAGGCCTTCAACAATCTTGCCAAGAAATACAAGGCCTTCAACAATCTTGCCAAGAAATACAAGGCCTTCAACAATCTTGCCAAGTTCTCCTATCCAACGCCATCAGCTCAACGTCTTTCCATGTCTTCCTCATCCCTTTCATTACTGTCCACCATTTCTCTGCTTCGTGTGTTAGTCAGTCTCCCTCTACCTCTTACCATGGGGATTCCAGATCAAGGACTGCCCTGTAATGCTATCAACAAGTTTCCTCAATATGCAGTGCTATCAACAAGTTTCCTCAATATGCAGTGCTATCAACAAGTTTCCTCAATATGCAGTGCTATCAACAAGTTTCCACAATATGCAGTGCTATCAACAAGTTTCCTCAGTATGCAGTGCTATCAACAAGTTTCCTCAGTAAGCAGTGCTATCAACAAGTTTCCTCAATATGCAGTGCTATCAACAAGTTTCCTCAATATGCAGTGCTATCAACAAGTTTCCTCAATATGCAGTGCTATCAACAAGTTTCCTCTATATACAGTGCTATCAACAAGTTTCCTCAATATGCAGAGCTATCACAGCTTTCTTCCTTGTGTGTCCAACCCAAGCTAGAGTCTTCTTCCCACCTCCTGTTCTACCAGTACCTGTCTGGTTAATGTCATCAGTTCCACAATTGCGGTCTCGTCATATCACTTCAATTCCTCCACTCTTCACAAGCACCAATTCATTAAAGTATTATTATACATCTGTCACTGGTCAATGTGTTTTCTATCCATTGCCATAAATATCTTGTCCAACTATTAGTTTACTGATTATATAATTTTAAATATTGCAGATAGGAACAAGCCTTCAATCATTTCTAAACAATCTTTTCAGGATGAAGAACTACCTTCAGTAATTAGTTAAACTCCTATCTTCAGAAACTAGTTAAAATAACACAGAAAGATAAGATAAAATCAACTGCCATCTTCACATCAATGGTCAGCTGCAAGGGATCTCCTGCATCTTGTTTGTCTTGATGGTACACTGTGACAGACACTTTCCTGTCTATCTCTTCATGTTATCTTCCCACTTATAGTGCAAGAAAGGCAACTTGGCAATACATATCAAAAGACCACAACAAAACACTTTCAGCAGTTTTTACAATGCAAAGTTAGATCAGCAGAGATGTCTGTTTTCCCAAATAGTCTTCTCATGGCTACTGACTAGGTGAATGTCAAAACAGCGAAGACAGAAATATAGGAATAAAATTAATATTTCACTAAGAACCAGATGAAATTGATCTTGCAGATGACCAAGGTCTTTTGTCATGTAAATAACAAGATATGCGCAAACAGACTAACCACAATGGAGAAACTTTTCTACAAGATGTAGAATCACACATATATCTTGGCAGCAATATAGAGAAAGTTGGAAGAACACTTGAATGAATGGCACAGGACAGGAAGCTTGAAGTGTGCCTGTGAAGGCTTGTGCTCCCTGGGCAGGGAAGAAGAGGAATGGGAAGGCAAAGAGAATCTGGAGAAGAATAGCAGAAGAAGCCAAAGTAATGGAACCTCATGGTTAGAACTGAAGAAGATGACATTTAAAAAATCAAGAGTGAAGCGGCTGCCCTTACAGACAGTTCTCAACTTACGACGTATGCGACTCAGGATGACTTGCGACGGCCACAAAAAATTAAATTAAAATGTGGGGAAAATGTTCCCAAAAAAATTATATTCTCGGTTTTCAACCTAAGCCATTTTATTTTTCATGTTCTAAGGGCCAACTTGGGACAATGTAAACATGCTCACAGAAGAGTAAAGACGAGTTCTACTGCATTGAACTGTAAAAATATTGGTTGGGTTTGATAATAAACATTAATTTTCTTTGGATGTGCTATCACAGACTTCATGTACTTACTTACTTAGTCGTTCCCTTCTACCGTGAGGTGTGGAAGAGAGAGCGCCAGACTATCCTATCGGCTGTCTTCCTCCTGGCCTGGTTCCATTCTAGTCCTCGGTCCTTCAAAGATTGTCTAATGTTGTCCTCCCAGCGGACTCTGGGTCGTCCTGGGGGTCTGGATCCCTGGCTCTTTGTTTCCCATGCTTGTCGCGGTAGCCAATCTTCTCCCATTCTGCACACATGGCCAAACCATCTTAGTTGGGACTGTTCTACTTGGGTCTGCAGGGGGTGGGATTTTAGGCCTTGACGTATCGTCTGGTTGCGCACCATGTCTCTTCTTGTTACTTCAACCACCTTCCTCAGATACCTCATTTCTGAAGTTGGGATCTGGCTTTTGTGGGTTATAGTCATTGCCCATGACTTGCATCCATATGTCAAGACTGGGACATAGGTGGAGCAGTATACAGCCATCTTCGTTTTCTTACCAACCTCTCTCTTGCTGAGGAATCCTCGATTTATGGCCTGAAAAAGTCTCCCAGCTGCTGCTTTTCGAGTGGCTAACTCTTCTTTGATGCCTCCCTTTCAGTCTATAATAGCTCCGAGGTATTTAAAGTGGTCGACCTGCTCCAGGACCTGTTCTCCCAGCTTGATCTGATGTCTTCTTTCTTCTCATGATATCACCATGGATTTTGTTTTAGAGCTGCTTATGACCATCCCTATCTTCTCCAGCTCTTCCTTCCAGACTTAAAGGTTGGATTTGAGATGTGCCTCTGATTTAGCAATCAGGGCAACATTATCAGCAAATGCCAGCTCTGAAATACATACCTGTCTCATCTTCCAGTACCCCACTGAATACTTTCTTGTTCTCTCTTTACATGCCTTGATGACATCGTCCATGAGGAGTATGAAAAGATAAGGTGACAGGATATCACCTTGTCTTACACCAGTGGTGGTCCTGAACTCTTCTGACTTATGGTTTGCTGTCCTCACATAATTTCTGCAAGACTTGTAGAAGCTCTGTATAGAATGAATCAGAGGTGCTGGAATGTTCTTCCTTGCCAAACAGTCCCAAAGTTTGCTCCAGGGGACCCTGTCAAACGCCTTTCCAAGATCTATGAAACAAAGATGGATCTCACTCTTATACTCAAGGGCCTTTTCACTCGGCTGTCTGAGTGTGAAGATTAGGTCTTGAGTACTTCGGTTTGCTCAGAATCCGCACTGGACCTCATCCAATTGTGGCTCAGCTAGGCGTCAGAGTCTCTGCTGTAGGATTCTAGAGTAGATTTTACCAGGGACACTGAGAAGGGATATGTCTCTATGGTTTCCACATTGTCGATTGTCACCCTTTTTGAAAATTGGTGTTATGATGGCAATCTCCCAATCCTTTGGTATGGTCTTGTTGCACCACGCTGCCTGTAGGACCCTTAAGAGAAATAGGTCGCCTGTATCAGTCAAGTTTTTAAATGGCATAACTATGTATATAAAAATCTTTAAAACTTGTTTTCCTCCAGCCCTCTATTTTTTCAATTTTATTTTCAGGGTTAACAATAAAGGAAAATAGACTCCACTGTTGAAGAACTGCATATCAAATAGCAAATGCAGTTATTTAATTGGTCACTGTAAAATAATGAAAAATACCAATAAAACAAAGATGATATACACCGAAAAAATGGAAAGGAAGATGTCAGAGCATAAGGCACACTGAGGTTTTCATTTACCATATATTCAATAATTGGCCAGAAGGGATAATACCATAAGATATTTTAAGCAATTTAGCATACTACTTAAAATTATAGACACTATATATCCTAATTATAACCCATCAGGGGTTGAACAGGAAATTTGTCTTCTTACTTACTTAGTCGTTCCCCTTCTACTGTGAGGTGTAGAGGTTTGGAAGAGAGAGCACCAGACTATCCTACCGGCTGTCTTCCTCCTGGCCTGGTTCCATTCTAGTCCTCGGTCCTTCAAAGATTGTCTAATGTTGTCCTCCCAGCGGACTCTGGGTCGTCATGGGGGTCTGGATCCCTGGCTCTTTGTTTCCCATGCTTGTCATGGTAGCCGATTTTCTCCCATTCTGCAGACATGGCAAAACCATCTTAGTTGGGACTGTTCTACTTGGGTCTGCAGGGGGTGAGATTTTAGGCCTTGACGTATTGTCTGGTTGCGCACCACGTCTCTTCTTGTTATTGCAACCACCTTCCTCAGATACCTCATTTCTGAGGTTGGGATCTGGCTTTGGTGGGTTGTAGTCATTGCCCATGACTAGCATCCATATGTCTTACTTACTTAGTCGTTCCCCTTCTACCGTGAGGTGTAGAGGTTTGGAAGAGAGAGCGCCAGACTATCCTATCGGTGTCTTCCTCCTGGCCTGGTTCCATTCTAGTCCTCGGTCCTTCAAAGATTGTCTAATGTTGTCCTCCCAGCGGACTCTGGGTCGTCCTGGGGGTCTGGATCCTTGGCTCTTTGTTTCCCATGCTTGTCGTGGTAGCCAATCTTCTCCCATTCTGCACACATGGCCAAACCATCTTAGTTGGGACTGTTCTACTTGGGTCTGCAGGGGGTGGGATTTAAGGCCTTGACGCATCGTCTGGTTGCGTACCATGTCTCTTCTTGTTACTTCAACCACCTTCCTCAGATACCTCATTTCTGAGGTTTGGATCTGGCTTTTGTGGGTTGTAGTCATTGCCCATGACTCGCATCCATATGTCAAGACTGGGACATAGGTGGAGCGGTATACAGCCATCTTCGTTTTCTTACCAACCTCTCTCTTGCTGAGGAATCCTAGATTTATGGCCTGAAAAAGTCTCCCAGCTGCTGCTTTTCAAGTTGCCAACTCTTCTTTGATGCCTCCCTTTCAGTCTATAATAGCTCTGAGATATTAAAAATGGTCGACCTGCTCCAGGACCTGTTCTCCCAGCTTAATCTGATGTCTTCTTTCTTCTCATGATATCACCATGGATTTTGTTTTAGAGCTGCTTATGACCATCCCTATCTTCTCCAGCTCTTCCTTCCAGACTTGCAGGTTGGATTGGAGATGTGCCTCTGATTTAGCAATCAGGGCAACATCATCAGCAAATGCCAGCTCTGAAATATATACCTGTCTCATCTTCCAGTACCCCGCTGAATACTTTCTTGTTCTCTCCTTACATGACTTGATAACATCGTCCATGAGGAGTATGAAAAGATAAGGTGACAGGATATCACCTTGTCTTACACCAGTGGTGGTCCTGAACTCTTCTGATTTATGGTTTGCTGTCCTCACATAATTTCTGCAAGACTTGTAGAAGTTCTGTATAGCATGAATCATATGTGCTGGAATGTTCTTCCTTGCCAAACAGTCCCAAAGTTTGCTCCAGGGGACCCTGTCAAATGCCTTTTCCAGATCTATGAAACAAAGATGGATCTCACTCTTATACTCAAGGGCCTTTTCACTCAGCTGTCTGAGTGTGAAGATTAGGTCTTGAGTACTTCGGTTTGCTCAGAATCCACACTGGACCTCATCCAATTGTGGCTCAGCTAGGCATCAGAGTCTCTGCTCTAGAGTAGATTTTACCAGGGACACTGAGAAGGGATATGCCTCTATTGTTTCCACATTGTCGATTGTCACCCTTTTTGAAAATTGGTGTTATGATGGCAATCTCCAAGTCCTTTGGTATGGTCTTGTTGCACCACGTGGCTTGTAGGACCCTTAAGAGTAATAGGTTGCCTGATGCTCCCATGTACTTAACCATTTCTGGTGTTATACCATCATGCCCTGCTGCTTTGCCCATCTTGAATTTCTCCAGTGCTGCCTTCAGTTCTTCCATCTTTATGTCATCTTCATCACCATTTGTTTCCTCTTCTGTGCTAGTGGTAGACAGAGGAAGTCAAAGAGAAAATAAGAGAGAAGAAAATGGCATGGAAACAATACTTAGGAGCTAAAAACACAGCAGGACAAATAGAGAAATATAGAGAATATGTGATACTCAGAACAGAAGCAAAGAACAAGGTGCTAGCAGCAAAACAGAAGTCCTGGGAAGAATTTGGAGAAAAGCTAGAAAAAGATGCGCAAGAAAACCAGAAATTGTTCTATAAGACCCTAAAGAACATGAGGAAGGAAAAACAATGCCCTCTCAAATTTATAAAAGACAAGCAAGGCAAATTGCTTACTGCCCCGAAGGAAGTAATGGAAAGATGGAAAGAATATTTCTCAGAACTCCTTGATGGTAAGCAAGGTCAAGCATCAGAAATTTGTCTTCACTAACTTAAAAAAAAAAAGTTTTCTGTAGTTTCTTATTGTACGTCTCTTATCCTTTTCACTTTTTTTCTCATTGCATTGAAGGCATCAAGAGACTGCTTCAAATGTTCTTTAACTAGCAACTTTATCAATGACCAAGAGCAAAAATTCAATGAATGTTGGTAACGTCTATGAGAAAAATTGTCACTGCTACTTGCCAGTTTGAAAAACTACATGCTTACTAATCTTGTAAAAAAAAAACAACAACAAAACTGTTACAACTAATTATCTTTTCAGTGAAACAAATTAGAAAAAAAATAAATATCATGACTACTGACCTTGTCTATGAAAAAACTGTCATGTATCTCCTCTGATGCTCTTTGAAGTAAGTCAGCAAATGGCAAAGATCTAGGAAATAATATGTTTGAATTTTTACTAACACTATAAACAACATAAGATTATGAAAAGTTATAAGCAAATATCCATACAACACTTATTTCATTCATTCATAACCCTCCACTCCCAAAGGAGCACAGGCCTTCAACAAACACATGCCAAGTCCTCCTGTCACGCGCCATCATCTCAAGTTCTTTCCATGTTCTCCTCATCATTTTCACCTCTGTTTCCAACTCTCTTCTCCATGTACTTCTTGGTCTTCCTCTGCCTCTCTTGCCCTGGGGGTTCCAGAACAAGGACTGCCTTGTAATGCTATCAACAGGTTTCCTCAGTGTGTGTCCTATCCATCGCCATCGTCTTCTTCTCATCTCTTGTTCCACTGGCACTTGTCCAGTTCTTGTCATCAGTTCCACATTGGTAACCCTGTCATACCATTTTAATCCCTCTATTCTACGCAAGCACCCATTTATGAAAGTCTGTAGCTTTTTGGTTGTTGTCTTTGTTGTTCTCCATGTCTCCGAGCCATACAATAGGACTGACTTCACATTTGAGTTGAAGATTCTTATTTTCGTGTTGGATCCTATTTCTCTTGATCTCCATATATTTCCCAATGCAATGAAAGCTCCTCTTGCTTTTTGTATTCTTATTTTGATATCGCTGTCTGTCCCTCCAACTTTGTCTATATTACTGCCAAGATATGTGTATGATTCTACATCTTGTATTGGCGTTTCTTCAAGTTCAACCCTGTTTTCATTACCTGCATTTATTCGCATTATTTTTGTCTTTTCCCTGTGTATTTTCAGACCCAATTGCTGTGACCTCTCATCGAGTGTTTCCAATTTGTCCTGCATCTGATTACGGTTATGGGACAGGAGAGCCAAATCATCAGCAAAATCCAGATCATCCAACTGCTTAGTCAGAGTCCACTGGATTCCATTTCTGTTGTGTGTTGTCGATGATCTCATAACCCAATCTATTGCCAGCAAGAAAAGAAATGGAGACAAGAGGCATCCCTGTCGCACTCCTGTTCTTATCCCAAATGGTTCTGCAAGCTGTCCTTCATGAAGAACTCTGCACGTCATGTCCTCACAGGCTTTCTTTATTAAATCAACGACCTCCAGGGGAACTCCATAATGCCCCATCAATCTCCAAAGTGATTCCCTGTCCACACTGTCAAATGCCCCCTCGCAGTCCACAAATCCGATGTATAGTGGTGAATTCCATTCCAGACTTTGTTCAACTATTATTCTCAAAGTGGCTATCTGGTCTGTACATGATCTGTTTTGTCGAAAACCTGCCCGTTCACCTCTCAATTTCTTGCCTATGGACTCCCTTAATCTCTCAAGGATAATCCTGTTCAATACCCCTCCTGGCACCGATAGCAACACCATTCCTCCACAATTTGTGCACTCCTGTAGATCTCCCTTCTCAGGCAACTTAACCAGATATCCTTCCTTCCATTCTGCTGGTATCTCTTCTTTTTCCCAGACTTTACCAAGTAATTTATATAACATCTCTGTAGCCGTGTCGATATCTGCTTTGATGGCCTCTGCTGGAATGCCATCAGGTCCAGACGCTTTTCCATCTCTTAGAAGCTTTATGGCTTTCTTTATTTCTTCCTTCGTTGGTCTTTCACCGTTAATTTGTAGCTCTTCTTCTGCTGGCTGGATGTCCGGCGGGTTTTGTGGAGCTGGTCTATTGAGAAGGTCCCCAAAATATTCTGTCCACCTCCTCATTTGCTCTTGTATATTGCTGAGCAGTTTCCCATTCTTATCTTTTATGAGGCAACTTGTTTGCTTGTATTTCCCTGTTAGCTTCTTTGTGCTGCTATACAGTTCTCTCATATTTCCTTTGGCTGCAGCATCTTCTGCCTCTCTTGCCAACTCCTCAATATACTTCCTCTTGTCTCTTTTGATACTTCTTTTTACTTCTTTGTTTGCCTCTGTGTACACTTCTTGAGCCTTGGCTTTGGAACTTCTGGTTTTGCCTGTGTTTAACTCTGCTTTCTTGTTTTTTCTATCCCTTATCTTATTGATGGTTTCTGTTGTTATCCATGCTTTCCGCTGTCTTTCCCCCTTCCCCAGTATTTCTTCACATGTCTCCTTCCATACCGTTTTGACCCGCTGCCAATAGTCTTCCGTATTCTCTACATCTTCCAACCGCTGGAGCACTTGGAATTTGTTGGATACTGTGACCGCAAATTTGTCTCTTGATCTCCCAGCTGTCCTACATTAAACCGTTGTCTATAATTCTGCACTGTTGCATATCTCTTGAGTTTCACTTTTACTTTGGCTATCAGAAGATGGTGATCCGATGCCACATCCGCTCCTCCACATACCCTCACATCCTGCAATGATGATCCAAACCTCTTCTTTATGCATATATGATCGATCTGATTTTCTGTTCTATGGTCTGGTGATATCCATGTTGCCTTGTGTATTCTCTTATGTGGAAACATGCTTCCTCCTATAGCCAGTTGATTTGAAGCACAGAAGTTTGCGAATAGTTCTCCATTTCCATTCACCACCCCCAGCCCATGTCTTCCCATGACCTCCTCAAATCCAGTATTGACTGTACCCATCCTTGCACCCACGCCACCCATCAAAACTGTGATGTCTCCTCCTTTTACTCCATCCATAATCTCCTGTAGTCCAGCATAAAATGCTTCCCTCACAGACTCTCCCCTGTCACTAGCCGGTGCACAACATTGGATGACATTGACATGAATTTTCTTTCCAGCTGTTTTGAAAATAGCTGTTATCATTCTGGGTCCCACAGCTTCCCATTCAATGAGTGCTTTCTGTGCTTCTTTAGATAACATAAGAGCTACCCCTTCACTGTGGTGTGAACTTTCGTCTTCGTGTCCTGAGGACAGCACCAATTCACCTGTGATGAGTTTCTTCCTGTCTACCCCCTTCCACCCCGTTTCACACATTCCCAGAACCTCGATTTCGCATTCCCTCACCTCTGCTGCCACTTGTGCCACCCTCCCTTGCTCGTTCAATGTCCGAACACTCCAGGTGCCAAATCTGGAAGTTCTCCTAGAAGAAAGAAGGTTAGTCAGCAACACAGACTCCTTTCGGCTTTCTCTGTGTTGCATCATACGCCTCCCCGCGAGAGGACCCTCCCCTGTCTTGGATGGCTGTGTTTTATTTTCTTTATTTGACTTGTCCATATTTGTTGAAGTTTTTTGTGGTTTAAATTTTTTTTACAGGATGGGGTAACCGGCCCCATGCCCAACCCTCCTTAGTCGCCTTCTACGACATGCCTGGCAGGGGACAGTGTTACTATTCTTTGCTCCCCTTTCGGGCCCCGGTAACACACGGGTGAACACTTATTTCACATGTTCAAATTTTCTGTAATAGTTATATTTTAAAAGTGTACAATTCCATCAACGAAATAAAATTTATCAGATATGGCCAGGAAGATATGGCATGAAATAATAATCTGCATGATACATTTATGCCCTGTGTGGTTCCTGCGGGTCTCAGGCATGTCATACAAGGTGACTAATGTGAGGTTGTGCATGAACCTGGCAACATCATCATGTCAAACAAATAGCTACAGAAACCATCACAGCAAGAGCATGTGAATGTTTGGTGCAGACTTCATGTAAGCAGGACCAGCTGCAGTGGGAGGGTTCCATGCTCTACAAGGAGCAAAAAGGAAAATAATTATGATGATGATAAGACAGTTACCTGTGAGAATCTACCACTTAAAGAATATGTGGTGAAGCTGAGGACGACAGTCAAAGTAGGGAATATAAATGTGGATGTGGGCATCTGATTGAGATGCAAGCTGACAACCAGCAGTAAAAATCTCCTATATATGGGCATACTGGTTGTTATGTGTTGAAAACGCATGCTTAGTATTCGAGTAAATGCATGAATGGCAGGAAAAGTAGGACAGAGGTATACAGGCCAATGCAGTACTATTTTTTCGGGGGTGTGTCATGTTCAGCCAATCACAGAAGAGCAGCCTACACAAAACCAATCGAAAAAGCTACTGTAGTTTATATGGAGAATAAAAAGCGTACGAAACATAGGTTAGACTTAGGACTCGTAAAGAAGAACGAAATGACAGACAAGGATGAAAATAGTCTCCTTTTACAGGGGAGAACAACTATGTACAGATAAAAGGTAAATTGGAAAGATGGAGTAGTTTTGAAGATATGTGATAGAAAAGGTGTCAGTGCCTCGAGAAATCCTGTGGTTTTCCTAATCGAAATTCGATATAAATTCACTAACATGACCGATTAGGGAAAACAACATATGGATAGAAAGAAAAACTTACTGAGGATGAAAGACTATAACTCAAAAGGCTCTAAACAGAAAAGGTGTGATACACAAAGCCAAGGTTTGGAACACCTCTAACACAAAATCCCTCAGAGATGAAAATTTTGCAGGACTGATTCGGAGTTACTGACCTTATCTTCTCAGACGTACGCTCGCAGCCTATAAAAGGAGACCCCGGATAATTCCAAATCACTTGCACAGAATAAAGATAGAAGGAAGGCGGCCAGAGAGAGACGCTTGTTGAGGCTAGAACTTTACTATCTGTGACCAAGCAGCACTATTCTCCACCAAAACCAGTCTTTTCTGACTTTATATAGATCCTGAGAGGGTATGTAGAATTACTGTGTATATTAAATACATTAATTACAACTGTTTATTTCAGGATTTGGTTAGTCGATGTGTTATGAAAGTATCATACGTAATGTTTGGTTTAAATGGTATGCTTGTCGAAGGTTGGAACCTGATAATATAACCACACAGTGACTGAGTCCTTATCAGGACTAGCACGGTCCTTATCAGGACTAAATACAGTCCTTATCAGGGCTTATGTACCCTGTCATAAAGTTAACAGCACTTTTCAGAGCTGACTTGTCAGGCAGAGGGAGTAAGGGTAATTAAGATACCATACCATATATGTGTGTACAGAATTGATGTATGAACTGTAGTATATTCTGTATTATTTTATTTTAGAAAATGTTCTGCAACTAGAAACCTGTCTTGTCTCGCTATCGCTTATCATGACTGATCCATGTATCATGCATATACCCGCAGACATCTGAAAACAATATCATCTCATATACAGTAGACTTGTAGGCAGTAAAACAAAACCTAGCCACATGTCTAAACCTTGTCCTCAGGTTCGTACATGACACCATAAGCCAGAGGTCAATGATTGAGAACCAGTTGAGCTAATGAGTAATAACCAGAAATCTCAGTGGTGGTTTTGAGATTGATGCTTTACACCCCAGCAGTGTCTGGATTGGCATAAGCAAGACCCATCTGCCAAACTGTGCATTTCAAAGTCAAAATTCATCTGATATAGAAGTTAAGTAAATGTCACTGACAATCGTGCACCCTGAGTGAAAATTTGTCAAGAACTGTTTCATGACGAAAATATTAGTATGATAGCTTAGCAGAGACAGTAAAGTGAAACTAAGTCAGTGAGGAATTCAGTTATTCAACTATTTGGAAAAGTCTACAAGAACATTTTTTGAGTTAGTTAATTAATTTAATTTAACTTCATCATCACCATGCTTTTGTAAAATAATTCTTCATTGATTCCATCGACATACATTCATAAGTCAGCACAAGAAATATAGATGTAAATAAACAAATTTCGTAACTGTACTCAACAGCTTTATTAATTCAATATTGTTGAAGTTGAGTTTTATGAATTGTTTTATCACTGATTGGAACATAGCAAGGTGGCACAGTAAGGTCTGGCTTTATTTGAATAATTCTGGAGCAGACACTTTCACAGCCGTGACTATCTAGTGATACCAGTGTACTTCTCTGACACTGGGACCTCACACCTTCTGGAAAGAAGACTTCTTCTGCTCTATAACTATCATCATCACACTTATAAAAACCTTTATGAGACACTGGTGAAACTTCTGGTATGCAAAAAAAAAAAAGGGCATGAAAATCACAATACTGACTTGTTTAAGAATGCCACTGCACTTGGCTTAAACATTAGCAGTAAAATAAAGGACATAAATAACTTTAAGTCCTCATGTAAACTGTATTTTATTCGGTTGTCTCCACTAAACCAATTACATTATTTTCTATAATTTATACAGAAGAAGTAAAATGTATTGTTTTAACCAATGTAGATCATCATCCTTCAAATCTCTAAGCAGCATAGGCTTATGTGATGTTTTCCTGTCCCATCCCATCAGCTCCACATCTTTCTATGTCTTCATCATCACTTTTATCCCTGTCTACAATTTTCTTCTCTAAGTGTTTTTCAGTCTGCCTTTTCTTCTTTTTACCCTGGAGATTCCAGAATAAGGACTGCCTTGCAATACTATCAGCAGGTTTCCTCAATATGTATCCTATCCATTGACAGTGTTCTTGTCTGGTTATTATCATCAATTCCACTTAAGTGATCTTGTCATACCACATCAATCCTCCTTTTCTATGCAAGCACACATTTATGAAAGCCTGTTGCTTTTTTTAGTGTGGTTTTTGTCGTTCTCCATGTTTCATAGCCATACAGTAGGACTGACTAATGTAGATGTACAACTAAAATATAAAAATATCTTAAATGCACTGAAATGCAGAATTATATATTTATTAATTTCATATCTGTTGCTCTTACATAACATGTAGACATATGAATGTGCATGCCCATATAAATATGAAACTGTCACATGCTTTAATCACAACTTATTCATAGCAACATACCTGTATAAGAAATTTTTTGTGATGAAATTCATTTGACATGATGAGGACACATGAACTTTGACCTCCTTCTCACCTCCCTGACTTGCCAAATAGTCTAAAGTCCATCTGTTGACACAATCACCAATGTAAATGCCACGGAGAATCACTGGTTCTCTCTGTAAACAAATCATGAGTTTTCCACATTCCATTTATTTTACTGTTATTTACAAAATAACTTACAAGTTGCTAATTTGCCCCTGGCTATCAAAAATAATCAACATTAAAATTAGCCCTTATGTTCATTTCTATTCCTGTGCCCAATTTTGTTTCCAGAGACCTCTGATGAGAGAAAGGAAGAATAGGATTGCTGCTTCCTCATACATGTCATCAGAGGAGCAAAATGGGAAATGATGATGAATGTGTCTGTATGCCATGCATTCTTCAGGCTAAGGCTTTTTTTGTTTCTTTTTTTCATAATGGTGCCCTGCATTTATTCTGTGACAATAACAAACACAACCAGGGCTGATTTAACAGAAATTCTACCAATTCCTCTGAACCATGCCTCATGCACGAAAACAAACAACTTTCAACTGTAAGATCAGCTGACATAAAATGCTACATGCTTTGTCATGAACTAATTTCGTTGCACACGGGACCAGTTCCTGCAGATTTGAGACTTCTATGGAGGTTTTACATTTATGCCGTGGCCATCCATTTTGGACCTTTCGATGCATGGAACAAGGCTGACACAATAACTGCCCTTGTTAATGAAGTTTCAGACAGCCACCTTAGGGCTGCAGTAGCTGCCTCAACCTTCATTTTCATGCTGGAGGTTGTAGTCATGTAAGCCTCGCTATGTTCAGCAACGATCCTGCCCTTAACTCAGCCGAGAAGCCCCATCCTGATTTCTCACCATGGACTACAGACCCATCGATGTACACAATGGCATCATCATCTGTGGCATTATCATTTATCAGCTGATTAATTTCTAGCTCTGCTTTCCCATCGCCCCAAGCTATGCACTCTCTACCAAGACTGATGATGACTTGCTCGTAGTTCATCCAGTTCTTACTTCACTCTTCCCCCTTGAATATATTTTCAACTGTGGTCACCTGTCCAAGTGTTGCCTCTGCTTGCGCCACCTACAACATCTCTCTCTTTATTCTTGCTCCGTTGATGTCAGCTTTGTTCCCATGCAGGGGGTGCCTTTTGTCTGTCATTTTTTGCATACAGGCTTTTGTCTGGGCCATCACATATCTGGATCTAACTGACAGCAATCCATGCATGTACTGCATTGTCACAATGGGTGTATCTTGCGTACAGCCCAAGACTATCACTTCATTTTGAATTTGTTCCAGTCGTCTACATTGTGATACTAACAGCATGAGTTTTCCTAGACCATTCTTGATTACTGACATGACTAGCTGATGGTACAGGAGAAACAGTAGTCTCTGCTCTAGGTGCACTGCTGCCATTGTTTTTAGGGCTGCCAGACCTCTCTTGCGCTTCTGTATGATGTGATCAACATGGTATGTGTACGATAGTCCGCGATCAAATGTTACTCATTGTATTTTAGCTTGTCTTGCCTTTCACTTTTTTTTTTCACTGAGAGTAGGCTAATGTCTGGGAATCCTAATGTGAGGAGTCCTAAACCTAAACTTACCCCTAACCATGCCGACATGGGTAACTTATTTGGAAGGCGTGGAAAAAGACGTCTCACTACTCTTCAATTCAACACCAATAAAAATATGCTAAACTAATAATAATCACAATCAAACCTTCGGATATATGTCATTGATGAATTCCTCTTCTGTTATATTTTCAATAACCTTCAGGTCCATGAAGAAAGAGCTGTCATAACGCCACAGAAATGAATAATCAAGGACAGTAGGTTCTGATAACAATTTCGTAGATTGCTAATGTGAATAGATGAGATTTGAGTTCAGTAGGCTGAAGAGGATAGAGACGGATTTGTAAACTTCCGACAAAAGGGCGGTAACTAGTTGGTAATTTTAACAACGATAATTTTCCAGTTATGAATTTTGTAGCGCCAGAAATGGAAGGAAGAAACAATCGGGAAATTTGCAATCGGCGCGTATTGTTATGTTGCAATACTTTTTTTTTTTTTTTCCTTAACCAGCGGCACTTGGGCTTTCAGCCCTTCGGCCCAATGACATGTCATTACGAGGCTGGGGAACCTGAGGACTTTCCTTCCAACCCGGTCAGGAGCTTCGCTCCTTCCCATCCACAGAGGGTTTATCACAGGAGCCGTTCAGGTTATTAAGTCAAATTTCCGGCCGTAAACATTTCTTCAAACGCTGACGCCCGGAATTGAACCATGAACACCTGGTCGCCAGTACAACGCCGAAGCCATTACACCAGCGCGGCAGTTACCTTGGACACGCATTAAAATTATCCCAAGTAGAGTCAACTACTTTTTCATTCAAATTTCACAGATTTGTACGCATGTAACCTGTAAATAAATGAAGGAAACATTTTTAATCACTGTTTTTTCTTTCAACTTCATGAAAAATATCCCATTTAACAAGGTCCGGCCTTAGCTGTTGTAGGCCTCAATTTGGACCATTTAAGTGGGGCCCCTGGATTTATCACTTTTTGACAGATTAGGTATACCTATCAAAACAAAACATATTTCTTCTGTCTGTACGCAAATTCTTTCAAAATGTTGAAGTTAAAGTTTGCTTGCTTCATCAAATTATGTGGGTAATACTGCAGTGGTGTTGAGTATCTCGGAGCATATTTGACTTCGGAAAATATTTGATCAATCTGAATTTAAAAAAAAAAAAAAAACAAACATAGGGGCCTACTTTTCTCCCTGTATGGAATTGTGGCTGGAAATTTCACATATATGCATAGAGCAAAAGCATTAATGGAATCCAGTGAACTCAGACTAAACAGCTGGACGACCAAGAGTTTGGCGATGACCTGTCACTTCTGTCCTGTAACCATAATCAGATGCAAGACAAAATTAAAATACTTGATGAGAGGTCACAGCAAGAGGGTCTGAGAATACACAGGGAGAATACTAAGATGATGCGAATAAATGTAGGAAATTATAACAAGACTGCACTGGAAGAAACACCATTATAAGATGTAGAATCGTACACATTCCATGGCAGAAATACAGGCAAAGCTGGAGGGACAGATAATGATATTAAAACAAGAATACAAAAGGCTAGAGGAGCTTGCGTTGCATTGGGAAATATATGGAGATCTAAAGAAATCAGGTCCAACACAAAAGTAAGAATCTTCAGTCTAAATATCAAGGCAGCCATATTGTATGGCTCTGAAACATGGAAAACAACAATAACAACAACTAACAAGCTACAGACTTTCATAAATGGATGTTTGCATAGAATAGAAGGATGGAAGGTGCATGACAAGAGCACTAACTTGGAACTAATGACAAGAAATAGACAAGCGCCAATTGAATAAGAGATGAGAAGAATACGCTGGACATGGATAGGACACACGTTGAGAAAACCTGCTGATAGCATTATCGGATAGCATTATCAGATAGCATTATCAGACAGCCCTTGTTCTGGAATCCTCACGGTAACGAGAGATAGAGAAGACCAAGGAATACATGGACAAGACAGCTAGAAACAGACATGAAAGGGATTAAGAAGACATGGACGGACCTTGAGTACATAGCAAGGGACAAGAAGACTTTACACGTAAGTTTGTTGAAGACAGCCGCGGTAGCTTCCTAGCTCAGTGGTCCATGGTTCGATCCCCAGATGAGGTGGAATTTTTTTAGGCCGCAAACGGCTCCTGGGTCGACCCAGCTCCAACTGGGTACCAGAGCAACTCTGGGAAGGTTAAGGCGGCCGGCGTGATGTTGACCACGTCACCCCTAGTGTGCCGATGGTCAAGAAAATATGGGCCTAACACCATATTCACAATATGCCTCAATGGGCGTGTAACGGGATCCTTTGTTGAAGATCCCTGAGAAGCTGAAAGGTGATGATGATGATGATGGCACCATTTTACATTGTAATGATTGTGTTATAGCCTTACTTATAAAGGAAACAATTAAAATTTCTCAACTGCAACATTTTTCTTTCGGAAATTCTAAATTCACTAATTCAATGCGTTGTGATATGAATAAACTGAAACTGCAAAGGTCTACACGTCGTTAAGTTTGTAACCTACCAAAACATGAAGTACTGCTTAAAGGTGCAGATATCACAGCTTAGGCGTAAACAGACACAACGCAACCACCGTCCTTTTCAGGGCGAACGAGGAAGAAGAAGAAGAAGAACCTAAGCATTACGATATTGCGTTCAGCATTGAGCTGGTACAGTATTAATTCTCTCCCGTATTTTCTCATTCACTAGTGCAGCAATCTTCTGGTACGGTATTGCACAGTAACCACGAGAGCTAAGTCTTGCACGAGAAACTGCTGTATACAAGTTTAAATTTACTTACCGGACATATATTTTTCTTTCTGTTTGGTCACTCAGACTGGTTTTGCATAAAGAACTTTAAAACAAGATATGTATTTTTACATAAAAAAAAATTTTTTTTGTAAGCTGGAGGTAGTTACTAGAGTGCGGGGGCCGCCTGAAGTCGCGAGGCACGATTTGGTCAAATCGGTTACATCTGCCTAAGGCCGGCCCTGCTTTCAACCTCTGAAGGGTTATAATTTGGATATATAGTGTTTTCAAGTCCAAATAATATGTAAAATTGCCGAAATGCAAAACTGGCATAATATTCTATGTTCAATCATTGTAAATAGGGCAAATCAAAATTATCGAATTGTGTGTGTGTGTATGTCTAAAGAAATCAAATAAAAAACAAAACAAAAAAAACACCAAACAAATAAAATACAGTCAATAGGGGGAGGGGTGTAAAGTAGGGTGATCACATCGCTCAACACAAAAAGGAGGACAATGTTTACTTTATTGTCATGGAAAGGAGGACATTATAGAGAAAAAGTTTGACAAAAAGTAGGTTAATATCCTTTAGCACGCTGCTGTCGATCACAGGAGACGAAGGTCACCTATGCTTTCTTAGCTGGAGGCGACTACAGTCGACTGCGGATATCATCGTTTCTAGCACTATGAATTGTGTACACGTGATTTCAGCCCCCGGATGTTAAGTTGTAATGTTATTTGCAAGAGAGTTAGCTTCCGTTTCCGATCTTAGAAAAGTGATGGGTGTATTCGCGTTTATTTTTTGTAAATTTTTTAAACCGAAGTCAATCGGCGTCGAGCACGCGGCCATTTTCGCTCTAATTTTATTGGATTCTGACGCCATGCGGTGGGGATGAGATTTTTGTCTTTATAAGCGCTGATATAGGTTCTCAGAATATGTTTGATGGCCGAGATGGAAACGAAAGTAGAATGACATTGCTAGTATGTATAATTTTAGGGCTTAGATAGGATTAGGTTTATCGGAAAGGTTTAGGGTTACGGCCGAATGTCACTGCTGACGAGGGCGTTTGTTGCTTTGCTACTGATGATGGGTGTAACGAAAAGATCGTCATTTGATTTGTATTGGTCAAATGACTTTTATTGAGATGCAAGGGATATGGACTCTTCCTTTGTTGGTTATTTTTTTTTAAATTAAAGAAAAATATTTTTTTTAATATTTAAAATTTTTTTTCGTTTTTTTCATCTTTCCTTTCCTCTCTTCCTATCACATCTAACATGTACACAAACAAATTTTATATCATCAGATTCATCATTAATTTATTTATATAAATTCCAAAAATGATAGCAATTGACCAAGAAACACAAAAACTATAGACATTACAAGTCGCCCACTATAAAAACGGGGGGGTTGTGAAAAAGAATGCAGCTGCAGGGCAAGTTTTCGGGAAAAGAATGCAGCGTGCTAAAGTAAACAATAAATGACAATGAAGCTTATTTACTACACACCAAACAATAATTTCATAAAATCACCTTGGTTTTTTGTCTATTGATATATCAAGATGATAAAAATCGACTTTAAAAACGCTTTTTTACTTTTTAAATACACACAGAAACATTGTCACATAAATAACACTAACGGTTGTTCTGGTTCTGGCGCATGCAAATTTATTGGCACTTTCTGAATGATGGAAAGCGTTTTAAAGTACAGTCCACTGATTTCAAATTATTGTCATGTTTCACAGTTTGAAAAGTAAAAGGGCCTTCTTTTGTAAATAATGTCAGTTTTGATTGCGAACTTTCAGATACAAGTGCGTTCTTGTTTTCATGTGTGTAGGTTTCTGTGTGTGTGTTTTTTTTTTCCTTCTTTTTTAATCAGCAGCAACTCTATTTGCTACTGACACAAATGTACCACCTCTGCCACGATACACTCTGCTTCTAAATCTTGACAACCTCTGACAAAACATGGAAATTTCTTTTTTAATTTATCTGCGACTACACTTTTAATGCAAAACACAAGGTCTTTTATATTTGGACATGCGCCCTAATATAACCGACAAACCATGTGTCTAGGTTGAAGGAAGCGCGCCTCGCAAAAACGAGGCAAAATCCATTTTCTTAAATTTTGGCACTTAGAGTTGGCTTGTGTAATAAATATATAATGTCATTAATTAATGTTTAATTCGATATTAAAGTTAAAATTATTTGTAATTTGCAATAGACAATGAGATTTTAAAAGACTAAACCTCATACCGTTTTATTTTGAAAGTGCATTTTTAGATAACAGGTGCCAATAACAAATAGAGCGAAGATTTGTAAAACTGAGTTAAAATATGATTATAATCTATTACTGATAAACAATCCTACTACTTACTTAGTCGTTCCTCTTCTACCGTGAGGTGTAGAGGTTTGGAAGAGAGAGCGCCAGACTATCCTATCGGCTGTCTTCTTCCTGGCCTGGTTCCATTCTAGTCCTCGGTCCTTCAAAGATTGTCTAATGTTGTCCTCCCAGCGGACTCTGGGTCGTCCTGGAGGTCTGGATCCCTGGCTCTTTGATAAACAATCCAACAACATTAAAGCTTGCGGGATTGTTGATACATTGTTTGCTGGATTCTGAGGAAATTCAGTCGTCAGAAGTGAAATTCAAATGGGGAATTTTCAAAATGGCATCTGGCGTCTTTCATATAATTTAGTAAAACGCGAAAAAGCCGGACATTTCAATATATATTTTTTTAATCCGACCGTTTAGGCACGGAAAAGCCGGATAAATCCGGACATATTGTTACCCTATTTTACTGGGAATTTTCAATTCCCTAGATATCTGACATTTTCTTGTTGGAGCCTTGAACATTTTTATTGCACGTCTTCCGTTCAGATTGTGTATCACACTCTGCTTTCCATTCATCTGTTATTAATTCTTTAATTAAGCTCTAAATCTCTAATTTACGCATCCCTACATTTATTAGATTTTTATGAGATCTACCTTTCTTGGCTTCTTTATCTGCCTTTTCATTCCATTCTGTGCCAACATGTGAAGGTATCCAAGCTATTAAGACTACATAATCTGGAATATTAGTATGTAGTAGCCATAAATATCTCCTCTGCTATATCAGGTCTACTCATAGCCGTAGATACGAGGGGGGGGGGGTGGGGGGTGGGGGGGGGGGGGTTGTTCAACACTGTACCGAAATTATACTGTACCGGTACCCAAATAATGCATTAAAAATGTGTTCCTGGGTCTACTGCATTCTCGTAAGTTTCTTGCCACTCGACTTGAGACTTGCACTAAGAGACTTGAGACTCGACTTACGACTCGTTAGGAAAGACTTGACGACAACTCTGAATAATTAATATAAATCGTATGCAGTATTTGCCTTATGACGTATCAATGTCTGGCTCTAGTAGCACATGCTTAGTGTATGTGGTTAGTAAATTAGTAAATAATGTCATTAATAATATTTCAACATGCGCATATGCAAATCAGAACGTGCGAAAAGCGCCAAGTTTGTTTTGTAGCTCAGCAGAATTTTATGGTTGCACTTTTAAGGAACAAAGCAGTACACCATAAACGAGACAGTAGTTACTGCTAGTCAACAATCTGAATTCCAGATCTGCAGACTATTTCCATGGCCATACGAATGCTTAACTGGCTTGCCCTTTAAAAATTAAGGATATAAATTAACTTATATAATTACAGAGTAATTTTAGCCCACATGAATAAAGAAAGCCCAAAGAAAAGCCACTAAAGCAGGTATGTTTTGCTCAGCGAATCGTCTCTGAAGGCCGGCGCCTGCACAAGAAAAGCACAGTCCTTGTATCTAGGTTGAACGGAACATTTAGGCCTAGTTAATAAAAAAAAAAGTTAGCAATTTATTTACCTTTTTTAAATCCAGCATGACCACAGTCTTCCTCTTATTTTTAAGTAAGGAACAGTGCAGTGCATCATAATAGAGACACACATTAGGCCTATACAATTTTTCTTAGGCTGTTTCTATCTATCAGACGAATGTAACAGTGTGTTTTTGTCATTGCATGATTCGGTTCCGTACTATCTCATGCAATTTATAATGATTTTTGTACAGTTTGTTTCGTAGATGTTACCTGTGCAAAACCGATTATTGATGAGTCAGGTGAAATAAATCTTCAGCAATAGACCCACAGAATAGTAAACAGATGCAAAAATGTTGCCCCACTGGCTATCGATACGCCAGCACTTGCATAAGTATCCACTAATGCTAACCTTAACCCACATTCTCTTTCCACCTTTTGCAACAGTACAAACATCCGATAAACACTGATGCCTTACCTTTAATACAAAATTGAAGCTATCATTCACACACCGGAGCCGCGCTAGCGTAGTGGTTACAACACCGCTCTGGCGACCGGGTGATTCAGGATCAAACCCGGGCGACGGCATTTGAGGATTTTTCGTCGACCGGGATTTGGACTGGATTAACTCGAGACCTGGCGAGAACATTTGAAGAAGTGTCGTCGACCAGGGACTGGCAGCTCCTGAGCCGACCCAGCTCTAATGGGTACCTCCGAAAACGGCGAGTATCTGCCTGAATGGCGAGGGACACTTGTCTCTGTACAAGAAAATAGGATACTCACGTAAAAATCAATGTCAGGTTAGACATTAAAAATAACCTGAGATTTCGCCTCGAGTATTAGCGGGCGTACGAAAAAAAAATTAAAAAATTCACACACCAAACTGCCTTTGCCTTCAACATTTCATTTTAAAAAAAAGTAGAGCAGTCAGAAAGCACTTATCATGAACCATTGCTGTTTCACAGACCTGCAGAATTATTGATAACACAAGAATTGCAGACCAGACAAGAATGATAATGTGCTTGAGAATTAAGACTTATGAACAATGCATGAATGTGCACACAGCATCATGTGTCTAGTATTCTCTAATTCTTGTCTACTATTCTCTGATTCAACAGAAATATATTTTTGACAAAATATATTTTCTAATTGCTCCAGCCAACACGCCCGAGACATATCGATAGCCAATAGGGAGACATTGCCAAACAATACAAAGTTTCTTCTGTTCTGTGATTCAGCTATCTTTGAGCTTTCCCATAAGGCTTCTATGGTAGACATGAAGATTTCTAAATTGTTGTGGCAAAACTGTAATAGACTTAGCAGTCAGCAAATGATTTTATATTACTCAAAAAGAAAGAAACAAAGGAAAAATGTAATTAACAGGCACAAAGAGAATTAGGCATAGAACCATTAACAGACTAAGATCTCAAATAGTAACATGGTCCCTGCAGTGATAGTTACAGTAATGAGGAAAAGAACATACTTTTAAAAATTCTATCACAAGTAATGATCAAGGGAGTGATAAAAATAAAGTCTAGATTTTTACTAAGTACTTTAAAATGAAGTATACCTGTATTATCAGAGTCCATAAAAGTATACGCAATTTTGCTAAAAACAGTGTGTAAATAATAGTAAGGAGGGTAAAGGATACCCGTTACATGCCCATTGAAGCATATTGGGAATATGGTGTTAGGCCCATATTTTCTTGATCATTGGCACACTAGGGGTGATGTGGTCAGCGTCATGCCGGCCACCGTAACCTTCCCAGAGTTACTCTGGTACCCAATTAATGAGGCTGGGTCGACCCCGGAGCCGTTTGCGGTCTAAACTATTCCCACTGCAATTGGGGGTCATACCATGGACCACCGAGTTAGGAAGCCAGTGCACTAACCACTGTGCTACCTTGGCTCCCGTAAATAATAGTAGTTTTACTAAAACAGAAAGTCTGTGAGTATAAACAGTTTTGCTAAATCATTGATAATATTCATTCTCCTTCTGTACCCCTTAGGGAACATGACTTCACCACTGCAGTTAACCTCCTTGCAGACAGCGTGTGCCACAGCACTTAATATAACCTTGCAGTCATGCTGTTAGTCTCACTCTGTATGCTTAAAATCAAATTCTTCGTAATATTTTATATCTTGTCCTCCTTTTTGGCAAAAAACCTCATATTTCAGACGCTTTTTTAAATTTCTATCTACGTTGTATCATAGAAAGCGCTTCGCACACGTGAAAAGAAAGGGTTTCTGTCATGTAGTATTTATGTTTTGCCTATGTTCTTGCTTTATTCTATTATGTCTGTATGTTATTTTCTCTTCTTCACTGTCATCAGCATTTCCTTGAGAAACCTATAAAAAGCACAAATGGAAACTAGCTATAAATTCAACAAAGTAAATGAACAGCGGATTCCTACCCACCATATTATACGTGGATATGGAAAGAGAAATAGACTTGCCAAAAAAGGAGCAAGTAAAATTCAAACTGTGGACATGATGTTGCTTTCTGAGGAAAAAAACAGTAATCAAAAATAGCTTTAAAGAAAATTGGTGTAGAGAACATCCAGGGCTAAATATAACAGAAATACACTACTTGTTGCCAATAAGAGATTAAGTGATAATTTCACTGACAAACAACATTTTTCTTTCTTATATAGGAATAAGTGTTCTTAGGTCAGTTTCTTGCGCTGATTTAAAATTTGAAATCTGTTTATCACATCGGGTTCTTAAGATATTTGTGAATAAATATATTTTTGGGAAACCGTTATTTGCTCCGTTTCATTTTTACTATATAACTTATTACAAATTAATAAAATGCAAAATAATTCTACTTTTTATACTGCTAAAAGATGCATGACGTATGTTACGCTATTTTTCAAATAGTTACTGTATTTTGAAATAATTCTGAGCGAAATATGGCTTCTAGAAGTTGTAGAAATTCGGCTGATCTGATCTGTTACGTGTGCGGATATTTTACCGATCGTGTTCACCAGAAAAACTTTACACCATTACTAAAGAAAGCATATGAACTTTATTTCGATTCGAAAGTTGATGATGCAAATAAATCTTGGAAGCCAAATGCAGTTTGTTCGACTTGTGCAAATACATTGGCAGATTGGTTACGAAAATCGCCGAAGCATAAGTCGATGCCTTTTGGAGTGCCAGTAATATGGCGTGAACCGACAAATCACGATACTGATTGTTACTTCTGCTTGACAAATATCCATGGTTTTGCTTTTAAAACTAGAAAGTCTGTGGTTTATCCAAATATTGAATCGGTTTCGAAACCAGTGCCTCATGATCCAATCACGTGTCCGATCCCAGTTCCACCAGAAAAGTATCCGTTGGACGTGAATGAACCATCAGAAAGTGATAGTTTGCCTGCTTTAGAAACTAATTCTGACTCGGATTATATAATGATGGTGTTCACTTAATTAACCATTCAGAACTTTCAGATCTAATACGTGATCTCGCTCTTACCAAAGGACAAGCGGAATTACTTGGTTCGCGACTCAAAGAATGGAATCTTTTAGCGCCCAATACTCCGATATCTAAATTTCGTCATAGACACAGAGAACTTGTTCAATACTTTGAGATGGATGATGACATTTGCTATTGCAAAGATGTAAACGGTCTAATGGTGCACCTCGGTCATGAGCACATAGTCAACGAACAGCGACTTTTCATCGACTCTTCCAAGACTAGTCTAAAAGCCGTGTTATTGCATAACGGAAATTTATTTTCATCAATTCCAGTCGCCTACTCTGTTCATATGAAAGAAACTTATGACAATATGGCTATACTTTTGGCAAAAATAAAGTACAATGACTACCAATGGTGGATTTGTGGAGACCTAAAGGTCATTGCAATTCTCACGGGCATGTAGACTGGGTATATTAAATTTTGTTGCTTCTTATGTGAATGGGACAGCCGCAACAGACAGGAACATTATGCAAGAAAGGTGTGGCCTATCAGGGATCGTATGCAGTTCGGGCATAAAAATGTAATACACGAGCCATTAGTTAACAAAGACAGCATCATTTTATCACCGTTACATATAAAGTTGGGGCTCATGGATGGCATTCAAATTGATCGTCGATAACTTTCTGGGAAATCACAAATCTGTTGACTATGTGCATATTGTTAAGCAGTGCATAGATGCATACAGAATTATGGGCTGTAACATGTCCCTCGAAAAAAATTTTTTTTTTTTGTTAGCCAGTGAGACTTGGTCACTGCAGAATCAACTACCATCTGTTCAGATAAATTAAAAATTGGGCAGACAGGCAAGTATCCATGCGGGGAAGAGAAGTAAACAGCAGAGCACGTCCTGTAAGAATGTAAACTTCATGAAAGGATCAGATCAACAGAGTGTCCTGTCTTTTGCCAACTTCACTGATGTAAAAACTGCATGGTAATGAGAAAAGCCTGAGACAGACAACCAACTTTATATGATAGATATACGACACGAAGAAGGAGTGGTGGCTGCACTAATATTAAATTTGAAAATGTATTTGCACAGACAGGACTATATATGAAAGAAATAAGATAACTGTTATATTAGATTAAAACAGTGTGTATCATTTACTCATATATCTTTTCAGCACAGAAATGGAAAACTTTGTTTTATACGAAGAGCTCAAAAAGGGAACTAACACCATTATTTACAAGGGTAGACGTAAAGGGACGATCAACTTTGTGGCAATTCACTGCATTGATAAGTGCAAACGGCCTGAAGTCACAAACATGGTGAGTTAGTGAAATAAGGAAGCAAGAATCACTGTTGTGTATGAAGAGCAGATGTTTGTTTGGGCCATAGTGTGTCATGTTGAATGGAAATTAAATTAAGCAATGTCAATTACTGCTACTTATTGTGTTCTGGTCATCTTATCTTATCATGTCTTTCGTTTTTTTTTTTAAAATTTGTTAGTACATTAGCTATTTCCAGTGTTTGTATGTAGTTTGTTTTGATGAAAGTATAATTTATTCATTCACTCATTCACTCATTCATTGATTCACTCATTCAATCACTCATTCATTCACTCACTCATTAATTCATTCACTGATTCACTCACTCATTCATTCACTCACCCATTCACTCACTCATTCACTCATTCATTCACTAACTCATTCATTCATTCATTCATTCATTCATTAACTCATTCACTTACTCATTCATTCACTCACTCATTCATTCACTCATTCATTCACTCACCCATTCATTCACTCATTCATTCATTCATTAACTCACTCATTCGCTCATTCATTCACTAACTCATTCATTCATTCATTAACTCATTCATTCATTCATTCACTAACTCATTCATTCATTCATTAACTCATTCATTCATTTATTAACTCATTCATTCATTCACTCATTCATTCATTCATTAACTCATTCATTCATTCATTCACTAACTCATTCATTCATTCATTAAATCATTCACTTACTCATTTATTCACTCACTCATTCACTCATTCATTCACTAACTCATTCATTCATTAACTCACGCATTCACTTACTCATTAATTCACTCATTCATTCATTTATTACCCTTCAGCTACCCAAATGGGCCTAGGCTTTCAACAAACTCATGCCAAGTCCCCCTGTCCTGTGCCATCAGCTCAAGATCTGTACATGTCTTCATCATCACTTTGGTTTCCATCTCCAGTTCTCTTCTCTACATTTTTTCTGTCTCCCATTACCTCTCTTAACCTGTGGGTTCCAGAACATTGATTGCCTTGTAATGCTATCAACATTACCAGCGCCTTCTTCTAATCTCTTGCTCATCTGGCATTTGTATCATGAGCTCCATAATTGGGACCTTGTCGTACAGTTTCAGTCCTTCTATCCTTTGCCAGCACTCATTTATGAAAGTCTCTAACTGCTTGCGTGGTTGTTGTTCTCTGAAAGTATAAAATTAAAGTTTAAAAATGTGTTTTTTTCTGATCTAAAACTGCTGGGTATGCATTATGCATTTCACTTTTATCATGTGAGATACAGATGAGATATATTGTTGTAGATCAGATAAGGTGTAGTTTTGCTGATCATGTAGCATTGCATACTAAGCTTGGAGGAGTCACTTGAGCCCCAGGTGTAATTCTTTGGCTTTGACTTGGTTCACTGCATGCAGCAGGATCTCACTGTGGAAACAGTGATAGGCAGGGGAAGCTGAGAAGTGGCTCTGTGAAGGACATAACAATTCCTTGGGAGAGCCCAGAACCAGAGCACAGTATTTTGGCTCTGCATAGTTGGAGAGCCTCCTTGGATGGTGGGGAATGCACAGTATGCCATACACTTCTTACTCCTAGCTTGGGACCAGATGTGACGATCCTTTAAATGCAAGCCAAGCTGGAGAAACTGGAGCTTATGACTTCAATTCAACACATTTCGGAATCGCAGAAAAACCACAGGAAAAGCCTAGATCTACAGTGTAGATAATACCAAGGAGTCTTCAACTTGGTATTGGCTGCTAAAGAGTGAGAAGCTCAGCAGCCCTAATAATAATAGTTGCCCATCGCAAGCGAAGAGCAGCCCTAGTTAAACAGCAACAATACTGTTGTAGATTTCATTTTGCATATCAATTTGTTTCTTAATTACCTATAACAGTTTCACGGCTGCACTAGTAACCTATATATCAGTTTAAGTTGTAAATACTGCCACTGAAGAATCTTGAGGGCCCAGGAGCACAGAAGAAGAAAAAAAAGTAGTAAATAACATAAGTTACACACCACATTTTGTTCCTTTCAGGTACGAATGACTCATGACATAGAACATGAGAATATTGTCAGATTCTATGAGTGGTATGAAACGAGCAACCATTTGTGGATGGTTGTTGAGCTGTGTAATGGAGGAAGCCTCGAAACTCTAATCTCACAGGACTGCAACCTCCCTGAGTCAGCTGTGCGGTCACTAGGTGTCCAGCTGGTTACTGGTCTTCACTTCATCCATTCTCATAGTATCTTATTTCATGACCTGTGTCCAAGCAAGGTAGCTTGTTTTCATTGTTTTGTGCACATCTTGATAATTATATTCAACACTAGTGATAACTCATCAAAACATTCACAAAAGGAGAAGTGAAAAATGTATAGTGTAATTTGCTAATTACTAAACATCTCAGGTTAATGCACTGGCTTCCTAGCTTGGTGGTCCATGGTTCAATCCCTAGTTGAGGCAGAATTTTTTAGACCGCAAATGACTCTGGGGTTGACCCAGCCTCATGAATTGGGTACCAGAGCAACTCTGGGAAGGTTAAGGCGGCCGGCGTGATGGTGACTACATCACCCTTAGTGTGACGATGGTCAAGAAAATATGGACCTAACACCAAATTCCCAATATGCTTCAATGGGCGTGTAACAGGATCCTTTACCTTTACCTACCCCTTCCTAACATCTCTTTTATCACAGTGTGTTTTGTAAATGTGCAATTATCTTTACCATTTTTACCTTGATAGCTTGTGTCCTGGATATATATACTATTCACATTTACTGGTAATGAATGTATTTTCATTATTTACTTTTTATGACAGTGTAGTGGTAATGGAATTTCTGTGTAAAAAATGTCAAAACACATTCATCTTTGCATCCTTCTTAACCATAATAATGTTTATTGTATTGCATACATTATTAGTCACAGCAGACAAAGGAATTTCCACTATCAAGAAAGGTCCTAGATTTCTATTTTTATCAGCCAGTCAGCATGCAGATAGGATCACAGCCACATTTCAAACTTGACGAAATACCAAGCAAATTATATGAAAAGATTAATGTATATCTTCTGATACTACATTTTAAAAAATCAGTATAATGAGAAGCTTAGAAATTCCAGAAGTATTTGTCAAAGAAACTAATGTTTGAAATTCATTCGTACATTTAGAATTCTACGTGGCCATTAGAGATAAAGAAAGAATAGGTCTACTGTTCCCTCAGACATGTCATAAGAGGTAACTAATATGAGGTTGTGTGTGGAGCTGGCAGCCTCGCGCGATACACAATTGCTGCCATCACGCGTGTAAGGCCACATGCACTAACTTTTTTTCAGACGGACAGTGATAAAAAACACTAACCTCCCAGAGTTAGGTTTTAAAAAACCTGGAAAACGCTTATTAGAAAAGATAACATTAGATGGGTTTACGTTTGAAAACATTACAGTACCCAGACAGCACATCTTCGAAACAGGAGGTAGAAGAAATTGCATATTTTGAACGCAGCCACTTAGCTCTTTTAAATTTGTATATTTGGGTTCCTTAGGGCTTGCTGACAAAGAATATGTAAAACGTTACGCAAATAGTCTAGGAATTAACAAGTTATAACCAAAATAAAATAGTGGGGATGCCTGACAGCATGAAATCATTTCTGCTCATAAAATTTTTTTATAACGTGTTTGAAAAAACCTTACGTACGGAAATAGCCTACCATGTTAACTCCAAATTGATTGGAGCGCAACAAATATAAGACTAAACACGATTGGTCGGACTATAAATACTATCTTTCGTTGTAGTGGACAGGGTTTCATTGGTTAGAGCTGCGAATATACACAATTCAGAGCGTTAGTTCGAGACCACTAGTTCAAATAAGCTTGATGAAGCAACAGTGCGTTGAAGCCAGCTCATATTTTTGCTAAATAAAAGCCTGGAACATAAGCAGATGGGAATTTGTGCCAGTATTTGTGCCAGAATTCATTGCTAGTCAACGTATCTGTGTATTTCCATGAATTGTGGTAGGTTTAAAATATTCAATATCTTTTAATGAAAATTGAATGTGAATTGTTAATTTATGCCTGTATATATGTGTAGTTCAGTAGCAAACATGATGTAAAGCCTATAATGCTCCAGCCTGAACAGAAGGTGTCGGAGGAAAGTAAAACTGCATGGAATGGCCAAACAGTACACTGACACCTAGATGATTGATTAGACAGAAATAATGCTGGAATTGCAGAGGCGTAGTAACCATTAGGGAGGAAAATACTGGTATAAAGTATTTCAGATGAAGCTGACAGTTGGCCTAACGCTCTGAACTCAATGTTTGTGATGTATTGTGCTCAGTGTAGAACTAGAGTATCAATTAGTTATGAAGTAGAAGGTACATCCTTCTTGTTTTCAGGGACCGTGGTCTTGACGTTATTGAGCAGCACCTGGTCAGAGCTTTGCTGAATCCAGAGTCGGACAGCATACTCCTTGGTCCATTTAGCTATCAGTGAGGTGTCTCCAGAGCCCAGGGGGAAATCGAGCAGAGGAGTCTTTTCCTGCCGCCATCACGCAAGATAAGCTGATGTGGCCAGCTGAGCTCAACATTATGTACCCCCATCTTAAAATGACATTGTAAAAATAAAATTAAGAGGGGAATTAAATTGTTTTAATATCAGGAACTGAGAACATCTCCAATACTAGTTCCAATAAAGACAAACTATTGAAGTCATGATGACAAATACCAACAGAGCTTGAACAAAACAAAACCAGTATTACCTCATATTACTACTACACAACTGACACACATAGGATACTTTTAATAATATATGTCACTACAATATTCATATTGATAAATTCTGTACATATAACTTGTAATTAAAATTGATTGTGATTCCTGGTTCCCTTTGTATTTGAATCAGGACACATATACATTCATGACAGCAATGAATACATATTGTTATTTGAAAAGTTATCAGTGACTCCTTTAAGATATCCTTGTAGAGTGTTTTATGTATGTGAGTGTCACAGTGTTGTCAAGTGTAGTGGAATAAATTAAATTGTTTATCTGTCTGTTGTTGTTTTGACTTACACTTCATCATACACATACCCTAGACATATAACGTAGTCATCACACTATTCCAGAATAATTCTGACTCAGGTATACATATGTGGCAGCAAGTAAGGTTATATATAATACACTACTCTTATTAGATATATATACCTTCACAGCTGATCTCAGTCAGTACACTAAGTCCCCTATAAATATTTATAACATCCCACTTCACCACATATATTGGGGTCTCGCTCTTGGGATTTTGAATCTTTACCTATTAAAAATATTGGGGGTAATTCACTTCAGGGAATATAAGAATTAAAAGGTATCCTTGGGTGGAATTAAATAAGGTTGAGCTCACGGTGCCTGTGTTGTCCATTAGATATATATTTAGAGATTGAATTGTTGGTTAGACATTGTATAAATTTACCTGATAGACAATGGCGGACCTGGCCAAATTTCGATCTGCTGCTGTTCAGACTGCAAAAGAGTTAGGATTAGATGGGCAAGTTATGGTTGCCTATGTCACTACGGAATGTGACAAATTTATTGAACGCGAAGAAAGAAGGTTTGAAGCCGAAAGAAAGTTAGAGGCTGAAAGGGAAATTAAGAAGTTACAATTTGAGGCTGAGGCTGAGACTAAGAGGTTGCAGATTGAGGCTGACAAAGAGGCTAGGCTGCAGAAATTGGAAGCAGAAAGAGAAGAAAAAGATTAGCTGCAGAAAGGGAAGAAAGAAGAAATTAGCTGCAGAAGAGAGGGAAGCAGAAAAGGAGAAGAGATTACAAAGGGAACATGAGTTACGACTAAGGGAGTTTGAGTTTCAGGGCCATGCTCCTGAAAATGGTGCCAGTCCCTTTGCCTCTGATGCCACTGCTAGCCAAGGAGCCTCAACCTCAGCTATGAATTTTCATTTAGATCATTTTGTTGAGAAAGACGATGATATAGAGAGCTATCTAAATAGGTATGAACTATTAGCTACCACGTATGGGTTAGAGAGAGAAAGGTGGAGCTTAAAGTTATCTCAGGGACTTCGTGGGGCAGCTTATGAAGTTTTTGCAAAAATGAGCAGAGGTGATCAGGAAAATTATGACATGCTAAAGCAGGCTCTTTTGTTAAGATATGAAAAGAATGCAGAATTTTATAGGAAAAAATTTAGGAATGCTAAACTACTGTCAGGTGAAACCTATCACCAGTTCTCTGCACGAATAGAGACATACTTGGAGAAATGGACTTCTCTGGGGAAAACCCAAGATCTTAAGGAAATGGTCCTTATAGAGCAATTAAGAGAGTCCATGGCTCCAGACCTGAGAAAGTTTCTCATGGAACAAGGTGCAGAGAGGCTGGGTGAGTTGCTAAATGTTGCTGAAAGGTATCAAGCAGCTCAAGCAGAGGTAACAGGTAATAAAAAGAAACAAGTGGATAACTTTAGGGCACCACAGAACTTTAATAAATTTGATCCTAGGGATCAAAACAAAGGTAAGCACCAGTTTGATAGGCCACGGTATGAAAATAAAAATAAATTCCCACAATTCGATGAAAGGAAATATGATGAAAGAAAATCTTTCAACCAAGGAAAAAGGTGGTGTAAGAATTGTCAGATGGACAATCATGACACTGACCGTTGCAGAAGGAAACCTGTGTATATGGCAACCCTTCAGGTCAGGTCGACCTCAAGACAGGAGGAGGATATTATGTTGGATACCACTCCAGAAGAGATGAGGAAGGCACAGGCTGGGGATAAAACACTCAAGCCTTGTTTCAGAAAATTGTCAACTTGTCATACAACTCCAGGCAAGGGAGATTTTTACATGAAAAACAAGGTGATGTATAGGAAGACTGGAGCTAGATCCAAAGGTCAGGGACAGCTGGTACTTCCTAAATGATATAGGGCAGACTTAATAAGGAGCCTACATGTGAAACCAGATGGGGACCATGAGAAGATAGGTACCATCATTCAAAAGGTGGCTCACAATTATTATTGGCCCAAAGCAAGATGGGACATTGAGAATTTTGTAGAAAGGTGTAGCATAGCACATGAGGGAACACCCACAAGTGGGAACATGGATCAGGACCTGGACACGCCACGGGGCAAAATTAGGCCTGATAATAAAAAGAAAAATAGATTTGATAAAGTGGACCAAATGGAATGGGAAGCCCCTTTTCACGGACAAGCTTCACTTAACTGTTTTACAATGGCCACTATGCGGAGAGTGCAAAAAGATGTCTTACCCCAGGATAAGCCGAAAATCCCTCAATCGGACTTAAACAAACTGGAGGAAGAGGATGTAGAGAGGAAATCTCTCATCAAGAATTTTAAGTGGGGGAGAAAGCCCCAAAAGAAAAATTGGTAGCGGTCGTTTTGTGAATGATAATTCTGGGAGGAAAAATCATCACTATAGAGCTTCGAGTGGAAGAGACCATACCGGTGCATGGACAAATAGGTCCACAAAATTAAAGGTCCATATGTAGCTTTGTTAAGAACGTGGACTGATGAAAAGGCAGAGGAAAACATTACATCTTCATACCAATATGTGAATGAGCTGACCACTCGTTTAAAAACTGGCTGGAAACTTGCCAATGAAAATTTGAAACAAGCCAGGAAGAAACATGCTGCCTATTATAACAGGAAGGCGAAAGACAGAAATTTGGCTGTGGGAGAGAAAGTACTGCTTCTTTTGCCCGGGAGTCAGAATAAGTTACAAATTGGATGGCAGGGTCCATATACAGTTTTAGAGAAGGTGTCTAGAACAAATTATAAGATAGATAAGAAGGGGAAAGAAAAAATCTATCATGTGAATCTCCTGAAGAAATATTTGGAAAGAGAACATCAGGAAGAGACACACTTGTTGACCTTGTCCATCGCCATGGAGATGAAAAAGGAACCACTTTCATCATTTGAATATCCATTACACCCCTGTGAGACAGCAGCACAGGTGAAAATCAGTACACATTTAACGAAAACTCAGAAAGAGAGAGTGCAACAGGTTCTAAATAATCATGCAGAGGTGTTAACAGACCGACCAGGGCATACAAACCTATTGGAATATGATATGAAACTGATAGACCCCACACCTGTCTGTATGAAACCATATTCGATTCCGTTTGCTAAGGAGAAAGCTTTGAAGGAAGAGATAGACTATCTATTGAAGGAAGGAATTATTTCGCACAGTGAATCTTCGTATAGTTCCGGTGTTGTACTCTTAAGGAAGCCCTCTGGAGAACATAGACTCTGTATAGATTACAGGAGACTGAATGCTATTACAGAAGGACAGGTGGATCCATTGCCGGATACAAATCAGCTGTTTGCCAGACTAAATAAAGCTAAATATTTCTCAAAAGTGGATCTGAGTAAAGGATACTATCAGATTCCAGTAAAGCCTGAGGTTAGACCATACCTAGCTTTTAGTACCTCAGAAGGACACTATGAGTTTAATAGATTGCCATTTGGATTGAAGAATGCGCCTAGTGTCTTCTCTAGAATGATGAGAAAATTGTTGGATGTAAACATTTCGGAGGAACGTAATGAATCCCTGAGTTGCCTTTGATTGAGGATATTCCGAATGTTTCATACAGGATAATAAGAAGATTATGGGATCCACTACGAAAACTCTGCTATCACCAGGTATATGTTATCTCCTCATAACGTACATTTTGAGGGAAATATAATGTTCTCTGGACATGTCATTGCGCAGACTCAGAGAAGAGAAATGGTGAATACGGGTTGCGAAGCAGCATTAAGACAAGCACTCACACTTGCGGCTGTTCAGTAACATAACCGAAATATATTATTGGTTGTAGAAGTCTGAGGCAGATTTCATGAGTAGTGCCTACTCTGAATGGACCCAACTACATAAAACCATGATAGCACCACAGCAGAGTAAAGTCAAGTTGACTTACATTTATCTATGTGTATATAGAATAAAGGACTGACATGGGATGTCTGTTTTAAGAGGGGAGGTGTCGTGAAATATTCTAATCCACATATATAAATTATCAGGTAAATATAAAGCCTAACAAATAAATTCTAATAAAGAAAAGAGCAATGGTAAAATAACAGTGCTGTCACAAAGAATGTACTCGAAATCCCCCTTTGTTTTATGCTTCGTCTGCAAATTGTAACGTTTCCACGTTAAATATAAGCCACTGCATAAATACAAGCGTTTCCACAACACATTAAAACGGGTATTGCATTTCTGAGAAAAACATTGAGAGGCACACTGCGTAATGACCTAAATTAATCCTAACATTAATTATACTGCGTTACCAAAACGAACTAAAGACAGATGGACTAAAGGATAGAGAGAAGGGAGGGCTGAAAATCAGGAACGCATGCAAAATTAAACACGTGTCTCGCTATTAATGCCACCCCCAACACGCGTCGCGCGATACACAATTACTACTATCACGCGTGTAAGGCCACATGCACTAACTTTTTTTTCAGACGGACAGTGATAAAAACACAAACCTACCCAGAGTTAGGTTTTAAAATCCTGAAAAACGCTTATTAGAAAAGATAACATTAGATGGGTTTACGTTTGAAAACATTACAGTACCCAGACAGCACATCTTCGAAACAGGAGGTAGAAGAAATTGCATATTTTGAACGCAGCCACTTAGCTCTTTTAAATTTGTATATTTGGGTTCCTTAGGGCTTGCTGACAAAGAATATGTAAAACGTTACGCAAATAGTCTAGGAATTACCAAATTATAACCAAAATAAAATAGTGGGGATGCCTGACAGCATGAAATCATTTCTGCTCATAAAATTTTTTTGTAACGTGTTTGAAAAAACCTTGCGTACGGAAATAGCCTACCATGTTAACTCCAAATTGATTGGAGCGCAACAAATATAAGACTAAACACGATTGGTCGGACTATAAATACTATCTTTCGTTGTCAGGGGAAACGGGAGTAGGAGTATTTTTTGAAAAGATGTGTGGACAGGGTTTCATTGGTTAGAGCTGCGAATATACACAATTCAGAGCGTTAGTTCGAGACCACTAGTTCAAATAAGCTTGATGAAGCAACAGTGCGTTGAAGCCAGCTCATATTTTTGCTAAATAAAAGCCTGGAACATAAGCAGATGGGAATTTGTGCCAGTATTTGTGCCAGAATTCATTGCTAGTCAACGTATCTGTGTTTATTTCCATGAATTGTGGTAAGCTTGAAACATTCAGTATCTTTTAATGAAAATTGAATGTGAATTGTTAATTTATGCCTGTATATATGTGTAGTTCAGTAGCGAACATGAGGAAAAGCCTATAATGCTCCAGCCTGAACAGAAGGTGTCGGAGGGAAGTAAAACTGCATGGAATGGCCAAACAGTACACTGACACCTAGATTATTGATTAGACAGAAATAATGCTGGAATTGCAGAGGCGTAGTAACCATTAGGGAGGGAAATACTGGTATAAAGTATTTCAGATGAAGCTGACAGTTGGCCTAACGCTCTGAACTCAATGTTTGTGATGTATTGTGCTCAGTGTAGAAAGAGAGTATAGATTGGTTATGACGTAGAAGGTACATCCTTCTTGTTTTCAGGGACCGTGGTCTTACAGTTATTGAGCAGCACCTGGTCAGAGCTTTGCTGAATCCAGAGTCGGACAGCATACTCCTTGGTCCATTTAGCTATCAGTGAGGTGTCTCCAGAGCACAGGGGAGAAATCGAGCAGAGGAGTCTTTTCCTGCCGCCATCACGCAAGATAAGCTGATGTGGCCAGCTGAGCTCAACATTATGTACCCCCATCTTAAAATGACATTGTAAAAATAACATTAAGAGGGGAATTAAATTGTTTTAATATCAGGAACTGAGAACATCTCCAATACTAGTTCCAATAAAGACAAACTATTGAAGTCATGATGACAAATACCAACAGAGCTTGAACAAAACAAAACCAGTATTACCTCATATTACTACTACACAACTGACACACATAGGATACTTTTAATATATGTCACTACAATATTCATATTGATAAATTCTGTACATATAACTTGTAATTAAAATTGATTGTGATTCCTGGTTCCCTTTGTATTTGAATCAGGACACATATACATTCATGACAGCAATGAATACATATTGTTATTTGAAAAGTTATCAGTGACTCCTTTAAGATATCCTCGTAGAGTGTTTTATGTATGTGAGTGTCACAGTGTTGTCAAGTGTAGTGGAATAAATTAAATTGTTTATCTGTCTGTTGTTGTTTGACTTACACTTCATCATACACATACCCTAGACATATAACGTAGTCGATTTGGATCAAGTGCACTAGTGTTATGAGAGCTGAGAAAAAATTTTGAATATGGGTGTGGGTGCAGATGGGAATATGCACCACCCATAGTTTTTTCTGGTTCATGTGTTGATCGGCCAGAGGTAACTGTATTTGCTGTAAGTGTACTGTTTATGTCATTACTTGTGTCAATGAAATAAATTGTGGTACCGCTGTACTCAACTTATTGTTTGATGACCGATGCATGTTCTTGTGACAGTTTCCTGTGCTGAATATTTGTACCCTAGCAGAGCCTATGAACCCGGGCAAACGGTGTGTGTTAAACCTACAACACACATCATAAGAGTATGCATTAAACATAGGATCATTTTTATATACCAATTGCCTAAATACAGTAATTAATTAGTGTAGCGTTATGTAATACAAATGCCTTGTCATGCTAGAAAGAAGGGAAAAATTATCAGCCAATCAAATGCAAGCAGCCCTCTCTTGCCGGTGAAATGGTTTGTAATGGCATGTAAATGAATTGAGAGATTTGTGCATAGGTGTACGTAGACTTAGAAGAATTAAAAGAGAATGGATGGATGGAAAGACGTGATATTAGTCTCGAATGTCGGCCAACTATATGCATGTCAAAGGAAAAGTTGGTACGTTATTTTGTTTTGGAGATAATTGAAGGTAAAGGTGCCAGCACGATGAAAACTGCTGTGTCGATTGTTTTAAAAAAAATTGATATAAATCGAAGTCAGAACCAATTATGGAAAACTTCATATAAAACGAAAGCAGAAGTTATGGAAAGTGAAAGGAGATATAGATAAAAGTCATTAGTAACAGGGTTGAGAAGCATGAAGAAGATTTCTGGACCCAGCTAACACAAACTGGCTCAAGTCTGCACAAACAATAGTCTGAAAACTGTGATATCGCATTGCTCTCTGGTACGCCCGCCCACCCCCTATAAAAGAGCAAGCAGCGGAATTTTCAAATTACACACACACAGCAGAAGACAGATAGACTGAAGAAGAGGGAAGCTTGCCAAGGCCATAACTTTACTATTCTGTTTGCTGTGCAGTTCCACTTTACCAACTGAGTCTGTTCTGCACTTAACATCTATCCTAAGAGGGTATGTAAATTTATGAATAAATAATTTGTCTTATTGCAGCTTATTATAATAGAATTGTATCAGGATCAAGACAGAGGACTGAACTGAAATTGAGTTGTGAATGTGTAAAGGAATTTGATGCTTACCAACGTTTAGCAGAAATGTCAGTAGGAGTGTTCAATTGAAATTATTATACGCGAATAATGGACTTGGCACTCTAGAATGTGAAAGGCGAAGGTAGCATCATAATCATGTATAAAATGTATTGACAGGAAACTCTATACAGAGCGATACAACAAGAGGAAATCTGATCATCAGAAGAGGTCCCCCCGTTGAACAAGTGTTTTGGCCCATTATTCTCTTTTACACTCTAAGGGGGGCTGGCCCACTTGGGTCATGACTCCCAAGTGTCTCAGCCTCCTGTTGTCTTATATCGAAAATGAACCTATTTCACGTTGGTTGCAACTTTTAAAATCCACAACTCAGCCAGTCGTGGAGGCAATTGTGAAAGTAACAAAGAGAAGACAAATTATTGCGGTCGTTCCGCCGCACACCACGACTCGGGACAGACACTGACACACCTGCGCGAAGCCAACGAGGCTAGCCACTGCGCGCTAGCAACTGAAATTCTGCGCCCAACACCTCTTATAATATACACCGCGGGTTGCCCGTAAGTCACAGCCCTTTCACCAGTACACCGAAAAACTCAACGTATTGTGGACTTAGAAAAATTCCTGATGTTTTCTGTACCACAGAGTTTACTGTCCCGAGTTCCATAGCCCATTGCGGTTGTTCAACAGCCAGCATGATGCCTTTTCGGCAGTTTCACTAAGCCTCTTCAGTGCCCTTGTTCTCGACTGTCCCCTCAGCCCCAACAGTTTCAATAAATCATACACTGATGCAGCCACGAGCCCTCTTGCACCACCTCAACAGCCATGACCCTTGCAGTGAACCCATCATGTCTCAGATCTGCGGCCAGATCATTATACTTGGCCACTTTGAATGAATGTTGCTCATCCAATCTGGATTCAAATGGCACAGTCAGTTCAATCAGTATAACCTGAAGCGATGCTGAAGAATGCAGCACTATATCCGGCCGTCTCTGCAATTTTTTTTATACTCTCTGGATATGCCCCTCGTCCAGGTAGGTCTACTGCCATCTCCCAGTCGTTTGCACAGTCAAGAAGAGAGGGTAAACTGCTACCTGGTTTACTCGGTTTGGGGTGTGCTGACTTTCCTGCCCTCAGAAAGTATGTATTTGCGGTGCTCGGCCTGGCTTTGCAATTCGCCTTCATCCTTGCCAGGTCTATTGTCGCAGCCAGCTCATTTAGCACTTTGTTGTGGCGCCAAGTGTATCGCCCTAATGATACCTTGCATGCTGAGAGCATGTGTTCAAGTGTCTGCCTCCCCTGGCACAGGGGGCACTGCTCATCATCCGACTTTCCCCATCTCACAAGGTTTGTGGCATACGGCAGCAGGTCATACATTGATCTAATAATGAAGCTGAGCCTAAGAGGTGCCATGTGCCATATATCATTCCATGTCAAGGACCTTTGCAGGGCTCCTTCCCATGTAGTCCATTGGCCTTGTTGGGCCTGCTGCACTGCCTTTTGCACCCTCTTACCATTCTCAGCTCCTCGTATCTCCTGAACTACCATGTCTCTGCGCTCCCTGCTTGATGCCTTGGACCACCAGCGGATGTCTCCATGGCCAAATCCCTGTCTATTCATCTGTGTGTATCCAATTACCTCCCTTAGTTTGAGCGACTCTTGGGCAGCATCAACAGCTTCTTCCACTTTCCACTTCCTCCCTGTTTTCAGTGTTGGTTGAATGGACTTAACCACGTCGTCTATCGACTCGCGCAGCATCATTGTGAGTCTTGCCTTTCCTACTTTGTGCTCTTCAACAACTGACTTGAGAGGAAGCACAAGTTTTGACTCTTTGCAGTATAGTGCTACGTTTGACAGACCTGGTGGTACCCCTAGCCATTTCCTCATGAACTTGTTGACCTTCTGCTTTATACTGTACTGGTGCTTATTTCATATATAAGCAGTGGCCACAGCAACTTCGGTATCAACATGAACTGGAGGCACCACAGTTTGAACTTTCCTAGAAGTCTGCTTTGGTCTATGATCTGTAGTCCTCTGTCAGCCATTTCTATTGTCTGTTGCCCTGACTTCGAGTCTTTCAATGAGGCATCGTACACCCTGCCAAGACTTTTAACAGGTTCCTCAATGACAGTAGGGATTCTTTGGTTGGAAACCATGAACATGACCTCCGCTATTTTCCCTTTCCTGACTGATAGGCTTCTCGACTTCTTAGGTTTGAAGCTCATTCTGCACCAGCTGACTAGTTCATCCAGGCGTGCTAACATTCTCCGGACCTGGTGTTCATCTGATGTCAGAATTGTTGTGTCATCCATGAATGCTTTGAGCGGTGGTATGTGACACATTTCACTGAGCTTTGGACCTATTGCCACTCCTTCAGCTGCATTGAGGATTACCTGCATAGCCAACACGAATAGTATCGGAGAGATAGTACATCCCATCGCAATTCCAACTTGAAGGTCAATCCACTTCGTTGTGTACTCTCTGGTTGAAAATCTGACAGAGAACCCTGCGAAATACAGCTTCAGCATTGCTGTAATTTCTTGTGGATCATGATACATTTCTAGGGCCTGCCACAACATCTGGTGTGGAACGGATCCATAAGCATTTGCTAGATCCAATCAGATTACATGGAGGTTTGTTCTGTCAGACTTTGCATTTTGAATTGCTTCCCAGATCATTGTGGCATGCTGTAGGCACCCTGGTGCACCTGGGATACCTCCTTTCTGGATGGTAGTGTTAATGTAACCATTTTCCAGGAGGTATGTGGTGAGCCTTTTCGCCACCACTGAGAAGAATATCTTCCCTTCCACATTAAGTAGTGAGACTGGCCTGAATTGACTGATGCCTGTGGAATTTTGTTCCTTTGGGATGTAGACTCCATTCGCCTTTCTCCATTCTTTGCAAATAAGTTGGGTTTTCCACGCACTTTTTAGCAAATGGAGCAGTCATTTGAGCACTTCAGGGCATCTCTTATACACACCATATGGGACACCATTAGGACTTGCACCGTGCTTTCTGGACAATGGTTTCTATTTCTTGCATTGTTGGGGGCTTGATGTTGAATTCAGCTCCTGGCTTTCTTGGCCATCTAAGGCCTGTCATGCTGCTGAGCGGCTCATCTCTGCGACCATCTAAATATGTCATTCTAAGGTGTTCCTCCAGGTCTTCTTTCCTGATGTTTAGCGTTCCCGACCATGGCTGCTCAAACAGTTCTTTGGCGAACTTGAAGGGCTTCCTGAAGAATCTTTCCCCATCCCTCCGTGTTTTCCTTCTCTTCCTGCACAACCTTTCTGCTCTACAAAGGGCATTATGTTGGCCTTTCAGGTGCTCCCAAACCTGTCGTAATCCTTCCTCCTCTGTGGCCACAGCATTCTTGAACTGTTTTCGGGCATGCTTCTTCTGTTTCCTGATCTCTTCTATTCTAATTTGTCTTCTACTTTTTTGTGGTGGGTTACTTTCTTTTGCCTCCCTGACTCCAAACACTTTGCAACAGTGAAGATATATTATGTCACCGAAGATTTCCAGCTTCTTCTCGAAAGTTATCTGCTTCAGGTTGTTATCTAACTCTTTTACCAAGGCTTCGTCCAGCTGTTTCCAAAGCCCTTTTGCACTGGCAGGTGGAAACTTGATTGCATCTGTTTTCCCGTCCAAGAAGTGTGTGAGATCATCATCAGAGTGTTCAATTAAAATTATTATACGCGAATAATGGACTTGGCACTCCAGAATGTGAAAGGTGAAGGTAGCATCATAATCATGTATAAAATGTAATATATTTATTCATGTATTATTTTAGAAATGTTATGCAGATAGACGCCTGTCTTGTCTCGCTATTCTAATCAGAACTGATCCATGTATCATTCATATACATGCACACATCTGAACACCTTCATTTCATGGACACAATAGGCTTGTGGAGCTTATGTCCAGGCTAGCCACTTGTCTCAAATTGTCTCCAGGTTCATTCGTTTCATACTACATCAGAGGTCTAGAATCCTAGATCAATAAGTGCCTTCCTGAACAAACCCAGGAGCATCAGATATTGTCATCTATATTTCAGCCCTAGGCCCCATCAGTGCTTGGTGGTCTTGTGCAAGACCTACAACTGATACTGCTGTGTATACTCATAGAGGACAGTCATAGATCTTTCATGTTAAGTATTCTGTGTAACCAAATTCCTGCAACCATTGTGAGGAGTCAAAGCAAAGGGACTAGTGTGTAGTATTGAGAAAATATTTCTGAATAATATACCAGACAAGAGATACTTTAGTGATAAAGGAACATTTAGACGAACATTTAATGTCATTTTGAAGATTCCAGAAAGGACTTCTTATTATCTATTGAGTGTAACTAAACAATCAAGCAATTTTGTAATTACATTTTATTCATTCAAATTTCATCATTCATATTTGCACAAGAAGTAAAAACAAAGATAGATGTGCATAATAAATGGTTCATTAATTGTAATTCTCTGACTTGTAATTGTTATTCTCTGACTTGTCAATTTTATATGGTTGAATTTTGAGTTTTACTGAATTGTTGATTATCATAGGTTAGTTACATAGCAAAGGTGGCATCTTAGGCTCTAACTTTTATCTGATATTATCTGAAGTAGAGACCTTCACAGCCATGACTATCCTGTGATACCAGTGCTCTTTTCTGACACATGGACTCCATTCTTGTCAGACATAATTCTTCTGTTATTTCAGTAACTACTACTGACTACTATACTCTTTAAAACTTTTCGCTACAATTAGGTAACTTTAATGTATCATATGTAGTGCATTTCATGTTTGAAATGAAACTTAAAACATTTTACTTGCACATTCACTTGCCTTCTTACATACTTTGCTAAAAAGTAAATGTAGGGAATTTTCTTAATCTTACTGACATGTTTAATCACCCCCATTGGAGAGAAAATATAAACGCAATGTAAGTGCAGCTTATTAGTGTTAACTTGTGTGAAAAGTGTGGAGGTTAAGTTCTGTTAACGAAACTAATTTTCTTTGGATTTAGATCCTACTGGATACTGCCGGAGTGTTGAAGTATGCAGATTTTGGCTTGTCTAAATGCGAAGGGGAAAACCTTGATGAGCTGTTTTGTAAGTTTGCTGATGCAGGAGACCAGTGGAACATGGATACTGTTGAGGAAATTATGAAACACAACAGATGTAGAGGTTTGTATAGTCTGCCTCCTTATTCAGGTTTTTTCCTGTCGAGTTGTAGAGCATGGTTCTACATGTACTTTTTGACCAGTATAGCCAGACCTTCCTGTCCTATGCCATCCATCAAGGTCATTCCAAGCAGGTCGTGTCTTCTTTATCCTTTTCAATTCTGTGTCCTATTCCCTTCTTCATGAGCTTTAAATTTCTTTTTCTTTGACCCTGGGGGTTCCAGAACAAGAACTGCCTTGTAATACTATTAGCTGGTTTCCTCAATATATGTCTTATTTTAAAATTTAGGGACACCAGCAGAAGAAGAATTGAGAAAAGTAATTTTATGTAAGTCTAAATGGGAGCCGCGCTGGTGTAATAGTTACAATGTTGCGCTGGCGATCAGGTGTTCAAGGTTCAAGCCCGGGCGTCAGCATTTGAAGGAGTGTCAACGACCGGGATTTTGACTGAATAACCTGAACGGCTCCTGAGATAAACCCTCTGTGGATGGGAAGGAGCGAAGCTCCTGACTGGGTTGGAAGGAAAGTCCACAGGCTCCCCAGCCTCGCAATGACATGTCATTGGGCAGAAGGGCTGAAAGCTCAAGTGCCGCTGATTAAGGAGAAAAAAAAAATGTAAGACTAAATAAAGAAGTAATAAACGACTGTAAGACAGCTAAAAAAAAAGCTAGGCCTTCTGAGAAGTACATGGACATTGTAGTGTGGCACAGAAATGACACAAAATCTGTGTACATCCAAACAAATAGCTTAATAATAAAGTATACACACAGCCAGTGGCTGTCAGAACAATATTAATGGGTAAATAGTGGTATGACAAGATCACTAATGTGGAACTGATTACAAGAACCAGACGAATGCCAGTGGAACATGAGATAAGAAGATGATGGATAGGATACACAATGAGGATACTTGCTGATAGCATTACAAGGCAGCACAAACATGAAGGGGATGAAGAAGACACGGAAAGACCTTGAGCTGATGGCATGGTACAGGAAGACATGATATAAGTTTGTTGAAGGCCTATGCTCCTTGGGGAGCTGAAAGGTGATGATGGATTTATGAGTCAGTAGAATGTGATGGTGGATTTATGAGTCAGTAGAATGTGATGGTGGATTTATGAGTCAGTAGAATGTGATGAATAGATGACAGAATACTTTGATGAATTATGTAGAATGTGATGAATAGATGACAGAATACTTCGATGAATTATGTAGAATGTGATGAATAGATGACAGAATACTTCGATGAATTATGTAGAATGTGATGAATAGATGACAGAATACTTCGATGAATTATGTAGAATGTGATGAATAGATGACAGAATACTTCGATGAATTATGTAGAATGTGATGAATAGATGACAGAATACTTCGATGAATTATGTAGAATGTGATGAATAGATGACAGAATACTTCGATGAATTATGTAGAATGTGATGAATAGATGACAGAATACTTCGATGAATTATGTAGAATGTGATGAATAGATGACAGAATACTTCGATGAATTATGTAGAATGAAAAAAACAAAAATACAAATAGTGATACGTCTTACTGGGAGAAAGGACAAGAAAAAAACCTACGTTGCGGCCACAAGGCCTTCATCAGGGACAGACAAACGAAAAACAGAAGGGAAAGAAAGTGAGAATTAAGTAGAGAACATAAAACTATAAAAATAAGAGAAAACACTCCCTGATGTGTGTCACGTGTTGGAAATAAAATGTCTGCCACTGATGAATTATGCGGTGATGAAAGCTCAGAATGAATAATCAAGACAACCGTTAAGGGCTGATATTACATTGAGCAGAATTTTAGGATGCTACATTAAAAAAAGGCAAGGCTGCTGGACCAGATACTAAAACAGGAAAATAAATTTAAGCTGTGGGAGAATTTAAAATAGAAGTGATTACACAACCATTGATTGACATATACAGCAGTGGATACATACCTGATGACCTGCTGAAATCCATATTCATAGCTTTTCCAAAGAAACCAGGAGCCATCGAATTTGTCTTATGATTCATGTGACCAAAAATACTTGTAAGAATCATCATGAGAAGAGTGAGAAATCAGAGAAGAGGAAAATTTGATAAATGGTTCTAAATCCAGGAAATTGTAGAGAACATGATCTCATTTGCCAGTTGGAATGGCACTTGAAAGAAGGAAACCATAATTGTAATCCATCAATCATCATTTCCTTTTTCACTCCTTATGGAGCATGGAGCCATCGGCTGCGGCTTGTTCCTTTGCAAGAATCCTACTAACAAATCATTTGTGTGTTTTTGTAGTGGTGGTATCTGTAGCAGTATTTTTAACATGATGAGGTTGCCTGTCCCATGCACAACCTCATTTTAATTGCTTGTTTCGACATGGCTGAGGAAGCAGTAGTTCTATTCTATAATTGTCTACTTAAAGTACCCTAGGAACCAGCGGTGTTTGGTTGAGGCGATCGACTCGAACGTGAGTCAGACTTAACTCACCTCAAGAACTCGACTCCATACTTGACTCAAACGTTTTTTATTAGTGACTCAACTCAAACTAAGATGGTTTGGCCATGTCTGCAGAATGGGAGAAGATCGGCTCTCACGACAAGCATGGGAAACTAAGAGCCAGGGATCCAGACCTCCAGGATGATCCAGAGTCCACTGGGAGGACAACATTAGACAATCTTTGATGGACCGAGGACTAGAATGGAACCAGGCCAGGAGGAAGACAGCCTGTAGGATAGTCTGGCGCTCTCTCTTCCAAACCACTACACCTCACAGTAGAAGGGGAACGACTAAGTAAGTAAGACTCAACTCAGTTTGGGACTTGCCTATTTCACTGCTGTTGACTCATGCTGATTGACTCAAACTCAAGTCGGACTTAAGTCACCACAGCAACATGACTCAAGAGTTTTTATTAGCGACTCGACTTGACTAGTTAGGAAAGACTTGACGACAACTCTGCCAGTAACTATACTGGGCATAGTCCTATGGTGAAGGTTTATTTTTCTCATTTAAAAAAGCAGTTGGTTTATATTTTAAAAGTTAATGGAATTTAAGTTTCTTGGATTGAGAAAAACAACTCATTTTATTGATTTCTTGTTTAGGTTCAGTGATGTACATGGCTCCAGAGTTGATACAAGGTGCAGAACCTAGCATGCTGAGTGATCTCTGGTCCCTGGGCTGCGTTCTGTATGAGATGTTTGCAGGTAATGTGGCACTCGAAGTTCGAATTCACTGAGATACAGGAATTATTGATTCTAAACATTGGTATGATTAATGGCAAGTACAGACGAACAAATCTTTAATTCATCAGAAAGGAAATTGAGCCTGTTGATAGCTCTAAATATAAAGTAGAGTGAGAGAGAGATAGATAGAGTGTGAGAGACAGATATAGAGAGTTTGTATGTGGAGGTGCATACTATTATAATATGTAATATGAAGAAAAATATGTATAATTACCATTATGTTATGCTGCTCTAACAAGCATTCCTTCCTAACTTCATTCCTTTTTTTCCACTTCTTATACCGCAGGGGTTGGCAACCCAGGAGCTTTTGGGATCTACTTTAGTAACACTGAGCAGCCCTCTAAAGATCTACCATATATATATATATATATATATTTGTGTGTAATTGTAATCAGGAGAGGAGGAATGATGAACCTTACATAGAAAAGATCGCATTCCTACTTCATACAGTTCACCAATATATTTTAGTACCCAGCTCGAGAGTGTTCATTGGGAATGCGGAAAAAGTACCTCTTGATTCTGCGGGGACATCATGATTTTAAATGTCGGCAGGAGAAAGGTCTAGTCTGAAATGTCCCTAATTTAAAAAGTTTCCCCCATCCCAAGTTGGCCAGAGATCTACCAAATCATCCACTGGGATCTACCGATAGATTGAGATTGACTGGTTGCTGACCCCTGTTATAGAGCATGGGACCACCATTGTAGTAGCTGCAGTGCAGAGAGCCTGCAGTCTAGCACTGATGTGCTCTTTTCAGTGGTAGTTTCTGTAGTAGTTTGTTTAACATGATGGAGTTGCAAGCACAATGCACAACCTCACCTAAGTTGTAGTTGCAAGCACCATGCACAACCTCACCTAAGTTGTAGTTGCAAGCACCATGCACAACCTCACCTAAGGTGTAGTTGCAAGCAACATGCACAACCACACCTAAGTTGCCTCTTACAAAATGCCTTATGGGAGCAGTGGTTACATTATTTTTTGTCATCATTAGAGACCCCTTTGAACCACGTGGGGAATAGCCAGGCATTGGGGATATTTCTTCATTTCCAATGATTTGATGTTTCTGTTTTTCAATAATTTCTGGGGACAAAAGTGTTGTTTCCTGAGGTTTCTGAGGAGACAAAGAAAGAATAAGAGTACTGCTCCCTCAGGTACATCCTGTAAGAGACTACTAGTACGAGATATGATGCTCAATGTAAGAAATCCTCATCCGTAAAAATAAGAGACCAAAAGCTAGAAAATACAAACATATTTACAAACTTAGGAAACAAAGTAACATCATGTGACAGAACAAGCAAAAACATCAGTAACAGAATGAATAAAGCCAGAATTGCCTTTGCCGATCTAAACAACACCTGGAAATCTTCCCAGTACAGTACTGACACTGAATAAAAAGATATGAGAGCTGCTTAATTTCTGTATGGTGCAGAATGCTGGAGAGTAACAGGAAAGGAAGTGTCCAAACTGTCCTCTTTCCATGCAACCTGCCTGAGGAAAATCCTTCGAATTTTCTGCCTGAACACCATCACCAACCAAGAACTGCTAACTGGGAGCCACCAAGACAACATGCCCACAATCATAGCGGGTAGTCGCTGGAATAGGGTTCGCCACATCCTCAGAACACACCATCATCAAAACTGTCATGCTATAGACTCCAGAAGGAAAGTGAGGCAGAACAAAAGCTACCTGGTGGAGAATTGTGGAGGCAGAGATGCAAAGCATGAACATGAGCTGGAGCACCACATGAAGGATGGCTGCCGACCTAGTAAATTGGAGACAGTTTATTGCCTGTCTGCAAGATGCCACCAGGTGTGATGGTCACTGATAGCTTTTCCAGCCAGTGGCCAAGAACCACAGAAAGAGAAGAAAGAAAAAATATGAGGTTGTGCATCAGGGTGTCAACCTCATAATGCAAAATAAGTTACTACAGATACCACCGCTGCAAGAATACAGGCTTCCTGCAAAGGGACCAGCTGCAGTGGTAGCTCCATGCCCCGTAAGGAACAAAATGGAGAATTATGATGTGGAAAAAAGTAAGCATTTCGGTGCCTGGGTAAGGCCTACAAACAGCCAGGGACAGAAAGAGTTAAAGGTACCTAGCAATAGTATATGTCACATGAACTTGTGTAAGGCTTCTCGTTCATATATATGTCTAGAAATTACACATATTCATTCATGGCAGGTCATCCTCCATTTCTTGCTGAAAAAGAAGAACATATTAAGGAAAGAATTCTCATGAAGGACTTCCCCATACCAAAGGTCAAAGGTAAGTGCTTGAAATAACTTTTGACATGGTGACATTTATCATAGAAATAGCAAGTTTCATTTGCTTTTGTTTTGAGCCATGAAATCCAAAGTTTTGTATGTAGCTTACTATGTTAAGCTTTTTGTTTAATTAACACCTCTGAAACATTTGTTGTTGTTGCTTGTTTCAGGACTAAGATTATCAGGCAAACCTTCTCCAGAGTTTATGAGTTTGCTTCAAGGATTATTAAACAAAGATCCAGCAAAAAGGTATTATTCTTCTGTGACTTGGCACTCTTTACCAAGTTTGTAATGCTCGTCTTAACGCTTTAACTACCGAATTGAAAAACACACAGTGGCATAATTTATTTTTGTTCCCATTTTTCATTCTGTAGGTGTTTGTACAGATTAAGCTGTGGTTTTTTAAAAATTTTTAACAGATTTTTATGAAGGATATATCATTTTGAAGATAAATGAATGTACTGTTATTATAAGTTAAAAATTGTATTTTTATATTTTATGGAAGATATTATGAGTAATATAAAATGATTTACAGACATAAAAGCGTTTTTATTGTTTTAAATTATCAACTTACCATCATACTCTGATATCTTGAGGCATTTAATGCCTTTATCTTGGTGATTATCAAGTAGTATATCCAATAACAACATAAAAAGTAAAAGAACACATATTGACTACAATTAGTAACTTACGTAATCACATCTACACCACTTAAACAAAATCTAAAAAGCTTTTCTTCACTATCATCACTGTTTACATTGTCACTACTATCGTTATCAGTACTATCAAAATCACTACTTGAATCACTCTCCATCACTGAAATAAGTTTTTAGCCTGTCAAATAGTTAGATGAGGTGTACGAGTGTTTTATGTTGCCACTAGTTGCCATGTTAAACAAATTTACACAGTTTGGTATTTAAACTGAAATGTTGAAAAGTGTGAATATAATATTAATTTCTTGAGTTGGACAGCAAACCACGTTTTGAAAATGACTCTTCCTGTGGTAGATTAAAATATTGAACCAAAGCGGAAAGTGTTTCGCTACATTTAAATTTGCTTTACTGCTAAACAAAGATTGACGCTCCCAGCAGCGGGCAGCACAGTGGTTAGATTTGCAAGCCGCTGTCCAGCTTGCAGTAGTTAATGTGTTAATCTGTTCAGTTCTGTCTTCTTAAATCTTATAGAATCAGCCTTTGCTTGTCTGCCTTCTTTCATTTCATTCATTTGGCATTATCTTTTTTTTGTGTGTGTGTGTGTGAGACAATTTTTTGGGCAAAAGTACTAGTTTTCTTGTTACAGTAATTTAAGTTTAAAGTATCTTGTTACAGTAATTTAAGTTTAAAGTATCTTGTTATAGTAATTTAAGTTTAAAGTATCTTGTTACAGTAATTTAAGTTTAAAGTATCTTGTTACGTTAGAGTTCCCTGGGGTCTCATCTGAGACAAAAAAAAAAGAATAGAACTCCTGCCCCTTCAGGCATGTCACACAAGGTGACTAACAAGCGGTTGTGTATGAGGCTAACAACCTCATCATGTGAAACAAAGTGCTAGAGAAACCACAGCTACAAGAGCATGTGGATATTTGGTGCAGGCTTCCTGCAAGGATGTCAGCTGCAGTGGTGGCTCCATAAGGAGCAAAAAGGAAGATGATGATGACGAAGATGATGATCTTGTACATGATGATCTTGTACATCACTGCATTGTTTTATAATGATGTTGATGTCACATTAGCACATTCTATTTCCCGTGTCTCAGAATGGGCTGGCCTCAGCTTATCAACCACATCTTCTGGCAGGGAGAACTCTCCCACTTAGCAAAAGATTTCACATCTCCAGCTTCAGATATCCAGACCTGCAGTGTGTCTACAGTTAAGGCTTCCTCTGTATTTGAACATGGTGGTGGTTCTGTGCTGGGGCATGTTAAAGGAATGGATGTGGGACGAAGCTTTGAGCGGCCTGTCATTAATCTAGATGCTGTTGATGGGAGCAGACCAGGTAATGTCCAGCATGCTGTCAACTTAAATATTTATCATCATTCATCATAACGCTACAGTTTCTATTTGAAGCCAGCATCATCTCACCTTTTGTTCCACTGGGACTAGTCTGATTCCTGCCATCCTTCTTTTCACATTAGTCATTATAATCACGCTATTTCAGTCCTTCTGTGCAAGCACCCATTTATGAATCTGTAACTTCTTGATTGTCATTTTGTTTGTTCTCCGTCAGAACTGTACGCTAGAATTATCTTGACATTTGAATTGAAGATTCTTACTTTTATGTTTGACTTTATTTCAGATGTTTATACTTTCTGTTCAAATAATGACAAATGGATGTGAGTCATGGATAATTAGTGAACAAACAGGAAAAACACTGGAGCCACAGAGATGTGGGTTTACAGGTTAATGTTAAGAATACCACAGACAGCTAAAAAAAGGGGTAATGAGGATATCCTGAATGAAGCCAGTACACAAAGGATGCTTTTTACTCACATTAGAAGGAAGCAATCCACTTTCTTGGGCATGTATTGAAAAGAAGAAAGCTGGTGTAGATCATGACAACTTTAAAGATAGAAGGAAAAGGAGATATGGAACAACATGGAGAAAAGATACTGGGCAGTTTGACATCATAGCATAGAAAGAAGTTGGCAACAGCTGATAAACAACAGTGGAGGCAGGAGGTTGTGAAGAAACATGATCACCTAGCCACCAGGCATGGTACTTGAAGAAGATACTTTCTATATATTTTTCTTCTTTTATAAGTGCTTTGTCTTTTTTGCCTTCCAGATACTTTCTATATATTTTTCTTCTTTTATAAGTGCTTTGTCTTTTTTGCCTTCCAGATACTTTCTATATATTTTTCTTCTTTTATAAGTGCTTTGTCTTTTTTGCCTTCCAGATACTTTCTATATATTTTTCTTCTTTTATAAGTGCTTTGTCTTTTTTGCCTTCCAGCTTCTTCTGGAACATATATCCTTTATTAGTTTTTATCAGTCCCTACTGTCCTGTGGCACTTCTTTTCATGTCAGTTTTATCCTGCTTACATAATTCGTCTCCACTTCTCTGTTCCAATTGTTTTTGGCTCACACTAAATATTAATTACAGCTGTAAGAAATAATGCATCTTATAATTTAACATGAACTGTGGCTACCAGAAAGAAACACTACTTGTGAACAAGTAAGCGAATAGATGTGGAGTATCATCCTTTAAGTTTTACTTCAAAGAAGGATGAAAGATAAGACGGGAATAGAAGGAGAATGTGTTTGTATGTAACACAAAAGAATGTAGTGCCACTACCAGCAAAGTGGTGATGCAACACTTAGAAAACTGATCCATAGGAAGAGGTAAGTCATCAACAACCTTCTAATTGGGTACATCTCCTAATGAAGAGGAATTGAATGTCCACTTAAAAATTACTTTGAGGATTTAAATATTCTGTCCCTCTCAATAAATTAGTAATTTAATGCCCATGGCTGACATAGGAACATAGACCAGTAATACTTACTTAATGTTCATTTCATTTCTCTTTGACCTTTTCCTTCTGTGCAGGGGTGTCAAATGTCCTTTATTTCTATTAAAAGTGTGTTATAGCAATGTATTTATTGCCAGTCATGTTTTTTATAGTGTATCTTCCAAAGTTTACAGGTTGAAACTATTCTTAGAAACATGACTTTTGAACTATAATTCACAGGTACTGTTTTAGGGATGGGAGATTATTTGCGACCAAAAACAGCTCCAGGATTGGAAAGTGGAGGAAGTCTTTTTACACTTAGGTAACAAAATATGTCATTCTCAGACATCCTAAATCCATTTCTTGAAATGAATAATAAATGAAATGAAAATAAACTTGCAGGATGTCTGAGAATGACATATAATTGTTAGTGAGTCAGTTTTACAGTTAACTCTTAAAGGCCGGAACGACGCTGGTAGCGTACATCCACAAAACCCCTAGAAGCCGAAACGACGTTGGGAACGTCACTTTTGTGTTCTGTGAAATTTGTTCCGTATTTTCATTATGACTCATAACTGAATACTATATGTAGAATATCACTAAAAATCCTTCATATTCTAATTCTACATTCATTTATCTTTACTGTGATGTATAATATGTGTGTCTTTGTTGTGTAATAACTCAGAAACTTTAGAATTTATAAAGGTACTGCTTTAAGGTACAAAAATAATTCTGGCAAAACTGATGAAAAAATTCCGGCCTGCAAGAGTTAAACAAGGCCATCCAAGTATGGGACATTCCTTTGTTTTGAATTGTACAACTACTTTACACCATACCAGTGTATCATTACATGTGCTTAGGTACTTCACAATCTTTAAGTGTATCTCTACATATTGCTCTAGGTACTTCACACCATCTTTAAGTGTATCTCTACATATTGTTTCAGGTACTTCACACCATCTTTAAGTGTATCTCTACATATTGTTCCAGATACTTTACACCATCTTTAAGTGTATCTCTACATATTGTTTCAGGTACTTCACACCATCTTTAAGTGTATCTCTACCTATTGCTCCAGGTACTTCACACCATCTTTAAGTGTATCTGTTTCCTTCTCCCTCCTTCCCATGTCCTGTTATAGAAGGCTGATAGGCCTGCCTGCATTCTTGTATTCTATATAGCTTAGGTTAAACAATTTCTCATATCACATTATTATTTATTTTATTCCTTTTTGTTTTGTTAGCCCCTGTTTTGTAATGTAGCCTGAAGATGTAAAGTGGACACAAGTAACCTCTCCTTCCACTGGCCCTATTTTTCTTTTCTTCTTACTTCATTAGTACAAATTGTTTTTTTGTTTGTTGTAACCAGTTTTTCACATATCCTGATGCAGTTTCAAGAAATAAATAACTGTACTTTTCCATTTTGAAATCACACTGGTCCTTCAGCTGCAGTTTAAGTGAAGCTGTCAATTAATTTTGACATTGTAGTTAGTGAAAAAGTCTGCCATTTCTGATGTCTATCTTCTTCTTCTTCCTCGTTCGTCTTGAAAAGGACATTGGTTGCGTTGTGTCTGTTTACAGCAAAGCTGCGATATCTGCGCCTTTCGGCCGACACATCTGCCAGGTGCACAGCATTTTTTGGGACCGCGTTTGCTTTCCCTCTTTGATCCCTACTCTCTCAGTCAGACTGCAGTGATGCAGCCTGTTTCCAGGACCACCACTTGGAGGTGGAGTAGGGTCTTGGTCAGCTCTGGTTTGCTGACCCTGATGCAAGCAGTCAAGCTATAGGTCGCTGACTGCATTCTCTGTTGCTGCGTCTTTGGGTCCCTGATGTCTATCTAATGAAGAATAAGTGAATTCCAGAGTTACACTTGTGGAAATAATATTCAGAATTATGTGGGCAGTGAATAGGACAATTACACATACATGTTGAGATGGTAGATAAATGGTCAAAACAAGCTTTGTTGAAGGCAATTTTATTGAAATATTGAAAAAAACTCAGAGATGATTATTGTAACTTATGCAGAAGAGGGAGATTGAGGACAAGGGACAAACAGGAAGACATTTAATGACATAGTTTGACAATAGCAGAGAATAGACAGGACAGAACTATGAAGATAAGGTCAAAGATATAGTTGCCTCCCCACTTTGGCCTGTACAGACTCCACTGAAAACCAGTGAGACCATGTGGATCTTTGATAGTCATCATCTAGAGAAGACATCCATAGGATGATGATGATAGTTTTAGAACAGTATGAGTCGCTGCATGTTAACTTGACCTTTCATTCCCAGGTCCTTAAATTATCTGGTCTTTCAGTGCACGTCCACACACTGCTGTTCCTCCCGATGAAATAGTTGCTTCCCCTCTTCGGCCTGCACAGACTCCACTGAAAACCCGTGAGACCATCGGGAACACCACAGACGGAGAAGCCAGTCTGCAGGACAACAACAGTGAAATGAAAAGACTTATCTTTCATGACAGTGACTTTATCACATCTCAGATTGTTGATAACCCAAAGGTAAGCAAATCAGACATCTCCCGTTTTCATTCTGTGCTCTTAGGGATTTTTTTGATCCCACCCCATCACTTTCTTGATGGCTCAGTGATAAGAAGTTTGTTTATTGTTTTTAAGTTTTCTCCTACAGTCTAGCACTTTCACTAGTTTTGTAAATACAGTGGGCTCTTTGGTAATATAGATGACACAAAGGAAGGAATGAACAGGTTAATTGATTGTCTGGAAAAAAGAAGCTGGATGAACACACACAAATGGAGATGGACAGCAATGAATAGAAAATGCTGGAAAAACCATCAGGAACATAGAACAGCTAGAAATAGCTGTTTGTAGCCAATACCTTATCAGGCTTGGAACTGCAAAGAAGAAGAACAAGAAGATATAATAATGACAATATCAGAAATTCTGTTTAGCAGGGGACATTGACGACAAGACAGTTAGAGGAAGACACTGGGGAAAAAATGGTTTTATTACATTTAAAATATACTTCTCAATGGGCTGAAAAGAGAAATGGAATCCCAGGTGCTCCTCAGTCTCCAGAATAACAAGTATTCGTGATGATGGTGTTATTTTGGTTTCATCATTTATTGACTGTTACCTTATACTTATTGAAGGCTATTGGGTAACGAGTATATTAATGTGCTGCACTGGTCTTGTAAGGTATTTTGATATAATAGACAACAGTCTAAACAGTAACGTAAGGAATGGCCAACTTGAATAATCTTGATCAACAGCTTGTTGTACGTTTTATCACATTTAATATGTCACAATACAACATAAGTGTACTTCACTTCTTTTGAGAGCATATGATGATAGGACCGTACATCAGTAATACAAATGTGTTCATTAGCAGACATAAGCAATAATGTCGTTGTGCCGGTTTAAAGTCAGAATGTCTATGTATCGTCTACGACGCCTTCATACTTTACAAATCTGTATTTATTCAAATCACTTACTGTCCATCTCCTTAAGCCACATACACTCAGGCACACATCATAATGAATTGAGTCAATTATCCTGACTCTGAAATATTTTATAACAATAAACACTGGTCTGTCGCTCTCACATAAATATCCGTACACTTTGAAAACACAAGCCAAACTCAACTGTCCTAACGATCACCTTCGTTCCCCCCGCAGCAGACCCTGTCCACGTCATACACTAAATACCTGTGTCACACACATTCCACAACTCGCACGCTTTTACACTCGAAGCGTTTTTGTGTTCTGCTCCGTTGTGCACAGCGATGATTTACAAGCCTGTGAGCAAAGTGATAGGTAACACTTTTACCCTGCCCCCCAGCGAAAACTGAAAGTTTTCCATATAGGAAGTCATTTTTAGAAAATGCGAGAAGTTACCGTCCAGTCTATGTCATACATGAGCAACAGTCTATGGAATGTAGTCAGCACCATGGAAAAATGAGAAAAATCAATGAAAATGTGAAGAAATATGATAATGAAATTGTGAAGTTTTGGAAAATGAAATATCTGAATGCATTTAATTAAAAGATGAATGAACTGAAAGATCTAACTAATTAAGTGTATTAAGTTAGTATAATAATTACGTTAATGTAAATGTCCACATGATCGTGTGTGTGCTGTCTGTAGCATTGTGTAAAACTAATTAACTATAGTTACTGAGTGTCATCAATGATAGGTTCTTCTTTCATTAGTGTGAAAGATTACTATTTGTAATTTTAGCACTTTAGAGTCACATAACTGGTTTAAGTAATAACAAAAAAGAAAAAGAATGTTCAAATGGCGAAGTTCTCCATAGGCGTATCGAATCGATTGTTTCTTCTGTGAGATTTCTTTCCATATGTTGCCTCTTGAGTGTCACAGTCTCTGAGCCCGAAAATGTTCAAGTTCAATAGCTGAAATAGCAAATATGAGCTTTTTTTTTTTAAAGTTCTGCATCACAGTCAATTTGTGAAGGATTGCCAATAAGATATGACAAAGAGCCTTATACTGTTTCTATGAGATACTGTTAGATTTGGTTCCTTTACCGCATACGTCATGACTGTCTGGAAATCAGATCCTGTGTACTGTTCATGGATCTTGATGTAGTGTAAAACGATTTGAATGTATTCACATAAAAAGTCTGTTATCATGACTTCAAATGACTTGAGTTGTTTCTCTTGATAACAATGGTAATCTGTATCTGGTTATGGATATTGTCAGGATAGCTCTTTTAAGTTAGCGAGGTATCTGTAGACAATCAGCACTGTACCTTGGTCAATGGGTCGCAGCAATGTCAGATCCTTGAGAATCGGGCATTTCTGTCTGTGTACATCTAGACAGAACGTCTGCAAGCACATTGGACTTGCCCTCAATAGGTCGAATGATATAGTCATATATTTGCAAATTAATTGCATAACGTGCGACTCGTGCGTTTTTCATGTTGGACTTTTGAAGGAACGACAGGGCCTTCTGGTCTGTCTCAATGATGAAACGAGAACCAAGAAGGTAACGTTGAAGCTTTGTGACAGCCCATATGATCGCGAGAAGCTCGCGCTCAATAATTGGATATCTGGTTTCTGTCTTTGTGAGCTTCCTCGACACATACATCACAGGATGAAGCATTCCATCTACTTCTTGCATCAAGGAGCCACCAATACCGTACATCGAGGCGTCTGTCCTGAGAATAAATGGGAGATGAGGATCAGGGAGTTTTAAAATTGGTGCACATGAAAAGTAATGCTTTAAATGGACTAGAGCTATGTTGCAGGCCTCCGTCCAGACAATTCTATTAGGGGAGCCTTTTGTAGTTAACTCAGATAGAACTGACGTAACTGAAGATAAATGAGGCATAAATTTATTATAGAACTGTACAAGGCCGAGAAGACTCCGCACCTGCTTCTTAGTCTTAGGAATTGATAGGTTAAGAATCTTCGAGACAGTTTTATCCTCAGTTTTAAGAAATCCATGGCCCACTCTGTGACCTAGGAAAGAAATTTCTTTGAAACCTATGTGAACTTTCGAAGGATTCGCTGTCAGATTATTAGAGCGAAGAATTTCGAGAAGAGATTTCAATCCAGAAACATGTTCGTCCCAAGAGTTGTGGAACAAACAAATGTCATCTATATAAGAGATGATATCAGACCTATGAGAAAATAGTTTCCTCATCATCCGAACGAAAGTCGCTGGTGCGTTTACCAAGCCAAAGCACATGAAATTATACTGAAAGAGACCCTTAGGGGTAGCGAAAGCAGTGAAAGGTTTTGCTTTTTCCATGAGAGGTATTTGCCAATACCCCTTGGATAAGTCAAATTTGCTTAATGATACCGGCTAGATTTGCTGGTTTCTCACTGAATGTAATTAAACGTTAATGTTATTAGTCTGTTTACACCCACTGTTACGAGTGTACTGGTTCGGTCTATATCATCGCCACACAGGCTAATTCAATATATGTGTGCTGCTGTCCTGTCACTGTGTCTGGAATGTTGACCTGGGTGTGTGTTGATATGCTCGCACACCACAGTACGTACATAAGAGTACATTCAGGAGTCAAAAAGGGTTGCAAACGACTAGAACAATTCGATACTGTTTATTCCGTACAACACAGACACGATGACATAAATGACACACATTCGACAGCAAAACACGAATCATATAATTTCCACATTGCATTAAATATATATAATACGGCCTGTCCACATCCTGGCCTAAACAGTACTTCAATACTCAATAAAGCCTGCACCACACGGCAGCTATAATAATGTTCATATGGCCTAAACAGTACTTCATTACTCCATAAAGCCTGCAACACACGGCAGCTCTAATAATCTTCATATGGCCTAAACAGTACTCCAATACTCACTAAAGCCTGCATCACACGGCAGCTATAATAATCTTCATATGGCCTAAACAAATCTTCAATACTCAATAAAGCCTGCACCACACGGCAGCTATAATAATCTTCATATGGCCTAAACAGTACTTCATTACTCCATAAAGCCTGCAACACACGGCAGCTATAATAATCTTCATATGGCCTAAACAGTACTTCATTACTCCATAAAGCCTGCAACACACGGCAGCTATAATAATCTTCATATGGCCTAAACAGTACTGCATTACTCAATAAAGCCTGCAACACACGGCAGCTATAATAATCTTCATATGGCCTAAACAGTCTTCACTGCAGTTTATCAAATAGGCTGTACACACAGCGAAATATATAAGTCGACATTTTCTCAAATCCTACGTAGGCATACATTATCCAAAAACACTGGGACTCGACCTACACGGTCCACGCCCAAAACACAACTCCCTAAAACACACACTAGTCCCGCCAAAAAACCCGTCACGAGATTCGGTTGTCTTGAACACCGTTCTCGATAACACATGCAGACTAGCGAGCTATTCACATAACTCAAAACAGTACAGAATAAATACATTAAACAGCGTTCACACGCTTATCTGTACTCTGTCACCCGAAAAATAGGAAAAGATAATTCGATCCTAAAGTCAGACAAGTATCCGCTTAATCAAGCGTTGCAACTCGAAATTTAATATGTTCAAAACACCATTCTAAAGATTACTTCCCCTTCCATAAATTCCACTTGCAACACTTAAGTACGTTGCTTTAGAAAGTTTTGACAGCAAATCATCAAGAATTGGCATTGGCTCTGCGTCAGACTCCGTTATGGAATTGAGTTTACGAAAATCCATGCATAATCTGATATTATTATCTTTCTTCTTGATTTGTTTAAGCCAGATTCTGAGGTAGCTGTTGTAACATCCGGTCACCTGGTGCACATAATCAATACCTGAGGACATAATCTGATGACCTTGGCTGACGGAAAAATGGATAGGATAAGGACCTTTAATTTAATATGGCCATTTTTTCGAATGGTCGCACCGAAATATCGTTGAAAGAGCCTGTATAGGTTGCAATATGGTAACAGCCCCTTTGTAGCCACTTGTTGGCATGTCTTGCACGAACGACAAAATAGATTTGACATCCCTGACTACTCCAGGCCAATAAAAATTCCGTAAGACTCTATATTTAGTCCTAGCAAAGCCCATGAGGCCTGCACAGTTTGTATCATGCGCATGTCTGAGAATGTAAGGTCGAATATTGGTTGGTACCAGAATATGCTGCTGTACCGATGTAGCATCACTAGCATTACGAATTAATATGTCATTTTTAATTGTATACCATGGTTGTGACCTTTCTGAGCAATCAATATCATTTGATTTTACCAATTTGAAAAATCATTTCAAAGAATTGTCATTCTTTTGCATATCAATAAATGATGTCTTCGTTAGCATAGGCATATGATGTTGATCGTCATCCTTGTCATTATTGTTAGTCATTTTTTCTTCCTCTTGAGCCTGTGCCTGTGCTCTTGTAATGACCATATTAGCGTGTAGTATATGCTGACGTTCCCAGATTTCTATATCTTGGAGTGAACACGCTTTTATACATACAATATTGCCCATGATTATGTCAGCAATTTGTTCCTACAATAAACATGCTTTAACTTGACCTGAGAAAAATGGAGTATCAATGTGCACAATGGCCACAGGATAGAATTCCACCGTGCCTCCAAATAGGACACATTTTACATTCTCCCCGGTGCAGCAAGATGGGTCTACCAAAGATTTGCGTACCCCCACAGTAGTGCAACCTGTATCACGCAAGACTGAAACTAGTTGTTTATTTTATAAAAAAACCTGTGAAACATTAGCGAGCCTTTCCCATCATAAGAGGCTAATGCAGGTACTAACGCGGGCACAGGATGTCCGCAGGAAAGTCTGGAGACCACATCCGGCTGAAACAGAGTGCTGCATTCTGAACAATTTGATGGATTAAATAAATCAGCAGCACACGCATTTGCAATATTTGTGTTTTCACCATTGGGATTAACCACTCCTGTGTTACTATTATGACTCCAGTTCGAGTTTTTTCGATCCACGCTCTGTGAGCGATTAAAGTTGTTATTACCCCGGTAATAATTCTGACTCTCTCTGCCATTCTGCGGATTATTAGAATGCTGAGGACACGTACACCATGGGCAGTGTTGAGATGGAGGAGAGTTTTGGTTTTTCTTTGTATAATAGGATCTGTCTCCTCTGTTCATGTAGGTATTATCAGATCTACGCCATCCTCTGTTAGATTGAAAGTAACCCTGTGATGGTCCATTTCCATCAAAATATCATTGGGAGTTTCTCTGATTGTGATAAGGTTGATTGCCAAAATTGTACTTTCCTCGGAAAGATCCACTATTTCGGTCATTATTCCTGCCAAAATTTCTATCCATACTTTGCGATCGAGCTCTATGGTTGTTTATCTGCACTGAATGAGCTGATGCAACAGGTAATGCCTCTTTAATAGCAGAGTTGTTCACACTCTTCCCTGGGTGTGCCGTCATAAACTGATGCCCTAACAACTCAAGGGACTGTAACGATTCTGGCTTCCGTTCATGTAAATAGGACAAAAACTCCGGGCTAATGGAGGAAAGTACTTTTTCTCTCAAAATAAGGTCCATCAAGACCTCATATGTATGTTTGATTTTTGACAACTCAATCCAATGATTGAAGCATAACTTTATAGTTGAAATGAACTCACTAAAGTCCTTGTTGCTTTCGGGTGTGAGTTTTTTAAATCTTAGCCTGTACCATTCTCGTCTAATTGATACTTTCTTAAAAGTAATGTTTTAGCTGCCTCATAAGATTTTATGTTTTCCTCATCCATTGTTGACACAGCTGTCAACGCTTCACCTGTCAGTAATGACATTAAATGTATCACCCATGATGATTTTTCCAGTTTGTATTCCTCACACACTGTCTGGAATCGGTTTAGGAAGCACGAAATATCGTCTATATTTTGATTAAATTTAGGTAAGTGAAGTTTAAATGATGAAGCATGTTCTCTCTTGGCAAAACCTGCACCTTCTTGATTACTCTGTTTATTACTAGCTTCCAATTTGAGTCTCTCCAACTCTAGAGTAGCCATTTTTTCTTCATGCAGAAATTGGGCTTTCTTAGCCTCTAAATCTATCTTGTCTTGTCTTTTCTTTTCTGCTATTTCATCTTGTCTTTTTTCTTTTTCTTGCCATTTACTATTTCTTCTAACTGAATTCGTTCATCTTTTTTGATCTCTCTCATTCTTGCTCTCTCATCCCTTTCTAGTTTCTTTTCTTCTCTTTCCAGTTGCTCTATGGCAAACTCTTTAAGCTCTTGGCCTTGCATTCCCATATCTTTACCCAGCTGGATAAAATGCTCCAGACTAGACATTTTATAAGTTTAAGTATATATATTTATAAGTTACTTAGTCTGAATATGAATTTGGGTACTGATGAGCGATAAACAGCACCACTGCCAATTCGTTAAAATTCAGTACTCTGCAAATGTGACTTAGCAAGTAATCAATGCAAAAAAAAAAATAGTGTCGTACACTGTAAGACAGAACACGTAGTACAATAGTGTAGCAACAGAAGAAAATACTAAGGTGTAGAAAAAAAGATAATGTTTGAAATGTATGCTTACACTATAAGGTTAGACTAAACAAGACGAATTTACAACGTAAAATCCATGTATCAACATAATAATAGATAGAGAAGACCAACAGTAGACGTACAAAAATGCAGAAAAAAACAAAATAAAAAAAACAACCGACAAATACAAACAACATTGAAAAAACAGGACAGCACATCTATAACATAAAGTAAATATAGTATATTCACAAAGAGCGCTTTCCACACAGCATTTTGAGCCGAGCCTCTTTGAGAAAATATTACATAAATTTCCCTACTGACACCCTTGATTGCAGACCCGTCCGAAGATGAGATGTAATTCTGCTTATCAAGGTCCCACACCGTCCTCCCTTCTAACCACAACAAACATAAAACAGATAAACAAAAAGGCTCTACTATAGAATTGTGCAAGACTAAGGTTACAACAAACTAGTCCACTTATCTTTTTGTGATCCTTCCTCAGAAGTATAAATGTACGTGACAGTATTGTTGCCTCCAACATATGCAACAGGTAGAGCGAAATTTCATCGATCCAGACTGCTCCCACATGTAGAACTAGCCATCTTGTTTCACTGGTTGAATGACTGTGCTTCGTCTTGGCTGCAGAAATTTTGTTTGATTACTTTAATTTTTCCTGACGAATCCAACCTGGAACTGCGTAGAGTGATAACTTTCGTCTCAAAAATGTTGATGAAGAAAATACGAACTTCTATTGGTAAAGTACAGCAAATATTATGATTGAAGTGTGCTGTTTACTCTTTAAGTTTCTTCCTGACGGCCCTAGTTTGAAGAAAACTGGTTGGCATAGGTTCGCAGACATTTTTATTCAGAAAATTCGTAGATGGGGCTAGGGACAGTAGTATCGTTTTGATAAAATCTTGTGGGTAGAACAAAATCCCGTGTATACTGGCCACCACTTTATACTGTTACCTTATACTTATTGAAGGCTATTGGGTAACGAGTATATTAATGTGCTGCACTGGTCTTGTAAGGTATTTTGATATAATAGACAACAGTCTAAACAGTAACGTAAGGAATGGCCAACTTGAATAATCTTGATCAACAGCTTGTTGTAAATTTTATCACATTTAATATGTCACAATACAACATAAGTGTACTTCACTTCTTTTGAGAGCATATGATGATAGGACCGTACATCAGTAATACAAATGTGTTCATTAGCAGACATAAGCAATAATGTCGTTGTGCCCACCATTCACAGGTCAGTATCACCACTGATGTTTTTAAAAGTAACCCTTTTACTTCAGCCTGTCTTGCTTTTCAATGTTCTGCCCATTGAAAGTGATGTCTGGAAGGTCTGCTTTCACTATGGAGTTGTTCAAAGAGCACCACATCACACAGGCCTTGTTGGGATTGACCTTTGATCTGCTTTCCTCAAACCATTTAGAAACCGCCTTTAGTGTCTCTTGTATGCCTTGGACCATTTCCTGTCTGTCTGAGCCAGTTCTGTACATGAGTATGTCATCTGTGAAAGTTAATGTTCGTCCCTGTCCTGTTGGTTGAAAGGTTGCAAAACAGGTTGAAGTATCTGGGAGTAACGTTTGATTTGTGGGCTATCATTCAAGTATCATGTCAAGCTGATAATACAGAAGTGCAAGGGAGGACTGCCAGCCTTAAGAACAATGGCTGCTGCGTGCTTGGAACAGAGACTGTTGTTTCTCCTGTATCATCAGCTCGTGATTTCAGTAATCGAGTATGGGCAAGGAAGACTCACTCTGTCAGTGTCACAATGTGAATGACTGGAATGCTTTCAAAATGAAGGGATGCGACTAATTTTGGGCTGTATGCATGATACCCCCATTGTGACAATGAAATACATGCTCGGATTGCTGTTGATTAAATCCAGATATGCTATGGCCCAGGCAAAACCACAGATAAAAGACACCCCCTACATGAGAATGTAGCTGACATCAAAGGAGCATGAATCAAGAGGGGGATATCATGGATGGCACAGGTAGCAGAGGCTATGATTGATCAGGTGACCAGGATTGAAAATGTATCCAAAGGGGAAGAGTGGAGTAAGTCAGGAGAGAACTGAATAAACCACCAGCAGGTCATCATTAGCCTTGGCAGAGAGTGCAGATCTTGGGGCAATGGAAAAGCAGAGCTGGAGATTAATCAGCTAATAAGTGATCATGCTGGGGATGATGACGCCATTGTTTACACTGTTGGATATGTAGTGCGTGGTGAGAAATCAGGATGGGGCTTCTCTGCGAGAATAAAGGGCAGGGTCATCGCTGAACAGATTGGAGCCTACATGACAACAACCTCCAGCATGAGGATGGAGGTAGAGGCAGTTACTGCAGCACTAAGGTGGCTGTCTGAAACTCCATCAACCAGGGCAGTTATATTGTCAGACTCTCAAGCCATGCTTCGGAAAGTTCAGAACGGAAGGCTGCGGTAGGAATGGAAAACATCAATAGAATCCTCAAGTCTTCAAGAACTGGTGTGGATCTACTGTGCTGGTCATGCAGGGTTACGTGGCAATGAGAGAGCTGACAGACTGGCCTCGAGAGCACCCATTGTGGGGACACTGGACATGGATAAGGGAGAGATACTAAGGGCTATTAATGATCGCCTGCTGGATAATGACACTTCAATGGATGAATCAACAAGGCTGAGGCTGTTGGAGTTTGGCATCAAATGTGGGACTAGCAGAAATGGATGTGAGTAAGGATGCATCCGTCGTATGTACAACCAGCGTGCTACAGGTACAATTAGCATTCATACTCTTCGACATTTGCTCAGGGAGACTGAGCACCTCTGGGTTTGCCCAGAGGGCCTTGAGGTCGATTCTAATTAACATTAACATTAACCCTTTTTAGCTCTGCCTTCATCATCTCAATCATTATTGCTATTGTTATTGCCTTTCCCACAATTTCCTTTTTTTTATTTTTTTTTTATTTTTGCGTTTGTAGTCAGTGTGTCTCCTCTTGATAGGACACATTACTAACCAATTGATATCATTACAAGGCAGTCCCTTTTCTAGAATCCCCAGGGTAAGGGAAATAGAGGGAGACCAAAAAAAAAAACAAATGTAAAAGAGAACGAGACACAAATGAAAAAGATAAAGAAGACATGGGAAGACATTGAAAAGATGGCAGAGAACATGAAAGCTTGACTCTTTGTTGAAGACCTGTGCTCCACAGGGAGATGAATTTTTTTTTTCACAGCTTTGAATTTTCCTGTTGTTGTCATCAGTTTTGCCACTCCCTTTGCTCTTCTTTAATGTTATTATAGCTGTTATAATATTTTTTCCCATTCTCTTCCACCTCCCCCAATTTTTTTTTAGTAACTATTATTTTTGCTGTTTTTGCCATTCTCTTTTTCTTTTCCACTCACTTCTTATTACCACTGAAATAATATTGTTACAGTAAATCTCTTTTCTCACTGCTTTATTTGTTAATCTTTCTTGATATTATTTTAATCTTTTTTTATTCTCATTTTCACATAGTGACCACTGTTATTTGTTTATGATAGTGTAATCCTTCACTGTAATTTCATTATCAGTGCTATACATGTAATAATTACCTGGGTTGTAGGCTGTTTCATCATTGTATATACGAGGGCTATTCCAAAATCAACCTCCGATTGGCTGGTAAAAATAATAAAAAATAGAGAAAAAAATCTTATTACATAAAAAACTTACATTACTTTTCTACATAGTCACCTCCCAAGTTCAGGCACTTGTCGTACCGTGGCACCGGCTTTTGCAATCCCTCGTCAAGGAACGGGGCCGCCAGGGTACCCAGCCAGTTGTTGACTCCATCCATGAGCTCCTCATTGGTTTCGAAGTGCTGGGTAGCCAGCCAGACCTTCATCTTGCCAAAGAGATGGTAATCGCTTGGCGCCAAGTCCGGGCTGTAAGGGAGGTGGTTGAAAATCTCCCAGTTGAACTGTTCGAGTAAACCCTTTGTGCGAGCCGCAGTGTGGGGCCGCACGTTGTCGTGTAGGAGAACGACGCCCTTGGTGAGCATTCTGCGCCTTTTGTTTTGGATTGACCTCCCAAGCTTCTTAACTGTTTCACAATAAACTTCTGATGTTATTGTGGTCCCTGGTGCCATGAATTCTGTCAACAAAATTCCCTTGCGGTCCCAGAACACTGTAGCCATCATTTTTCGGTGCAAAAATGTTTGTTTGAATTTGTTGGGCTTGTTTGAAGAATGAGTGGGCATCCACTGTTTGGATTGTTCCTTCGTCTCTGCATTCACGAACTGAACCCATGTCTTGTCCCCAGTCACGATTCTGTCAAGAAATTCGTCCCCCTCTTCCCGGTAGCACAGAAGGAACGAAGCTGAGCCCATTCTTTGAGCTTTGTGAACATCGGTCAGTTGTTTTGGTACCCACCATTCACAGAACCTGTGGTAACCCAATCTCTCTGTGACAATTCGAAACAGACTAGTCATCGAAATTTGAGGAAATTCAGCAGAAAGATCTGAAATCATGAAACGACGCTTTTCACCCATGACTTGGTCGACCTTTTGAACAAGTTCATCAGTCACAATTGAGTGTCATCCTTGTCCCCCCTCGTCATGCACATCTGTGCGCCCATCCCTGAATTTCCTGCACCAATCCCTCACAGAACTATCACTCATAACGTTATCACCATACACACGACACAATCGACTATGAATCTCGGCGGCGCTGTGTCCTTCTGCTTGCAGAAAACGAATCACACCATGGCCCTCACAGCTGGCGGGAGTGGCGGTGACAGGGTCCATGTTTACTCGGTCGCTACTCGTGAACAACTGAACAATTGGGACTGTGGGTTTGCATGTAGCGAGATAACACAATACTGATTGCTGCAGGCAATACACCGTGTCGCTATGGCAACCAGTTTATTTTTACCAGCCAATCGGAGGTTGATTTTGGAATAGCCCTCGTATAAATTACTTGTCATGCTAATGAAAAATCTGTAATGTGAAAACATAACCTGTCAAAACATAATCGGAATTAATGATGTTGTGGTGCTCTTTGTGATGCATGCCCCGCTGACAACATTAACTCTCCTGTGGTCATTTCACTCCTTTCTTTTCTATTTCAACTTCACTGGATCTTTGTTGTTAAACTTATCATAACTTTTGGTCAGTGGTCAGTGCAAAAATTGAAAAGCCTTCATGATCTTTTTATTGGTATTCAGTTCAGCAGAAAATAACTCAACTCTGCTATCCAAGTTAGAAGAAGGCCCTGTGGAAATGGAAATGATGAAGGAGGTACGGAAAGACTTTGAGCTGATGGTATATGGCAGGAAGACTTGGTGTGCATTTGTTCAAGGCCTGTGGTTCTTGGAGAGCTGATGAGTAATGATTGAATGAATTTGAACATTTATTAAATGAAGAGTTAATGTGGAAAACATTCTCAGTTAAAACTCTTATCAGATGAAAATCAAGGAGTTAAAAATAGTTTTAAACATGTGATAACATGATAGAAGATCTACAGAGTGTCAGATGCATGATGGAAGACATGAAAACAATCCAGGATAACATGAGACAGATATCGAAAAGCTAGCAGTGCTGAAAGAGGTGTAAAATAAACTCAGACAAATATTGTTTGAGTTAAAATAAGTGAAGACTTGCTTTAAAATGCAAAGTCCCCATGACTCAATTATAATGCAGCTGTAATTGAAAATTTTTTTACACGAATTAACTGTTTTGATACATTTTTTCAGTTTTTTTTTGTACAGGTTTTGCGGGTCTTTGTACAGGGTTTTTGAATTTTTTGTACAGGTTTTTCATCTCCGAGGTGTATATGTTTTATAATAATTAATATTTGCCAGATTTTTTGGATATTTGACCACTTTAACCATAAGTGGCACAATCTCTCTCTCTTTGTCTCTCTCTCTCTCTCACGCTTTCTGTCTCTCTCTCTCAGTATCTCATTTTACAAAATTTCCCATGCTTGTTTTTAATGAAGTTTTATTTCATTGTTTTCATTTTGATAACCACATGTTTTCTGGATACCTGGCTTCTTCCTTACATTCTTAAGGGTTGACATCTTATTTGATGTCAGGAGAGTTGACCTCTTCAGATTATTCTGAGGGTTGATCTCTCTCTCTCTGTCGTTATTGAAATATAAATTCCTCATCTTTGTTTTCATGGAGTCTGACGTCTTTATTTTCAAGATGGCAACCTACATGTTTTCTAGGTGGTTGATTTTTTCCTCATGTTACTAAAGGTTGAGGGGGAAAAGAGTGAAAGCTCACAACCTCAAAAAATCAAAGTCTTATGTGTGTACATCTTATTTGATCTCATGAATGTTAACCTCTTCCTTGTATTCTAAAGGGATAACAACATCCTCACTTTTGCAAGGGTTTTTCTAAACTTCCCCCTTTGCGTTTCTTCCACTTCCTCTATCATAAATTTTCTCAGTATCTTTGATTGGTTTCATAATTAATATTCTCTTTGTCCTGTCATCTAAACAGCAGAGAAGTTGGCCAGCTTATCAGAAAGAGACATCCAGAAACAAGCCAAGGCCATAACCGACAGTGCTGCTCAGGCAGAGAAAGGACCACCTTCACAGAAAAGGCTACAGCTGTTGAACTATATTGCTAGTGTAGCACCTTGCAAGCAGCTTTCTACTGCACTGGTCAGTGCTCAAGTTGATGTTAAAAAGTGTTTTAAAAATGGGATATTAGTGTAGATTTTGTGGTGGCTGTAATGATTAAAGGGATTTAGTGCCAGACATAAGATACTAATTTTGGTCTATTCTCCTTTGTAGATATTCTCTCCTTTGTAGATATTCTCCTTTGTAGATATTCTCCTTTGTAGATATTCTCCTTTGTAGAATTTATAACCTTATGATAATTTGTCAAATTTGCACACATATGTTATACCAGACCACAAAGTCTTTTTATATGTGAACATGTGCCCTAATGTAACCAGTGGATCTTGCTGTGGGACCTTGCCATGCCAAAATGAGACAGAGCTCCTATTTAAAAAAAAAAATCGAACACAAATAATGAGAAATTCATGTAGTATATTACAAAGGAAAAAAACAGCACAAAAAAGAGAGAAAGAAAACACGTCAACATTTTGACTTGTCAACAAAACCACAGATTTGCATTTGAGAAGTTGTTTTAAAACTCATGTGTTTTACCTAAGTAGTTAATTAGCTGTGGTATAGCTGTCCTGATCTCTCTTATGGTTGGAGTGGCTAAGAGGTTTGTCGTCCATCTAAAATTCTAGAGGTACCAGGTTCGATTCCCAGTAGAAGGAATATAATTTATGGAAATTTTTTTCAGAACCAGTGGTCTTAATTATGTCATACTTCCCCCTGGTCTCATGGGTAGTGAGATCGGATGCCTAGCCTTCTCGGATAAGGGTGAAAAAATAAGAGGTCCCATGTGCAAGTTGCGCATGTTAAAAATCCCACGGTAGTTGGAAATCGTAAAGAGTAGGCCATAAGGCCGCTGCCCTGGCAAAATTTAAAAATTAGAAACCTACCTACCAAATATATTTATAGAATGTGATTCCTGTATACACACATTGGGATTCTCGCCGGTGCTACGGAGTTCGTGCACTGTGCTGAGATCCTCCTTGTGTGATCTGATGGAGTTGTCTGTGTGCAAAGAAGATAGTCCTTAAAATCAAACCAACCTGTCTTGATCTCTGTTTCTTAGGTCTGAATGCATTCTAATCTTTTGTAATGTGTATTCCACTACTCACATCTGTAACCGAGCGACCTACGCTAGCATTATCCGTGCTATTAATATGATTTAGAATAAGACAAGCAGTTATGACATCTCACTCAAAAAAATAAATAAATAATAATAATAATAAATACGTTACTGACATCAGTTCAAGTGGGCAGCTCACGTTTACCAAAAGTGAGTGATCATAACAATCTAGGGACGTAAATAGAATAGTCGAGAACAGCGAAGCTAGACCAATGAATTAAATCCAAAAGTATTGAGTTAACTAATCAGAAAGTGGCAAGGACACACACCACGCTGAGGTAACTAGAAGTCATTGAGTTGTACGGAGAGAGAGCCTTGCACTAGGACGGGTTATATATGTCTGAGGTTGAACAACCTGGCGCTCCCTGGTATGTACATAGAAAATCCGGCTCCTACAGGCAAGTCTTAACCTATCGATATTAAGATAGTATTTCTGTGGTGAACAGGAAGTTTATATTTCTGTATGAGAACAGCGATCATGCACTCTCGTAAGTATCTCAGTGTGAGTACATTTTTGTATTAGATAGATACTTGTTCTAGGGAACGTCTGTAGAGATACAATTGACCATTTCGCCAAGGAAACTCTGCGAATATCTAAAGGAAACTGAATGCTACAGCGGAGCATAAGCGACACCAGTTAATGTTGTCATATTTGGAAAACTAGTAATATCTAAAGGAAACAATGTTATAGAGAAGAGCAAGTACAACAAGTTATTGAGGTCACATACGTACTAGTAATATCTAAGGATTCAACTTTTGGCTGTACTCGAGCTCCATTGTTCAAATTATCTTGTCATGCCTGTTCAACGTTTATGTTAATAAAAGTTTTAACGGAGCAGCTAGAATTTGGTTTCACCATTACTCGTTGCTGAACATGTACCATTAATGTTTATACTACCACTGTATGGAAAGTCACTATAGTAACATCATAGAAGGAACTGAACAAGCCTGGAGTTTAAAAAAAGAAAAAGATCATCCAAGAATCACCACCTCTGGCAGAGTTTAGACCACATCACTAGGCCTGCCATCTAACACCTAGTGATTCTATCACATTACCCTAAGAGGTCCCGGACTGCTATCACACATCAGTGTCAACCTAACATCAAAAGTATTGAGCATTTCTGCTTTGATGTTGGTGTTGTAACCTGATTAATTAATTAGATAGTTTTGGTAACTGGTTTTGGCACTTGTATTTCCTGTACTCATTGGTTTCTGGAATCACCTTTGTTTTTGATCTTTTCCCATGTCCTTTAGTCATTTTGTTGAGGAATTGTTCTTTCTGTCATCAGCTTTTTCTGATTGAGTTGAATTTGCCAGCTATTCTCTGGTAGATAAAACTCTTAGCCTTCAGTGGTGACTTATCTAAGAGAAGAAAAACTCTGATTCTAAACCTCTTGCTGCCTTACAGGTTAGACTCATTAAAGGGTCAGAGACTGGTGGAGTGAACTATACACAAAATTTATTATCCTTAATCAAATTATTCCATTTCACCACAAAGTCAGTGATTCCTGATTACTAACAAAATGTTCCTCCCAATGTTTTCAGACACAGTGTGGTCTCATAGGAACCATTTGTAGACAGATTAAAGAATCATCTCACCTGGACATGTAAGTTGAGCCAGTGATTTTCAACTTTTGCACATACCACTGGTGGTAGGGAGGTGCCTTCTGGTTGTACATAAAAGGTCTACTATTAATATCAGAAGGTCTTCCATTGTTATAAATTAACGTATTAAAATTATAGTTTTTGAATTAAATTATGCAAAACAAATTTTAATTTAAAATATTTTAAACCTACTAGAACTGAAGAAATATGTATTCTTAAAACAAACAAGAAAACATAAGAGAAGGAAAAGAAGACTGTAAAGTAATTTTTGTGTGTGTAAATATCTTAAGGACTTCTTTCAATTATCAAGCAAATGATATTCCATTCTGTTGTCATTCTCATCTTCAACTCAGGCGACTGAAGTTCTCAAGAGCTGTTGCAATAGTTGCCCATTTCACAGAAACTGTTGATGCAAGTGTCAACTTATCAGAGGTAATAATCATATAGCAATTTGTAAGACAGATTAGGGTGACTGAAAGGTCACTTTCTATTTTGAAACTGTTATTTCATCACAGCTGTCCAACTAATTAATATGAAAGAAATGCCAAGATGAGAATTGAATGGCATTTTATTACATAAGATGATATGTCACAAAGGCTTTATCAGCATGAGATCTGGCCTGTTCAGTATTTGACTTTATAATTGACAGCAATTTTTTGTTGTCTGTTGTAATGTTTATTCATTAACCATTTATATTTTATTTTGTTTTGGGAGGGGAGTTATTGCTCTTTTCTTTGACATTTATTTCATGTGTATGCAGTAGATACCAGTGAGGATATAAGAATGTGTAAAAAATAGAGAGTGATTTTTCAGTCAACCTGTAGTTGATTTATTTTGGACTGATTGGTTTGTTAATATATCTTTTAATTTGTTTACTTGTAGCTTAGTTTATCGGACACTCATTTAGTTTCACTAGAAACAGACCTAACAAGAATAAAGAGGACATTGAGAACTTGAATTGGTGGAACAGGACAGGAGGGTTTGGCATGAACTGGTTGAAGGCATATGCTGCACGGAGCACTGATGGATGATGATATTGTTATAGTTTCTTAAGTCAAATATTAGGTTTTACATTTTGCATCTCGCCCATGGGCTCTGAAAAGCTCATAACAGGCAGTAGTTAAAGTGCATGAGTTTTCCTTCTTGGCATCAGTTTAGAGTCAAGTGATACTAGCTTTTATGTCATCTTGAGACATCAGTTTCCTGCAATTTTAGCTTTTGCCATGACAATCAACAAAGCACGGGGACAAAAATTGAATCATTTAGGTGTATTCTTACCAGAAGCACCCTTTGCTGATGGGCAGCTTAATGTAGCGCTCATGTGAGGAAAAAACCGAGACAGTCTTAACTCATTCTAGTCCAGTTAGTTTACCAGTGTTAGCCAGGCCCCAGTATGGGGGCATTTCTTCTTCTACAAGTGATGTTTTAAAAACAGGCAGTAGACCTATATATTAATCTAGCAGATATATGTATTATACATCAAACATTAGGAAATTGGGTGAAGAATGTTGTGAAACAATATTGAGTTCTTATGGGATGTAAGAATTGTTTGTTATGTCTTGTGAAGTGTAGAAACAATTAAAAAAAATCAAAACAAAAATATATTAAAATTGTGTACATACAAGTAAATATTTCAGCTCTACTTATTTCCTTCGTGGTAAAAGCCCAGGAATCGAAACGTATATCCAGCTGAAAATTAATCCAAGAAGTTTGAGTACAAACGAATGAATATTCTAACTCTTATGATTTATTTTTTTTTGGGTGTGAAGTCACATATTGCTGAACTGGAGTCTCACTTACACATTCCTGTCCCATGCAATTGAATTAATTAATTACTTAAAAATATCAAATTTGTTAAATGTCCTTATCAGAATCAAAAATAGGTTATTATTGCTATCGATATAAGTAAAATTCATTTAGAAATAATCTATTGGATTGATCCATTGATAGCTGTTGTACCTTTACAATTTCCATGCTCATTCACTCAGCTGACTGATTTTGCTCTTCTGACAGATGCTCTCTAAGCTCACTGTTCCTTGATTCTGCTCATCATCACCAACATCATTGTCATAACTTTCATCATTATTAGCATCATTATCATCTTCTTTTTTGCTCCTTTATGGGGCAGTAGGCCACAGTTGCGGCTGCCTCCCTTGCAGGAAACCTGCATCAAAGCATATACTCGTACAGTAGTGGTATCTGTAGCAACCTGTTGTAAAATGAGGTTGCCATCCCCATGCACAATCTCATATTAGTCACCTTTTACAACATGCCTGAGGGTATTGATTCTTGACACTATTACCAGAATCTCCACACCTTTTTTTTCTCCTTATTTTGTTCATTTGACTCACATCTTCCAAATCTGTCTATTCCATTTTTATACTGACCGGCATCTAGTGAATCTCTTTTCATCTGTATTATATTGATTCATAGGCGTGATGGCCACTGACTGCTTTGACGGTCAGTGGTTAAGGATCGAAGAAGAAGAATATTGATTCATCTTGCCTGCTCATTCTGCTGACTTATGTGTTTTGAATCCCCTTCTCTTTAGTCAGTGACTGTTCTAACTGATGTGCTGAGAGAGAACATGAAGAACAACAGACTCAAACAAGGCCTTTTCCCAGCACTTGGGGAGCTCATCAATCTAGTGGCTACACAGGTATCAGTTGCTATGAGTATATTAATAAGTTGACAGTTTGACAGCTACACAGGTATCCGTTGCTATGCAAATATTAATAAGTTGACATTTTGACAGCTACATGGAAGATGTCTTTTGTTAGCATAAAGAGGTTGATGACAGGGGACATTTATTTAGGTCAAAATGAATAAAATGAAAGTTAGGTACTTATGCTCTGTAGAGAGCTGTGTTGTGAATGATTGTTTTTTTGATGTGTGAGCTCTGAATGGGGTTACACTTAAAGGTTCATGCATTTATAGTGAGTCAGTCTTTATTTAAAGTGAACACCTGTTAGTAGTTAAGTGTGGTGATTTCAAAAAGCGGTTATATTGCAGTGAAAGATTGTATCACATTAACCAGTTAGTTAGTTGAGGGCTGGAAGTTGAAATGGCAGTCATCACCATTACTATTCCTGGAAAAGCTCTGTGAAGATAGAAATAGCCTCAAGCTGACCACTGCTTTCTTTGAACATGTTCAAGTTGACGTCTGAGAGTGTACGAAGAAGAAGAAGAAATGGCAGTTGAGTTTTAGTTTGAAATTGGGGCAGAGTTTAGTTTTCCTGCAGTTGTTTGCTATACATATTGTTTTTTATGTTGTTGGACTTGACAGACTTTCCTGCTATATTTCTTGGTACTTTCTGGCTGTTGTAGGATGAAAGGCCAGGGCTAATTAGAAGTTGTAACAATTAGGATGCTTTGTGTGGCTTCTGTTGGAGGATTTGATATTGAAATAGTGGACACTCAACCCACCCCAAGCAGATGTTTTATTTTCCTTATGCTTATGTTACTGCCCAGTGTGATTGAATAAAATTTATTTTGGAGGCTGAAGTGCTTTTCTTTATCTATGCGAGTTTTACCTTCAGTGTTATGGCTCTGAAACATGCAGAACAACAATCAGAAAGCTACAAACTTTCATAAATGGATGCTTGCTTAGAATAGAAGGCTTGAAGTGGTATGACAAGATCGCTAATGTGGAACTAATAACAAAATTAGGGATCTTGTCATACCATGTGGAACTAATGACAAGAGGGGATCAGAGTGGCTCAGAAGTATGGCGTCCGCCTCTAGTTCTAAAGGTACCGGGTTCACTCCCAGCACCGAGAATATAATTGATGGAGTTTTTTCAGAACCAGTGGTTCCTAATGATGTCATACCCCCTCCCCCACCTGATCTCCTTGGTAGTGAGATCGGATGCCTAGCCTTCTCGGATAAGGGTGAAAAAAATAGGAAGTCCCGTGTGCAAGTTGAGCACGTTAAAATACCCTCGGCAGTTGGAAATTGTTAAGAGTAGGCCTCATGACCGCTGCCCTGGCAAAATGTAAAAATTAGGAAACCTACCCACCATGAAAATATTCATAGAATGTGTGATTCCTGCATTCATACATTGGGATACTTGCTGGTGCTACAGAGTTTGTGCACTGTGCTGAGATCCTCCTTGTGTATGATCTAAAGGAGGAGATCGGATCACTTATGTAGTTGTCTGTGTGCAATGAAGATGGTCCTTAAAGTCAAAACCAAACTAATGACCAGACAAGTACCAGGGGAAGAAGAGATGAGAAGAAGACACTGGAGATGGAAAGGGCACACACTGAGGAAACTTGTTGATAGCAATACTAGGCAGTTCTTATTCTGGAACTCTCAGGGTAAGAGAGGTAGAGGAAGGCCAAAGAATACATGGAGAAGAGAACTGGAGACAGGCATGGAGGGGATGGAGAAGGCATGGAAAGACTATGAGCTGATGGCTTGCGACAGAAAGACTTGGCATGTGTTTCTTGAAGGCCTATGCTCCTCAAGAATTGAAAGGCGATGGTTGAAAGTGAAATTGGCTGAAGAATGTAATGAAGGGTTTTTAGTCTTCACTGCAACAATTACTTTTTGTTTTAAATAGGGTAAAGTGCAGCCATTAAGAAATTTTACTATAACCAGACAGGTTAATAGGCGACCCTTGGTAGAAAAATAGACCATGTCGTGGGGTATCATGTGGCTTGTGTGGTAGAAGGAGTTAACCTTTTATACCAGCTTGTATTTGTCTCGTTATCTTTTTTATGGTTTTTGTTAATTGTAATTTAACTTTTATGTTCTACTTATCGTATGTATTTTATAATTTCTACCCCATATTTGTTATATTAACCTTTTTTTTTTTTGAGTAATTTTAGTCTTGACTTAAGAAATTTACTTGGCCTTCTCGATTTATGATATCGAAGAGATGGGTTTTATTTTCAGATTTGCTGCCAGAAATGTTCCATAAAACATGCTGTTTTGTTCTGTGGGGAAACTCATGAGTTAAAAGAAAATTATTTTATCCTTGACTTTGTTTAACTCTTTGACTCTGGAACAATACTCAGAGCGTTGGTCAGATTTGACACCTGTGCCAAAACAACGCTCTGAGAGTTGTTTTTAGTCTATCACGAATTTAAATTACGGCACAGAGTGGAAAATAATTCCGTGGAGTCAAAGAGTTAAAAGGTAAAGATAAAGGTAGTTCAATATGAGATAGTGCTGCAGCAGAGTGAATTGTTAGAGACTTGAGGATGTGAGTCCAGCTTTATGACTTTGTTTACAAACATATTTAATGAAAAACTTATTTTTTATTTTACTGGGAAAGATAAAATCAAATACTTTTTTTTCAGGAACAAAAACTACAAGAAGCAGTAGAGGTTTGGACTGTTCCATCAACCGCATATACTACCATTATTAGGGGAATAAGAGAGGGGGTAAGGTTTTTTCTTGATGTAGTACTGCTGTTGGTGGCAATGTTAAAAGTGGTGGCAGTGATTTTGTTGAAATTGCTGATGAAGTCAGTAGTACTGATGGTGATCCTATGTTTTTGATGTCTTGGTATTAATGTTCAATCAATATTCACAACTTCATGCTATGTTAAGATCTTCAATGTGGAACAGATAGCAAAAAATGGACAAGTGCGTGCAGAACAAGAAGGGGGTGAAGAAGATGCTTGCATTGGATAGGACACATATTGAGGAAACCTGTTGATAGCATTACAAGGCAGTCCTTGTTCTCGAATCTCACAGGTAAGATAGGTACAGGGAGACCAAAAATACATAAGGAGAAGAGAATAGAGCCAGACATGTAAGTGATAAAGAAGATTTGGAAAGACCTTGAATGGATGGCACAGGACACGAAGGCTTACTTTGATTGGTTAAAGGTCTGTGCTTCTTAGGGGGTCGAAGGGAAATGAATGAATAAATGAATGAGTATCCACACCTTATGTTGTTTACTTGCTTCACTAGATTTTGCCCATTATTGTATAATCCTGGTCGATTGTTTTTATCTGCAGTCATTGAATAGTATACTTACATAGTCTAGTCTTCCTGTCTTTTTGTTATATCTCATAAAATTATGATTTCTCCATTTATGTTTTTGATACACTTCCCATCTTTTAGAAGCTGTTTCTTATTTAAACGCTTTCCTTCTTCATGCATGTTTCCCATGTTTTGTTTTAATTTCATGTCTTCTATTTCCTTGCATTTAGTCCCTACTCACTTTTATTTTACCTTCCTGCACATCTTATGTAATTTGTGAGATATTGTTCCATATTCTGGAATATTGTTTGCTCACTTTATATTTGTTGCTTTCTCTCAATTTAAACTTCATATGTACAGAACAGTTCCAAATAAGCAGTTCTTTCCAGAAAGAGGTCACACTAATTAGATTTACACTTTGTGTATATTTAACATCAAAAATTCCTGTTTGGGACATGGGTTCCCAAAAACAAAATTGTTTATTGCCAAAAACCGCCAAATATTTGGACAAAGATATGCAAAAAAGCAAAAGACAGTGTGCTAAAACAGTCAGTAAATCATTACAAAGTATAAATAAACTGTTTATGTCACCAACAACTGTGCTGTAGTTTAGTGCAGTTTTTAAAGTAAGCCAACTCTAAGTCAAGCCCCTATTCAAGACTTGGAGTCTTTAGCACTAGTAATATTAAGACCAAGGTATAGTGCTTGCCTTTCTGCAGATAATTCACATGGTTGGGGTCTACGGCTGAAGAACTGGTTCACAAGATATTGATCTTTTGAGAAATTCCTACCATCTAAACCCTTTCTTCTTTTTTATTTTTTTTTATATTTTAAAACCATAAACTTTGCTGTAAGGACCAACATCTTTTGTAACTGCAATTGTTAGAAGTGAGCTTATTTCTCTTCTGTAATCTTCATCATCAGTAATTTTAAAGGCTTGTTCCAGCAGTGAAAATATCTTTGAAGCAATATTTAACGGATAAAATAGATAGAAAACACAACAGTTCTTTCACAGTGTAGGAGGCTTTCAAACTAGTGCTTTGATGCACTGATGTGAATACAGAATTCACAAATTAATAATGTCAGTGTACAGAAAAAAAATCGCATAAAAAAAAAAAGAACAAAAAAGCTTGCTGATGAAGTCAGAGTTAAGTTGAAAATTGTTGCACCATTAGATTCACATTTTTATGCATTGCACTTTCCTGAAAAGTACTTTATTTTTATCACCACTGGATTATTTTGAGCACATCATACAAATTAGGCATTGTGCTTGTTCAAGCGCGGGACAAATAATAAAATATAAAGGAACAAAACGCCTACAAATTATCATCACATCTGCACTTTTTAAAAATAAATTAGAGCTTTTAAGTTTACATTTGTCCAATATTACTCTTATTTTTGTCATATTCTACACACATTTTTTAAAACATGCACACATCTTTTCACCAAGAAAATTAAATTACGTTACCTTCCATGTGATACTTACTAGAATGTCGATATCCCAAGAAAGTGACAAATAGCTCATTGTGTGGGGTTATATCAATATGTTTCATAATTTTGAGGTTGTTGAAGCTTGTGTGATTAAAAAAATATATCTGAAAGGTTTAAGCCATGCAGATATATTTTATTTTTACATACATAAAATATGTATTTTGTGGGGCAGTGTTTTATTTTTAAACAGTGTGTTGGGATAAAGTGTTATATTTTGCAATGTCTTTTGTTTGTTACAGAATGTTCACAAAGAAGTAAGTTGATATTTATATGGTTTCACCATATTGTTCTGCTCCTTCTACTTTGTCCTTAATCTTTTATTCTTCTGTTTGCTTGCTAAGCGTACTCTCTGGTGATTCAAGGGCAGTGACTGAACAAGCAAGAAAGTCCCTAGAGGCCACAGAGATTTAGGTTTACAAAATAATGTTATGAATGCCATTCACATTTAAAAAGAATAATAAAGAGACCCTCACAGAGATCAGTGTGTGCTAAAGAAGCTTATTACTCATATTAGAAGAAAGCAATAAATTCTCCTTGGGCATGTTGAGAGAAGAGGAAAGTTAAAATATATTGTGTCAGCAGGAAAGAATAAAGGACAAAGGATGTGAGGATGATAAAGAGAGCAGAAACTGAACAGCTTAACATCATGACATGAAATGAAGTCAACAACAGAATTGATAAACAGCTGGCATTGTACTGAAAGAAAAAGAAGAAATGTTCTTTATTGTCAGGACACTATTCTTGGCATTTATCTCAGCCCTGGATTGTTTCTCTCATTTGGTTTTCCAGTTTTTTCTATCATTTCTGTATGTTTCATCTATTGTCAAGTAACCATTGTTACTGACCTTTAGTTTTGTCCTTAAAGATTTCCTTTCTCTTTCCTTTAGCATTCATTCACATTACATTCCCTAGACATCTAGGCATTTTTTGTTCTTGGGTGTTGATTGTTGATCTAACCTTGCAGATTTGACATAGTTTTCGGTTCTGTTGTTCCCAGTTTGCATTTGCCAGTATTGGTATGTTAGATTAAGATTATTATATTTATAACATTAAGGTTTTGTTTTGTGAACGGATTGATGACGTCATTATATAAAAGATACCCTCAATTCTATCTAACATAAGAGACAACAGAGACTGATGACGTAATTCATAATTAACCTATAAAACAAAAGAAACTTAACATAGACACCAAAGACAGTTATAGGAAATGACGACAAGGTGACGGTAACGTTACTAGTGCAGTATCGATGACATATACATTAGTGGTACACAAATAATTGTAACCAGTGGTTTTAGCCAATAGATTCATTGGAATAAAAGACATCCGTTATGAAGACTAATGTTTAGAAGTCTTTAGCTACTGACCTTGCAACGAGATGGTCGTGATATTGAGACAGACCGATGTTGAAGTAGACTCAGATAGACTCAAGCTAGTTTATCAACTGACATTGGACAGTGTATTTCTTGCTTTGATGCAGAAATGGTATGAATTCGCTCGATGTGATATATTATGAATTCGCTCGATTTGATATATTATGAATTCGCTCGATTTGATATATGTCAATGACAAACAGCCATTTGTGTTTAAGATCGAACATTGTTAGAATAGTTTTTGGAACATATTTATTTTGGAGATTAGCTCCCTAATTGTCTTCCACTCTCCCATCGTTCAAAATACACCAGCTTCTTAGTTGGTTTTGACGATGACATTCTGCATTACACAACAGCTACATACGAAACTGGAATAATACCAAATACTCTTTGGTACCAGTTTCCAACGTAATATAATAGAGTAGGACATTGTAATCTGCAACCGACACTATAATTATATGATCAAATCGTCTGTGAAAATTGGAAGACTTGTAAAATAAAGTTATTGTTGGAACTTCTATCATGGATTAGTTCTGCATTCAGTTTGGATGATCTCTGATGAAAGAGTACTACATTATATGTCACACAAAGTCCAAGGAAACCGAATCAAATAAAAACCTGGGTCCCGTAAAATATCGAAGAGAATTTCTACCTCTGGTGAACCAAACCAGTACTCTCGTTTTATGACTCTTCAGAAACACTTATTAGAAGGAAAAAGAGAAAAGATAAAAATATAAAATAAACTTTACCCAGTATGTAAAACGGGTACATACTTAGAGGGCAAGATTGGGGCGCCCTGTCACATAGGAGGGGTAAATTGGTGCCCCCGTCACATAGGAGGGGTAAATTGGAGCCGCGACAACCAGGATTCGGTGGACTGCTAGAAAATGACGCAACCGAACCCACACGTGGATAATTACATGGATGTTTTGCAAATGCAGCATAACCAACAACAGGCATTAATGATGCAGAACCTACAGCAAAATCAACCAGAAATGAATGCACATCAAATACCACTTCCAGTGGATCCAAATGAAACAAACCTAATGGCATTACGTAACATGACTGACACTCTTCAACGTGTTGACCAACATGCGAAATTTAACAATATAAAAAACTTTATCACACCGTTCAATGGGGATTCGAAAAGATTTCGACAATGGATGGTTGACGTGGATAAATTCGCCTACTTGATAGATGCAACTACAGACATTGACAAAAAGAAAATAATTTTTTTGTCATCAGAGGGCCTGGTCACAGATTTTGTCCGACGGCGGGCAAAGGCATTTCCGATGGAGACCTTTGAAGAACTCAAGAAAATATTGGTATCAAGATACTCAGAGATTACCGACGCTGAGCACGCGTGGACGATGTTAAGAAGAATAAAGCAAGATCGTCAGGAAAGTGTTCAAATGTACGGAGATAGGCTATTAAACCTTGCCGAAGATGCTTTTGTTGGAGGTAACATTCCATCAACTGATCTGGAAAAACATCTAGTCGGAATTTTTGTGGACGGACTGTATTCTGATTCACTGAAAATTCATCTACTCAGAAAAGATCCTCAGTCAATAACTACCGCAATACAATTAGCTGTTTATGAGGAGAATGTGAAGAAAAGATTTCAACAACGGATTGGAAGGTGTCCGCTACCAGAGTATGAATACCAACATACCCAACATGATCAACAAATGCACCAACCTATGGAAATTGATCATTCGAGACATCGATAGGACAGAAATCAAGAACATCACAGAAGATCATTCAATAACTCATACCAGAATCAGAGAAGTCCAGCACTACAGAGTAACCACAGAAGAGACTACAGAATACACAATGTAGAACCCAAACAACCAACCACCGTCTGTTTTAACTGTGCAGGTCAAGAACATGTAGCAGGGAATTACAGAAATTCACAGCCCAGAAATCATTTTGGGGACAACAATTCAAGACCAGAAATACATCATAGAAATTATCAGTATCAAAATCACTATCAGACAAATAATAATAGAAGACATCATCAAAACAGAAATGACTCCCAACCAACCTCAAGGAGAATGGGAAACAGAAGGACATCACATTAACAGAGATCGGATGTGATGGTCTGCAGAATCGATCTCTATCTGATAAACCAGCGACATTAAAAGAAGATCAAGCCTACATAAATATTATCCCAGACCCTTGTTCTTGCATTTTAAAAATAGGAAAACAAAACTTCAGAGCTCTCGTAGACACTGGCGTGACGGTTAGTCTGATTAGAGAGAAGTTGTACCATCAGATAAAACACATGACGAAGTTCTCAAGACATACAGTAAGAATGAAATCAGTAACGGGACAGGATCTGAAAGCATTAGGAACTGCCTATATACATTTCAAAATGGGAGAAGAAATGCTAGAACACTCATTTATTATAACGAGAGGACTGTCTAGAAATTTTATAATCGGGAGAGACTTCCATAGAAAGAATAATGCCAGAATATACTTTGATTTGAAACAGCTCAGAATAAATGGCAGTTATATACCTCTACAAGATGACGTACATATCGCAACGTTGATAAGAACTGCCGCTCCAGTAACTTTGAAGCCGAGTTCTATCATTGTAACAAAGGCTCGAATAAAAAACTCACCTTATGTAAATATAGGACAGACAATCTATGTATCTCAGATGGAGAATGAAGAAACGGATGATCCACATGTGGAAATACAAGATGGCATTGTAATAGTGAGTAAGAACAGAGACTTTCCTATAATGATTGTTAACTCTTCAGGAACCACTCTTACTATCCCAAGAGGAAAGATTGTAGGACAAGTTCAAATACCAAAGGATGAGATCTCCCACAAACTATCAAGTTACAAGGACGATTATGTGAACCTCTCTACTCAAACGTCATCCAAAACCTTTCCAAACACATTTCCTTCGGGGAATAAGAAGCGTCCCTATCCCATCTCCTCCCTCCAGTCCCAGAGAAGAGAGTATCACAGAAAATGTATTTCGAATGAGATTTCAGAAACAGACACCAGAGAGAAATGCACGAATTTCGATCCATACCTTGATGAAAGAGATAGAGACATATTAAACGAGACATATGGAAGGAAGAGTAACTATTGCTCCTCTAAAAGCAGATATTATACTGTGGAGTCAGTTTCTGCTTGGCCGAATAGAAGAAGTGGCAAATTTTATAACAAATCATATTATCCCTCAAAACCAGCTTGTCAGAACCAAATGACGAGAAATCAATACAGTCTTCTAAAAAACAACAATGATGAAAATCCAGACAGGATGAAAGTTTTACTAGAACAATTACATACTACTGAAGAATTTCAGAATAGACTGGAGAATTTCATAAAGAAACATAAAGATGTATTTGCAATCTCTGATATGGAGTTGGAGAGAACAAATACCGTCACAATGGAAATACATACTACATCGGAAGAACCAATAAGTCTGAGGCCATATCATACTCCTCTAAAAAATAGAGAAATCGTAGAGAAAGCTATCTAGGAAATGTTAGCGGCTGGTATTATTGAAAGATCCCGCTCACCATGGTCATCCCCCATAGTAATAGTCACCAAGAAAGACGGAACTCACCGATTTTGCTGTGACTATAGGGCATTGAACAAAATTACTAAAACAATATCGTATCCTCTACCCCGTATAGACGACATTTTAGCGATGCTTGGGAAATCCAATTGGTTCACCTCATTAGACGCTCGATCAGGATTTTGGGCTATTCCTATGTCCGCGGATGCAAGACAGAAAAGCACTTTCTGTACTCACATGGGATCTTTTTCATGGTCTGTGATGCCTTTTGGGTTAAAAACAAGTCCAGCCACATACATGAGTTTGATGGATGAAGTTTTACAAGGGTTACACAAATTTGCATCAGCTTACATAGACGATATTTTAATACACACCAATGGAACCATTGAGGATCACCTTAAACATGTAGAGACTGTCTTCGACAGATTACGTTTACACAAAGTGAAGTTAAAATTGAGTAAATGCAGCTTTCTACAAAAAGTGATCAAATATTTAGGTTTCATAGTAAATCAGAATGGAATCAGACCAGATGACGATAAAATTGCAGCAATACAGAAGATACCTCCACCAACGAATGTAAGGCAAGTGAGAGGATTCATAGGGTGTTGTGCTTCTATCGAAAACACATAATCTATTTCTCAAAAGTAGCCGAACCTTTGCTGAATTTAACCAGGAAATATGCAAAATTCAGGTGGGAAGAAAAATGTCAGAAAGCATTTGACTACCTAAAGTCAGCACTAATTACAATACCTTTTCTGGCACATCCAGACATCACAAAACCCATGATCATCTATAGTGATGCTTCCGACACTGCAATTGGAGCTTGTTTGGTACAAGAAATATCACCAAATGAACCACCAGTGATTGCCAATATTCTTCAAGAAGAACCGATAGCCTTTCTTTCACATGCTTTAAGCAGAACTCAACGAAAATGGACGACAACAGAGAAAGAAGCTTATGCAATTCATTATGCTTTGCAGAAGTTTGACTTTTATATCAGAGGAACGTCGGTTATCATAAAAACGGATCACCAACCTCTAGTAAATTGGCTTACTAAACCCCAAGAACAACCAAAAAAGCTTCAGACATGGGCTATCAATTTGCAAAATTACGATACCAAGATCGAGTATTTACCTGGTAGACTAAACACATGTGCAGATTTATTATCGAGAATACCATATCCTGAACCTACAGACGTGGACGATCTGAAACAACAAGACTTAACTGAAATAGATGATAATGCGAAAGAAATCTCCGCCATTGACTTCATCCAACATAGTCAAGACACTGAGCCTCCTGATAGTCAAGAACAGAAAACACAACCTACGGAGAACTCGAGAACTGATGATGGCGATGAATCTAGAGATTTTGAACAGAGTCTAATCTTCAAGAAGGAACAACTGAAAGACGAAGCATTAACCAAGATTATAGTACAAGTACGTACCAATCCGAAAGAAAAGAGAGACTATGTGATATTACCTGAAGACAATATTTTATATCATGTCAGTCCTAGAGAAAATGGATTACTGCAGAAATGTATCCCCACATCATTGGTACCAACTGTATTGAAACAATTTCACGATGACAATGGTCACTTCGGACGCGATAAAACCCTCGACGTCATTACAAAGAGATACTATTGGCCAACTATGATAAAAGATATCATAGAATATGTAGGAACGTGTAAAATTTGTAAACTCAGAAATATGAGAATGATTAGAGCACCGATTCAGGAAATGTCATATCAACATTATCCCATGGAAGTCGTTAGTCTAGACATATCGGGACCGTATCCAGTTACATTCTTCTTCTTCTTCTTCCGTCCTTAGCCAAAGACCGACCAAGCAGTCAGAGGCCATCACGCCTTGTGGCGTCTTAAGGGCAACAGCAGATTGATTTTCTTTGTTGTAGTTTCCCATCACGCCTAGCGGCGTCTTTAGGGCAACAACAAATAGATCCATCTGTCGTTGTTTCCGTAATCGGTGTGACAAGCCAACGGGTGATCAGCCCATTGGGCATCCATCCAGTTACATTGTCCGGACATAAATACATATTACACCTGGTGGATCAATATTCTGTGTGGCCAGAGAGCTTTCCTTTAGAAAATGCTACTTCAGCTCTCATTACAGACATCTTCTTACAACAATTCATTCCGAGACATGGCTGTCCTCAGAGAATAATAACCAACAATGGCAAACAGTTCATAGGAGATCCTTTTGCCTCAACAGTAAGAAAAATGAATATAAAACACACGAAAACCTCATTTTATCATCCAGAATCAAATGGAAGAAACGAAAGGATGCACTCTACCCTACATGACATATTAGCAAAACTTACGGAAGGTAACAGTCAATATTGGGATATATACATAAATCAAGCCTTAGAAGCCATCAGAATGAACATCAATGACTCAACAGGATTCTCGCCTTTTTACTTACTCTATGGCCGAGAACCAAATTTTCCTTTGGATAACATCTTGCTTCCCCAGAGGAAATATACAGGTGAATGTCCGATACAGATTATTTTGCAGCAAAAACATAGGGCACATGTTATTGCTCACAGAAACGTCCGAAATGCTTTTGCTAAACGAGCCAGGATCCGTAACAGAACCTCTACACTGCAAGAATTCAAGCCTGGTGACCAAGTATACTATAAGAAGCATGTTAGGACGGCTAAATTTGACAACCGATGGTTACCCGGATACAAAATATTGGAACAAACTTCTCCAACTAATTATATCTTGTGGAACGAAGAACGCAATTCCACTACAAAAGCTCACGTCAATCAGATGCGACTTGATGATCACCGACCGCTTGATATACCAGAGATGAAGTTCCAGAGACCGACTCGTTTGTCTACGTTAGCCCAACCTCCATCTTCTTCTTCATCTTCTTCGGATGCAGTGGACACATCAGAACATTCTTCCTCAGAGTCAGAAATTGTACCACATCGTTTGGATCATGCGATTCAAAGAGCTAAAGATTGTAGAAGTTCGTCATCAAGTGAAGATAACGTTCCCCTACAAGAACTTAGACAGCGTCTCATTTCAAGACAAGAACGTATTGCTGCTGATGAAAGAATCGAACATAATGAAACAAGTATGAATCTTGATTTTCCTCAATCTACACTATCAACACCATCCGATATCGATTGCTCCAAACCCGTAGTTTCAGAAAATGATTCAATGACTACAGCTTCGAATACTACCTTGATGGACATGAACGAAACGCGAAAATTAGCAGATAAACGGAGATACGATTCTTCATTTTCCGATTCCATCCCTGTTGCCAAGCTTCCGAAATTTTCGCAAGATCAAATATATGTCAAACCTAAAAAACGTAGAAGAAAACCGAAATCTCCACGCCTCTCGTGTGATGTAGACATGGTTATTGATGATTCTTCACATCTCACACCTATGGTTCAAGTTCCTCGCAATGTTTCACCCCACGTGGATAAGGGCATGCTTTTATCTCAGCTCATGTCATTATTAGCTGACAAACTGTAACTTGCATTTTGGCAGAAGCGTTTCCCCTTTACATAAACCTTTGCGGAGCTACGACAAATTTCATACATCGTGATTCATCTAGATTCTAGTTTGTAAGGGAGATATCTGACTCCACGACTACGTTATTACTCATCACTCAAAGACCTTACTGAAACTGATCCAGCTTTAAGAGACCTTGGGCTCTTCATCGTGTTGGGAAGCTGAACAGTTGATGCCTATGTGGTCTTTCTACAAGTCCTTCATCAGGATTTAAACCAAATGAAGAGGTCCTTGCCACATTTACGACCTGTTCTATGTGATACTTCAACCAATGCCGAGTTTTCAGACATTCGCTCTTAAGTTTTCCCCATACATGCACGATATGAAGTGTTTTATGATTATTATTATTACTCTAAAATTAAGATGCTACATAGATAGACCGACTGATAGTACCTGAAAATGTCTCTTGAGATACATTTTTATGGCATGGGGACATATGTGAACGGATTGATGACGTCATTATATAAAAGATACCCTCAATTCTATCTAACATAAGAGACAACAGAGACTGATGACGTAATTCATAATTAACCTATAAAACAAAAGAAACTTAACATAGACACCAAAGACAGTTATAGGAAATGACGACAAGGTGACGGTAACGTTACTAGTGCAGTATCGATGACATATACATTAGTGGTACACAAATAATTGTAACCAGTGGTTTTAGCCAATAGATTCATTGGAATAAAAGACATCCGTTATGAAGACTAATGTTTAGAAGTCTTTAGCTACTGACCTTGCAACGAGATGGTCGTGATATTGAGACAGACCGATGTTGAAATAGACTCAGATAGACTCAAGCTAGTTTATCAACTGACATTGGACAGTGTATTTCTTGCTTTGACGCAGAAATGGTATGAATTCGCTCGATGTGATATATTATGAATTCGCTCGATTTTATATATTATGAATTCGCTCGATTTGATATATGTCAATGACAAACAGCCATTTGTGTTTAAGATCGAACATTGTTAGAATAGTTTTTGGAACATATTTATTTTGGAGATTAGCTCCCTAATTGTCTTCCACTCTCCCATCGTTCAAAATACACCAGCTTCTTAGTTGGTTTTGACGATGACATTCTGCATTACACAACAGCTACATACAAAACTGGAATAATACCAAATACTCTTTGGTACCAGTTTCCAACGTAATATAATAGAGTAGGACATTGTAATCTGCAACCGACACTATAATTATATGATCAAATCGTCTGTGAAAATTGGAAGACTTGTAAAATAAAGTTATTGTTGGAACTTCTATCATGGATTAGTTCTGCATTCAGTTTGGATGATCTCTGATGAAAGAGTACTACATTATATGTCACACAAAGTCCAAGGAAACCGAATCAAATAAAAACCTGGGTCCCGTAAAATATCGAAGAGAATTTCTACCTCTGGTGAACCAAACCAGTACTCTCGTTTTATGACTCTTCAGAAACACTTATTAGAAGGAAAAAGAGAAAAGATAAAAATATAAAATAAACTTTACCCAGTATGTAAAACGGGTACATACTTAGAGGGCAAGATTGGGGCGCCCTGTCACAGTTTGTTTGTGTTTTTATTTTGTTGTTTCAAGACTTATTCATGAATTCTAGTATTTTGTGTGAATTTTGAAAAAAATTGTTTCTGATCACAATTTAAAAATAGGCATTGAATGTTTACTGTACATCTGTGAATTTATCATTGGATGTAGCTGTTTTATCATAGGGTTAAAGCTAAACAGAGACTGGTGCACCCAGGTGTAAATGGATAGACATACATTGAGCATAAATATTGTATAAATCAATTATACAATTTAGGAAGAGAGAACTTCAGAAATATGATAAATAGGGGGGAATGGAGCTTTATAAGTAAAGAAAGAGCCAAGGAGGAAGGCTGAAGATGTTGACAAAAAATGTATAAATAGCGTCATTGCAAAATATGAAAAATCTGATATGAAACAAAAATGCTGTATAACAACCAGATCCATCAGATACCTTTAATTACCTGAAGAGCGGGAGATCGGGTTTACTAGTTGTTAAATTCAGAATTATATGAATTAAAATAAATCAGCATCTGTAGAAAGTAGACCCACAACCGTAACCAGTACAACTGCAGCCACCACTCTCAAATTATCTAACATTACTTCGTTAGCTGAGGCATTCATCAAAATATGGAACCCTCTTTTTTTCACAGCTAACTTTGATGTCATTCCACATTAAAAAGGAAAACAGAGAACATGTAACGAGCAAGAAAAAAGACATAATGTTAGTTATACAACAGTACATAATAACTATAATACTGTTTCTCACTTTTGGTTGGGGGGTGTCTACTTTGATGTGATCTATGTCTGGCACGGGCACTTTTCAGCTCCTTTAATCCTGGACTGGATCAGTGAACAAGCAGAAATTGCCCGCAATTGTATTATCATAATTTTTCTTTATTTTTTATTTGTGTTTTTGAGAGGCTATTTACAAAATTGAATTTAATACTGTTTTTTTATAGTGAAAATCTACACAAAGTGAGGTTTCAGTTAATATTGTTATAATTGTTTTGCCCAATTATGAAGATAAACAGTTTTCACACATTTTGTTTGAGGGTGTAGTGGAGATCTTTACATTGGAAGACATAACAAGTGTTTGTTTTTCATTGCATTATTATTCCTACAGTGTCAAGTATATCCTTTTTGCTCTTTGTTTGGTTTTAAGGACTATCTTCATTGCATACGGACAACTATCAGTGCTCCAATCTCCTCCCTTAGATCACACAAGGAGGATCTCAGCACAGTGCATGAACTCTGTAGTATAGGCGAGAATCCCAATGTCTGTATATAGGAATCACACATTCTATAAATATTTTTGTGGTGGGTAGGTTTCTAATTTTTAAATTTTGCCAGGGCAGTGGCCTAATAGGCCTACTTGCACATGGGACCTCTTATTTTTACGCCCTTATCTGAGAAGGCTAGGCATCCAATCTCACTTCCCAGGAGACCAGGTAGGAGTATGTCATCATTAGGACCACTGGTTCTGAAAAAAAAATTCCATAAATTATATTCCCTCAACTGGAATCACCCCTGGTACCTCTAGAATTCAAGGTGAACGCCATACCTCTTAGCCACTCTGACCCCTTTTTGGTCTTAAAATGACTTTACTTCTGTGCCTGTATTTTAATTAACCTGTACTCTGATTTTGAGTGTTCAATTGGCAGAGCAGTTAAAGCGCTTACCTCTAGTGAAAGTTACCAGGTTCCAGGTTTGAAACCTGGTGGTGCCACACTTCAGTCTACTCAGCTACAATGGGTACCTGACTCTGCTCTTGAGTTAGGAAAGGCAAAGGTAACAAAGAAGGGAACTGATCACCCCACCTCATAAAGCTACGTAGTAATGTGACGTCTCTTAACCTTTCACCTCCTTACGGCATTATGTACTGTGGGACTACCTTTATTCAAATTTTAGTTAATCTAATTTCTGTTGTTCATCACTTTTGTTGTGTGAGGGGATGGGAGGGCTCATATGTACTAAAAGATTTGAGAAACTCTGCCAGCCATCTAAACAATTCCACATCTACAACTTAACATTTTAGGGCAGAGAGTATGGCAGTGGATTAGTAATAACAACAGCATCAAACAGTTTTGTCTCATCTTATATATTTTTTTCCCAGGATGACCAAATACTAAACCACATGGCAGCAAAGATAATAGAGACAGTCACAGCTACTAGGACTAGTCATGCTCAGGTAGTTAGATAACATCTTTCTGTCTTCTTTTGTGCTTTTTAACTCTTTCCTCAGGGGCTGAAGATTTTCTGAAAAATAAGTCTAATTTCAACCTTCAAGTTATATCAAGTAACATGCAGGCATGAGAAAATCTGACTATAACCAAACAAGTACACCAGGCGGCACATGTACTATATTCTGTCACATCATACGGCTTGTTCGTGGGGTAGAAAGTGTTAAGGAGTTGGTGGCCAATGATTCAGTTGCCCCTTGTGCTATATTCTGGCACATCATATGACTTGTTCATGGGGTAGAAAGTGTTAAGGAGTTGGTGACCAATGCTACAGTTGACCCTCGTGCTATATTCTGGCACCTCATATGACTTGTTCGTGGGGTAGAAAGTATTAAGGAGTTGGTGGCCAATGCTACAGTTGACCCTCTTGCTCTTCTGTCATTGTGATGGATTATAAGCAAATGAAATAGGTAGTGTAAGTCTTACAAGGACAAGGGACAAAGTAATGGTCCATGAGAGAAATGAAAATAAAAATCATCATCATCATAAGGTGAACAGAAATAGGTAGTGTAAGTCTTACAGAGACAAAGGACAAAGTAATGGTCCATGAGAGAAATGAAATAAAAATCATCATCATAAAGTGAATGGAAATAAGTACTGTGTCTTACAGGGACAAGGGACAAAGTAATGGTCTGTGAGAGAAATGAAATAAAAATCATAATCATAAGGTGGATGGAAATAGGTAGTGTAAGTCTTACAGGGACAAGGGACAAAGTAATGGTCTGTGAGTGCAATGAAAATGAAAATAAACATCATTATAAGGTGAACATTCACATACAAAAGATACGTGGCTTGACACCTTGCTAATAGGCACATCCAGTGATAGTTATCATTTCACTTTTTTGCTCCCTGTGGAGCATGGAGCCAAAGCTCTCTTGTAGAAAGCCTGCACTTTAAAAGCACTCATGTGCTCTTACAGTGGTGGTTTCTGTAACAATTAGTTTTACATGATGAGATTGCTTACGCTCATACACAACCTCATATAAGTTACTTCATATGATATGACTGAGGGAGTGCTAGTCATACAAAAAAAAATAACTGCCCTAAAATAAATACAGAGCTATAAGAATAAAGGAGCCGTGGTAGCACAGTGGTTAGTGCTCTGTCTTCCTGGCTCGATGGTCCATGGTTCGATCCCCAGTTGAGGTGGGGGTTTTTTTTAAGACCGCAAACGGCTCCGGGGTCGACCCAGCCTCATGAATTGGGTACCAGAGTAACTCTGGGAAGGTTAAGGTGGTCAGCGTAATGCTGACCTCATCACCCCTAGTGTGCCTATGGTAAAAAAAAATATAGGCCTAACACTGTATTCCCAATATGCCTCAATGGGCGTGTAACTGGATCCTTTACCCCCTTTACCTTTTATAAGAATAAAGACCCAAAAAAAATGATGCAGTGAAAAGAATGTGATACAAAATAAAAAAGTGAGAAGGACTGCAGTAAGACTATAGTAAAGGGTAAGGTGAATGATAATAAGTAGTATAAAATTTACAGGAGGTAAAGACATGAAATAGTGAATCATTGTGAATGTGTGCAAAAACTCATTCATCATTATCTTGTATTACAAGGGAGCTGCTTGGTAAATAAAAATAATTAATGCATTGATACTAGGGCAAAAAACTAAGAAAAGGTAAACTTTACATCTCAAGACGAATGAAAACGGAGAGAAAGAAAATGAGACTAAAGTTAAATACATCAGAGTTAACTCTTTCAGTACCAAACAAAAATATACTAAGGATAGTAAAAGGTAGTGGATGGGGGGGCCAGCAATAAAATAATGCTTATGTTCTACAAGTCTTTCATCAGGGGGAAACTAGATTATGCCAGCATAGTCTATGACTCCACTGCAGCTTCTAACAAAGCAAAACTAGATAGAGTTCAAAACGCAGCCATGAGAACCATTGCAGGTGCATTTATATCAACACCAGTAGAAGCACTAGAAATAGCTCTTGGCATACCGCCCCTTGGTCTAAGACGGAAAGAACTAAGATTAAATTATTGGAGTAAAGTAGCACAAGAAGTGACCCACCCAGCACATAAAGCATTTGTCAAAAACCAACCAAGTATTTCTTAAATAAAGAAAGATATCCAACAGGGTGGAGAACTATAGCAGATCTAACACAGTTCAAAGAACTGTCAAACTCAATTAAAAATAGTAATAAATATAGAAGCACAATACCACTCTGGGAACTAAAAACACTAATCATAGACTACTCACTTATTGAAAAGATCAAACAAAACATAGAAGATAAGGAAGCCAAAATGATAAGTAGAAAGTTCATAAATTAACTTACAAAACTAAGTCTGGCCGTCTACACTGATGGATCAAAGGATGATAGTGTGCAACTAGGTGCAGGAGTAGTAATACCACAGTGTGAAATAAAGAAGAGCTACAGTGTAACTGAAGGGGCTTCAATTTTTACAGCAGAGATGGTAGCAATTCTAAAAAGTTTAGAAATAATCAAAGATAACCCACCAGAAGCTGTTACGATATTTACAGACTCACTATCATCACTACAAGCCCTAGAACACCCAGGTAAATGAAGCCGGCCAGACATAAAGGAAGAAATTCTTGCAATTAATACATCACTAGGGAACAGAGGATATAGTGTGAGGCTAGTGTGGGTTCCAGCACACATAGGTATAGCTGGTAACGAGTTGGCAGACCAGAATGCCAAGTATGGAAGGATAAGTAAAAACAATATAAGAGCAGGACTGGGAAGGTCGGAGATCAAGAGCCACGTAAAGCTAACTATAAACAAGGAATGGAAGAACAGTAGAAAAGGCAGACATGCGTTCAAACTGCTGAAAGAACCAACAAGGACATGCCAGGTCAGAGAAGAACTAAAGGTACCTGTTACCAGTGTTGTTTGGGGTGCTGTGTGTTGGTGCTGCTGACTGGCACAGCTGACAATGTTGATGTCAGAAATGTTGGGCTTACTGGTAGTGGCCGACAGTTGTTTTATATTTGAGCGAGTGTCTAGGGTCCGTTAGATTTGTTTAACGTGATGCAACCAACACAACAGTAATGTCAGGGTCATAAGATAGACCAACTGGTAAGACAAGTAAGCTGGAACCATGTAGCACATCAATCACAGTTTATTGGAGACAGGAACATCGACGTCATAGACAGTAAATCATCAAAGGTTATAATGGCAGACATATGCACATTGATACAAATAATCCATATCGAATTTGACCAGAACTCACTAACCGCCGTCATCTCAAGGACGGTGTAAGCTCTACGGTGATGAGTTCTTATATTCCGTTTTTTATTACGAAGATTTGAATAATATATAGGATATCTTCCATGAAGGTACAATGTGTTACCATTCATACAATGCTCAGCAAAAGCCCTGGACACACTAGCGGCACACCATAACCAACCGTGCCGAAGCCCTGCCAGATACTGTTTGTCGAGAGATTATAGTTTTTCTCGTTTCAACCCAGTACATTTTCACTGAAGCGCGAACTAAAGGATTGACATGTGAGATCAGCTCACCTATTTGTCTCAGCTCACCTATTTGTCTCACCAACTTCGTGATTCACTTATCATGTCTATTTAAACTTTTTCTTTTAAAAGAAAACATACCCAATTGCGCTATTTTGTTCAAATATAGTGCACGAAGGCACGCAAATAATTACCCATCTCATAACTTTAGATGTGCTCACAAGCGTGTCTATAAAAAACTAGACCCGCACGTGAGAATCCCAAACACTTAACTCCCACACGAAAAAGGACTTAACAGTACCCTTGAACAAAAAGCTGTGGCTTCTCCGTCTCGGTGCAGCATACTTCATGATAGAGGAAACACACTGCCAAGAATGTCAGGAAGAAAATGACATAGACCACTACCTGATCCACTGTAGAAAATATGATCAACAGAGGCTAGAATTAAAAACATACTTTAGAAATAACAATATAGACATGACAGGGGATAAGGTGTTAAGTATAGATGCCCCAGGGGAAGCCCAATCAATACTTAAACGATATATACATAAAACAAAGGAAAACATATAAGGTTAGTAACAATGGCAATATCAAACAACAATAACAAAAATGATACTTCAGAAAAGACATTCAACCAAATAGAAATTAAGCAACAAAAACTAACAAATCATTAAAAAAATAAAACCAGAAAAATTAGCAAACCCATTAACTACTCATAGGACAAGGAAAGGCAACAAGATTAAACAAAAAAACAAACAAACACTAATACAAATTAAAACCAAGTGCAAAGGACAATAGTTATCTATATACAATACAAAACTGAAAATAAAATGACAAATACTAATATAAATTAAAACCAGCAACTGCAAAAGACAATAGTTATTTAAACTTAATACAAAATTAGTAAATAAAATGACACTAAATACCCCAATTATAACCAATTTTCAGGTTGAACAGGGTAGACCAAGATGGAACGAGAAGAGGCAATAATGGTCAGCTGTTAAGTGCCCTCTCTCCACCCATCACCTTTTCAAAACAACAACAACAACCAAACAAAAAGTAGGTTTGCCCAAACAAAAGTTTTCACCCTGGTGTGCATTTATTGTAGTTGTTTGGAATTAATTTTAAAAAATGTTCATTTACATGTTTTTGTATATGAAAATGAAGGTAAATGGATGTACATTACTCTTGTGCAGCAAGTATAAAAGCTTTCATTGAAAAAATATTAGTTATCCAAGGTAAAATGGAGGCTGAAAGAATAAGGCAATGAAAAATTAGACCAAAAGTTATTCAAAAATTAGACCAAAAGTATTCACTAAAATTCATCTAGAATGAACAATTCTAAATGAATTTTAGTGAATACTTTTGGTCTAATTTTTCATCGCCTTATTCTTTGAGCCTCCATTTTACCTTGGATAACTAATATTTATCTAAAGGAGAATATCTAAAGGTACACTTTCAAAATATCCCAAACAGATGTATTCTAACAAAGCAAAATCAGTTTTTAGTCAATAAACACTCAGGAAATTGTTAAATTTTGGGTTGAAGGTACTAGAGAGCTACAGTTTATGACATGGCCAGAAGAGTAAAAGGTGGGTAGTGATAGTGGCGATCGCGATGATAAAAGGTGGGTGGATGGATGGAGAATTACTGGCATGAGATGTCATTTTTGACTTTCAAAACGTGCACACAAACAAGACTGTAACCTAGAAAATGAAGTAGTTCTTCTGCTGTACATGGGAATAATTGTTAAATAAACATTGCTATTTTATTTTGTACTGTAGATGCCATTTATTTATCATTTCACAACTTACAAGCATGTAGCCACCACTGCAACCTGTCCCCATGTAGGATGCCTGTGTCAAAGCAGTCACATGCCCTTGCAGTAGTGGTTTCCATAGCAATTTGTTTTACGCAGTGAGGTTGCCAGTCCCAAGCTCAACCTCATATCAGTCACCTGTTGCGACACGCTTGAGTAAGCATTGTCCTTTTCTTTCTTTGAGACTCCTGGGAACTTTACAGATATGACAGATGTACTTGGAATATTATTGCATGGGCATGGCTTACAATAAAACATCACTTATGTAGACTTTTTTTTTTGAAAATTACTTCATTGTTAAATAAAAGCTTGCCATTTTTACAGATTAATCTTTGTACTTCAGCAGCTCTTCTTCTGTTGAAAGCGTCTCAGTATATTGATTTATTATTGCACATGATTCCATTCTATAGCGAAGAATTTATAAATATGTTTCAGAAGTTTGTCACGCAGGAAGTGTGCCAGTCGTTGTGGTACCTCTTCAAGCATTCTGCTGTAGATGCAGTCAGATGTACAGCAATCTCAGTAAGATATTGATGGCCTGATTATTTGTACACTTTAATATGTTAACCACTCTATTTTTAACAGTCATAGACTGGGTGATGCGCCAGACAACAGAGGGCAATCCAAGAGGAATAAGATGGACTACATTTTCTACATTGGAAGATCTGGAATATGGAGATGACATTGCACTACTAGCACATTCCCATCAACACATCCAGGAAAACCGGATAGACTTAATAAGTATAGCCAACAGGTGGGCCTGAACATCAGAAGACAGAGGTCATGACGCTCAATGTGAGCAACCCTGAGCCCATAACAGTAAGGAATCAGCAACTGGAACAGACAGACACCTTCACATACCTAGGATGCATAGTAACACCAGACGGCGGAGCAAGCAAAGACATCAACAACAGAATGAACAAAGCAAGAACAGCCTTTTTTAGTCTAAACAACATCTGGAAGTCCTCTCGGTACAGCATGAACACAAAATTAAGACTATATGAGAGCTGTGTACTTTCTGTGCTTCTCTATGGTGCGGAATGCTGGAGAATAACAGAGAAGGAAATGTCGAAATTGTCCTCTTTTCACACAATCTGCCTAAGAAAAGTTTTCCAAATCTTTTGGCCGAATACCATCACCAACCAAGAACTGCTTACTTGGACCAAGCAAGAGGACATGCACACCATCATAACTGGCAGATGCTGGAATTGGGTTGGCCATGTCCTCAGAAGAGACCCAGATGCCATCACAAGAACAGCTATGCTATGGACCCCTGAAGGAAAACGAAAGAGAGGCTGACCGAAAACAACTTGGCGGAGGACTGTGGAGGCTGAGATGCAAAGAATGAACCAGAGTTGGGGCACTGTACAAAGGATGGCCACCGAATGAGCAAAGTGGAATCAATTTGTTGCTGCCCTACAAGACGCCACCAGGCGTAATGGCCACTGACTGCTTTGACTGTCATTGGCTAAGGATAAAAGAAAAGAAGAGTAATATGTTGATAGGTTAATTTGATTGCCAATTTTATGGAAGGATGAGATTTTTGTTGGTGATTGTTGGGATGGATTTATGGTTAGATTAATAGATAAATTAGATGTGGGTAGTTGGATGACAGTTGAGTCGGTGGAAAATGTGTTGATGAGATGTCGGCAGAGTAATAGATAGGTTTATTGACTGAAAAATGGGTTTGATAGTAGATGGATTAGTAGGTTTTTTTTAGATAGTCGCTGGATGGATGTATTAGTGTAAGGAAGTGTTAAAATGTACTGATAGATGAACACATAGGTTCATTCCTGTCACATTTTTACTCCTAAAGTTTTGGATGTAGTCATTGCCCATGATGACTACAACCCACAAAAGTCTGCTCCGTCCTTAACCAGACAATACATCATGGCCTCTGTTACGTGTGTTCTGCATTATATCTTCTTGGTATTTATCATGATAATAAAACTGGAACAAACGAACACAGCAACATTTAGAATGCAAATGATTGAAGTTCACTTCAAGTTAAAATTCATACATTTAATCGACACTTAACAAACGATGAGCTCCACGTTGATGAAATATGATAACATGCGATTTTATATCAGAATGTGATCAAACACAATGACAAAGATACCGTCAGTAATGGTCATACTGTCCGCGAGTTAAGCTGCATTATGACATCATCGAAACAGTCATTTATTTTAATGAACATACTCTCCTTTTATTAGCCATCCATCGCAGGCATACACTGTAAATCGATCACTGAAGAATCTGTGAATCATGCATCAGACATATACACTTTTCAGGAGCTATCACACATGCTTCCGAATACCTCGAAGGACACAAGCCAAAAGAGACTGTAACTACTCCCCAGCAGATGTGCATACGTAATCAGTTATTTTAAACAGACGTCACCAATAGAATTCAATGGTGCAGTTGCAATAGTGGTGCATTTTTGTGCAGCTTTCTTTGTACCCAGCAATGCAATCATTAGAGAACACACCGCTGTGTACAAATGGAAGCGTAACAGCCTCAAAACCCAGCCCCTGCAGACCCAAGTAGAACAGTCCAAATTATGATGGTTAGGCGATGTCTGCAGAATGGTAGATCAGCTACCATGACAAATATGGGAAACCAAGAGCCAAGGATCTAGACCTCCGGGACCACCCATAGTTCGCCAGAAGGACAACATTAGACAGCCTCTGAAGGACCAAGGAATAAATTGGAACCAGCCAGTAGGAAGACAGCTGACAAAATAGTATAGTGCTCTCAACATCCCAGGGTAGAAGAGGAACGACTAAGTAAGTAAGTAGTAAGCAAAATATGTAGAACAAAAACTAATGTACTCGGCCATTTTACATGAAACCTGCACAACACAGTAGGATGTCTGTAGCAGTTGGTTTGGCATGATGTTGCTGACCCCGTGTAAATACAGCAGATAATGAAATGTATATATAATGATAAGTATTTAAATAATCATGTTTTTAGCTTTCTGCTTATATATTTAAGACAAATCAACATTTGGTAAATTTATTTTAAGTACATATAAGGTATTTTACACTTGTGGTCTTCTCCCATTTGGTAGTGGAGATAGGGTTTTATATTTTTTTAAGTATTGAAATGTAACAATATATAACTGTAATCCATATCAATGTTTCTCACAAGTTTTCTCCAAATTCATCATCATCATCATTTCCTGACATACAGAAATCAGTCATTGACAGTTAAAAAAAAATAAAAACTGAAAATTGTGGAGGGCACAGAGATTTGATTTTACAGAAGAAAGTTTAGAAGCTTAAAAGAACACTGGAGATCTCCTGAAAGAAGCCAGTGTGCAAAGGAAACTTATTAGCTACATTTAAAGAAGGCAATCCACTTTCCTTGGTCGTGTAATGAGAAGAAGAAAGCTGTAATATATCGTGGCAACAGGAAAGATTGAAAAAATAAAAAAGAGATTGTCGTAGATTTTATCAGATAGGTAATAGATGTTTATAGTCCTGTCTGAGCAGAGGTGATAGTGATGACAGCGTGAAAGTAAGGGGTAAGAAATAGTTTTATCATGAGGTGATCGTGTAAGAGAAAGGACAGTCTCTGGATTGAATAATTTATCTAATCCAGCCTATCTGGACAACTCATGGTTTACAGACAAAATTGCAAAAGATGAAATTAATCAAATAGGTTCTCCCCCTCTGGTAAAGGAAAAGAAAAGACGATCCCAACAGAGGTTAATTAACCCAAAAGATCAAAAGCTAACAATAAGTTATGAAATAGTCAGTATGGGAAAAGAATAGGTTCCTAATGTAATCTATCCCGTGACTACTCAGATTAGTGGGATGAAAGAAGAAACCACATAAGTATATGATGTTAACAAAAGACATAAGTTTCTTTCTCCGTTCATTCAGTTCACACCTAATCAGTGGCCACTTTCAGACTTTTGCTTACCCCAGTAGTTGTTGCAGGCATTCCAAGGAAATACACTAATAAGTAATAAGACTATTTAGTGTCAAATTTAAGTTTTGCCAAATCCAGCCCCAGCCTCGCCGTAGTTGCTGACTGCAAATTTCACGGGAGTCGCTAGAGTCGGTGATTTAATTTGTCCTGGATACAATAAGTTATCTATGCCTTCAGTTGGTTGGAGTAAGGTTCATGCGTGGTGATCGCCGACATAGGATGAATAGAACATTTATATAGTTCCTATGTTGTTTAGCCTCAGGTGACTGAGACGCTAGGTTAAGTTACACAAATGTTGCTGACAATATATTTCACCACAGCTGGATGATGAGATTGATATAAGTAAATCTGGTAATAGTTCTGGTCCAGTTAATATTATAATTTAATGGTTCTATTCTGGTTTCTCTCATGAAAATGAGGAAAATTGGACCACATAGGTCACAGCAAGAAGCTCATCAATATTAAATATCCCTGGATGCTTATAATATTATAAGTTCGTATGATCATAAGTTCATATGGCCATAAAAAAGCCGCTAGTACTCAGGTTGATCAGCCTAGATTTTAGGAAAGAAAATATAAACGTTTAACCGAATTATCAATATCATATTTAACATGTGTTAAAATAGGACCTCTTCACCACTCCGTTATAAATTAGATTTAAAACACACGTGTCTAGCTTATCCTATCGTTTTTTACGCGTGTGTTGCGTAGCAAAATGTGTGTTGCGTATAAATGTTCCGTGGATGATGTCACATTTGCCACACAATGTTGAGGGTGTTGTATTTCATCTGCTTTCCAAAGGTATCATAATACTGGCACTTGCAGAGTGGTGTATCACCCTCAGACACCAGGGATGATGAGGCAGAGTAACATGGTGTCTTTAGTCTGGTTTAAGTGTGTGACGTAAGGATAGAGTCAGATAGCTACAGTATCATACATGGACGTCACATCAGACCATACAACGTAGAAAGTCAATAAAGCTTTTAACAGCAGTGATGTTTTTTTGGCAATATATATTGTGTACGCCACAATGACAAAATGCATGGACATCGTTATGCAGAAACATCACAGGTATAGTACAACAGTCATTGTATCATCGACGTAGTCAATTCAACAGGATCATCAGACAGCATCATAATAATGTAAATCATATGTCTTTTAGGATATCATAATCAGCTGTACATGTAGTCAGGTAGTAAACTTCCCCTTTCCATAAGAGCTAGTAGATATCAACTAGGAGATTAAATCTAGTCTCCTATATTTGACCTCAACAAGACAGGCATGTCTTTTGAGCGTCACATTATCGTCCTCTATGTTCCTTAAACAGCAAAGGTATCAAACCTAGATCCATCCATAAAGTTCAGGAAGCAAATGGTCCTTAGGACAGGCATCAATCGATGCGTGACAATATAAGTGGATCGTGAGCTGAGCAAACTTGTCATATCATAGACTCTATAATGAGGCAGGCTAGGCAAAAGTCAACATCACAAGATGGCGATAAAGTTACTCAGCGAAAAGGATTCAGTTACCTGTTCATCAGGAATTAAATCACATAAATCACATATGCCTCCAGGCATTTGAAATAACATAGAGATATATCATCTCAAAAAAGGAACAACAATGATGAGGACTCCTTCCTGAATAATATAAGCGAAGACGCTAGCACACCGCTACGTCTCGCCTTACCAGCATTTTCGCTCAGACTCCCCTGGGCGGAAATCATACAAACACTGCCACAAACAAAGACATGTGCAGAACACCCGAATCGAATACAACTCAGCTAATTTACGAAACAAAGAATGTTCTACGATGTTCGACTAAAGATTCGAACCTTAAAAGGAAATGACATCGCAAGTTGCCAACTGTTTCTAGGAAAACGCTCCATACATGGTTATGACTTAAAATCGCTCACACACAAATTATCAACAACCCTAGCTATCAAGATAAGACAACTTCCTGATGATGCTATCAAGATTAGACGACTGTAGAAATAAAAGTGACTACAATTCCATGAGTTACTTCCCATGCATTAAAAAATTGAATATAGTCAAAATGCATAGTCAGAATATATAGTCAGAATAAGTTGCGACAAGTTTAGCGCAACATTACCGCCACCTCCCGATTAAAAAAAAAATGTGCAACATTTTTTTTTTTTAAATATCCAAGAGTAAAACCAAAAGCGGTTTAACAACGCACGAATTATGCGGGGATAACTAATTGCACTGCCTAATATGAGGCTAAATTGACACAAAGTGTCTGGTGAGAATATTTCTCAACAGATAAAAAATCTGATTCAAGAAAAAAAATATATCGGGGAGGTGCCACCAACACACACTACGCTTGCATGAAAATACAATATAAATATGCAAGTTCATATCATTATAATCAAATAGCAGTGTCATATTCTAATACCGCTTAGAATGGATGTACACATCTGATATAGAATGTTAAATATTACATTATCTAAATGTTTAATAATACCATTACATAATGAAATTAAACATAAATGACGATCCAGGACACATCTCCTGTCGTTCCAAGGAAAGTGTACAATGTGGAACTCTCCATGTTTGACAACAGAAAGGTAGCTTCTCCGATCAACAATAACATGCTGAGAAAAAACAACCAATATAATTCTATTTAATAGCCATTAAGTTTCATACTATACAATACATTATTATGAACAATTTGTGGCCGAGTAAACTTTCGGCCCTTATATTAACTACTCAGTCTTCTTCTTATATTAAAGATGGGAACAGAAGAAGATGATAACAAAGCACAATAGTATGTGTTCACCTAAAGTGAGGACAGTTGTGCTAATGTATTGTAGTAATATAGGTGTGTTATGGCTCTGTCGTATATCTAGAAATAGGACAGAAGTATTAGTTGGAATCATGTGGGCATCTAGACAGAATGTCAGCCATCACATTATCCGACCCACGGATAGCTCGTACCGTGAAGTGAAAAGGTTGAAGAGCAATAGCATATCGAGTGGATCTCGAACTCTTCAAGTTCTTAGTCTGAATAGCTGTAAGAGCTTTTTGATCAGTTTCTAGAATGAAATGTGCGCCCAGGAGGAATCTTTGTAGTTTGAGAATAGACCAAACCATAGCCAACAATTCACGGTCTAAAACCGAGTAGTTCCTCTCTGCCGCATTTAGTTTTCTAGAAATGTACATGACAGGATGCAGAGTTTCAGCATATTCCTGCATAAGTGCTGCTCCGATCCCAGTGGATGAAGCATCACTTCGAAGAACAAAAGTCCTATCAAGAGTAGGTAATCTTAGGATGGGAGGAGAAGAAAATATTTTCTTGATCTGGTCTAAGGAAGATTGACATTCCCGAGACCAACGAACCAGATTAGGCGACCCTTTCTTCAACAAAGTTGAGAGAGGTGCCATGATCGAAGATAGATTCGGGATGAATCTCCCATAGAATTGAATTAGACCCAAGAGACTACGGACTTGTTTCTTCGTTTTAGGTACAAAGATGTTCAATATTTTCGAAGTATTGTGGTCTTCTGTCTTCAAGAGACCATGACCAACACGATGACCCAGGAAAGAGATTTCACCAAAACCAACATAGGCTTTAGAGGGTTTTGCTGTCAAATTAAACTCACGTAGAGTGGACAGTAGGTCATATAAACCCAAATAGTGATCTTCCCAGGAATCACTGAAGAGACAGATATCATCTAAGTATGCGATGACGTCTGAACGATGAGAAAGAATTCGACGCATCATGCGAACGAAAGTAGCAGGGGCGTTCATAAGACCGATAGGCATAACATTCCATTGAAATAGACCCCTAGGTGTTGAGAAAGCAGTAAGAGGTTTGGCATGATCTGCTAAAGGCACTTGCCAATAACCTTTTGACAAGTCAAGTTTAGTGAAGAATCTAGAATTAGAAAGTCTAATAAGTAGATCTTCTAGTAAAGGCATAGGTTCAGCATCGAACTTTGTGACTTGATTTAATTTGCGATAATCAACGCAAATTCGTATGTTCTTATCTTTCTTCCGAACAATAACCATGGAAGAAGAATATGGAGAAGTCGATGGTTCAATTATGTTTAATTGAATCATTTCATCCAATTCCTTTTCCACTTGTGACTGAAAGTGTATAGGGATAGGATAAGGCCTAACCCTAATAGGATTATTGTCGGTAAGAATTATGTCATGTTCTATGACATGCGTGTGACCAGGGATGTCGGTTAGAACATCCTTAAATGTCTGTAACATCGACGAGACTTGACGATGTTCATCAACAGAAAGATTAGGAGAAATGGAGACATCTTTCCAAGATTCCATAGAATGTAGTGGAACCACTGAAAGAGGAAGATTAACATCAGAAAAAACAGATTCCTCATCCTGTATGACAGACAGGGATGAGTAATGACCATGAGGTACAGAAGAATCATCCGTTGCCTGGAAAATAGGCAGCAAATAGTCTGGACGCTCATGAAATTCCGTGAGCATGTTGATATGGAAAGTTTTATGCTTTCCATCTATATCGACCACATAGTCAACATCGGAAATTCATGAGACTATTGCATATGGACCTTTCCATGCAATCAGAAGTCTATTTTCCCTACTGGGGAGTAGGACGAATGCTTTGTCACCTGGACAAAGTTGTCGTAGACATCTGTTCTTGTTAGCAAACTGCCTTGCTTTTTCTTTAGCAATTTCTGACGAAGCAGTCGCTAGTTTGCATGCATCAATGATCTTTTGCCTAAGAGCAATGACATACTCATATGAAGATTGAGTGTCATCACTAATATCATCGGCAGTGATGAGATCGTGTAATAAAGACATAGGGCCACGCGGACGCGCGCCAAAGACAAGTTCAAAGGGAGAAAATCCTGTGTGTTCGTTTGGGACCTCTCTATAGGCAAAGAGAGCCGCGGGTAAAACCCTGTCCCAATCTTGAGGATGATCTTCAGTTATCTTACCAAGTAAAGTCTTGAGCGTTCTATTCAGACGCTCAACTAACCCATTAGACATAGGATGATAGATGCTTACTTACTTACTTACTTACTTACTTAGTCGTTCCCCTTCTACCGTGAGGTGTAGAGGTTTGGAAGAGAGAGCGCCAGACCATTCTATCAGCTGTCTTCTTCCTGGCCTGGTTCCATTCTAGTCCTCGGTCCTTCAAAGATTGTCTAATGTTGTCCTCCCAGCGGACTCTGGGTCGTCCTGGAGGTCTGGATCCCTGGCTCTTTGTTTCCCATGCTTGTCGTGGTAGCCGATCTTCTCCCATTCTGCAGACATGGCCAAACCATCTTAGTTGGGACTGTTCTATTTGGGTCTGCAGCGGATGGGATTTTAGGCCTTGACGGATCGTCTGGTTGCGGACCATGTCTTTTCTTGTTACTTCAACCACTTTCCTCAGATACCTCATTTCTGAGGTTTGGATCTGGCTTTTGTGGGTTGTAGTCATTGCCCACGACTCGCATCCATATGTCAAGACTGGGACATAGGTGGAGCGGTATACAGCCATCTTCGTTTTCTTACCAACCTCTTTCTTGCTGAGGAATCCACGATTTATGGCCTAAAAAAGTCTCCCAGCCGCTGCTTTTCGAGTGGCCAACTCTTCTTTGATGCCTCCCTTTCGGTCTATAATAGCTCCGAGATATTTAAAGTGGTCGACCTGCTCCAGGACCTGTTCTCCCAACTTAATCTGATGTTTTCTTTCTTCTCAATATCACCATGGATTTTGTTTTAGAGCTGCTTATGACCATCCCTCTCTTCTCCAGCTCTTCCTTCCAGACTTGCAGGTTGGATTGGAGATGTGCCTCTGATTTAGCAATCAGGGCAACATCATCAGCAAATGCCATCTCCGAAATATAGACCTGTCTCATCTTCCAGTACCCCACTGAATACTTTCTTGTTCTCTTAGATGCTACTGAGAGATCTTTTAATGTGTAAGGTAGACATTACTTGAGACATAGTATCAGATATGAGTTGAGTGCCATGGTCAGGCAGTATTTCTCTGGGGAACCCCAAGCGAGAAAATATCAGCCAAAGAGCATCTGCGATATCTGTAGTAGATATGCTCTTTAGAGGGATAGCCTCTGGCCAACGTGTGCACATATCGACACATGTAAGGATAAACTGATGTCCTCTGGCCGACTTTATCTTAAAAGGGCCAATAATATCTATGGCCATTTTCTGAAATGGCCGAATAGGGATGTCAGCAGCCTGGATAGGCGCAGCATGTCGTGGTCCTCTAGATTTGACCTCCTGACATACCTGACATGATCGGCAGTATATACGAATGTCCTTGTTAACAAAGGGCCAAAAGAAAGCCGCAAGGACTCTCGACTTTGTACGGGAAAATCCCATGTGTCCAGCACATTGTGAGTCATGAGCATGTTGCAATATTTGCACTCTCATACTCTTGGGAACAAGAATTTGCGAATGTGCTGACGTAGCCGAGTCTTGTACCATACGTACAAGTACGCCGTTTTTTTCATTTCTATCCAAGATTTTCTTTGTGTATCCTTATTTGGATCACCTTTCTTCGCAAGAATGAAGAATTTTTTTAGCGTCGGATCTTCTTCTTGTAATTTTATGAACGAGTCACGAGAAATAACCAAGGTACTATCTTGGCTATGAACTTCATTATCATTATTCAGTGAAGTTTTGTGTGTTTGTAGAGCTTGTGCTCTTGTAACTACTGCATTTGTAGCTTGCATGTTATTATCTTCCCAAGCAGCAATCTGCTGTGGGGTACACTCCCTAACTCCGTGAATACGACCAATAATAAGGTCCGCAATAGGATTAGGTAAGAGACAGGCATGCACATCTCCCGTAAAGAAAGGAGTGGCAATGTGAATTACAGCAGTAGGATATTTTTCTAGAGTGCCGCCAAATGTGACACATTTGATAACCCTTCCTGTCGCACAGGATGGTTCTACAAGCGATTGTCTAACACCAATAGTGGTGCATCCGGAATCGAAAAGTAGTGAGACCGGAGTATTATTAACAAGACCCTTATGTAGGATTAGAGAACCTCTCCCGTCATGTGCAACCGAAGCAGGAAGAGCGGGGAGAGGGTGACCACAACTCAAAGTCGATATTGTAGTCGGTTCGAACAGAGTACTGTACTGCATTGGGGGCACTTGTTTGCTCTGCTCTCCCAAAGTCAAAAGAAGAACAAGTGACAGCGTCAGAGTTTTTATTATCAGAAACCTGATTACAAGCTCCCTGAGATTCTTGTTGAACAGAGTTAGCCTGCTGATATCTCTTTTTTTTTTATTGAGATCTACCGCGACTACTATTACCTCTGAAGTTATCACTGTTGTTATTATCTCTGTAGTTATTAGTGTCTCTATTATAATTGTTATCCTGTTTCGAACTACAGTTTCCATGATTATTATCATGTCCACATTGATGTGAACATCTATTTGTTTGGTTTTGAGGTCTACGCGAGGAAAAGCCTCTGTTACCATATCCTCTTCTGAAATGCCTAAAATTATTAGGTTGGAAGTAACGAGGACTGTCAGCTCGTCTCCAATTCTTCGAAGAAGAATCACCCTGAAATTGATTTCCATAATTTTGACCGTAACTACGGTTACTTTTCCTATCAAAATTTTGTTGGAATCTATGACTAGAGTTTTGACCATAAGGTGCTGCCGAAGCAACTGGCATACCTTCTTTTACTTTAGCGTTACCAATGGTTACGTGAGGATGCGCAGTTTATATACTGGCAACAGAAATCTTCCATTTCTTTTATTGTTTTAGGTTTACGTTCGTGAAGGAAAGCAAGGAAAGACTCATTAACAGAAGACATGACTTTGTCTCTAAGTATTAAGTCTATAAGTCCTTCATAAGTTTTTTCTATCTTAGACAGCTCCACCCAACGTGAAAAAGTAAGACGTATCTTTGAAATGAATTCAGAGAATTGCATTCCAGTTTCTGGCAACATATTTTTAAATTGAAGACGATAGCCGTCTTCGTCAAGTTGGTATTTTTTTTAACAACATAGCCCTGACAACCTCATAGTTGTTCTTGTCAGGCTCATCTACCATGCTTAACATACTCAAAAGCATCACCTCTAAGTATTTTGGACAAATGATAAACCTGCAGTGATTTATCTATGTTATGTACTTTACATGAAGTTTCAAATCTGTCCAGATAGAATGTTATATCGTCGATGGAAGCATTGAATGGTGGTAGATTAAGCTTGAAAGTGCTTGCATTAGTCTTATCTGAGACCTTATTTGCATCATTAGCATTACCCATGTTCATCACCTTTAATTTCTCAACTTCCAAAGCTAAGAGTTTTTTCTTCATGCTCCATTTTTTGCTTTTCTCTCATCAGACTCTCTTTGTAACTTCCTTTCTTCAGCTTCAGCTTGTTTTTCTAATCTTTTATTTTCAGCCTCTTTTTCAAGTCTTTTATTTTCAGCCTCTATTTCAAGTCTTTTATTTTCAGCCTCTATTTCAAGTCTTTTATTTTCAGCCTCTTTTTCAAGTCTTTTATTTTCAGCCTCTTTTTCAAGTCTTTTATTTTCAGCCTGAAGTCTTTTATTTTCAGACTCAGCTTCTCTTTTTTGTTTTTCCATTTCCATTTGGAATCTTTTTTCATCCACCTGCATCTGCAGTTTCTTTTGCTCAGCTTCCATTGCTTTATCATATTGAGCAGTTGCAAATTCTTCTAACTTATCACCAGTCTTCCCAAGCAATTTACCCTGCTCAATAAAGTGCTCAAATGTAGACATGATGAGTAATAATATGAGTCCACAACCTGAAATAATTAATTATCTTATTTCAAATTTAATTATAACAAGTTTTAAATGAAGCACTTGTTTACTCACAACACTATATTATCATCCCAATCTCTGTGGGAAACAAGTCTTATATCAAAGAACTTGTGTATAGACCTTTTTGAAATATCATCGATCAACTCTTGATCATAGGTGCACTTCCCATTCAGTAGTGCACAATACTATTCATCATTTATTTATCATCAGTATAGTAGTGGTGCATCAGCATAATCCATTATCCAATCTGAATTAATTACTGTAAGTAATATTATTCATCATTTATTAATCATCAGTGTAGTAGTAATGCATAAGCATAACCCACTATCAAATGTGAATTAACTACTATAAGTGTAACCAATGACTATGTAAACACAATCACAATGTAAACAATAACAATGTAAACATTACACTGTAAACAATACAATGCAAACAATACAATGTAAACAATAACAAAGATTTAGCAACAATACAAAA